>OY744515.1:215616980-215659480 GCA_963556195.1 Sepiola atlantica | reverse complement strand
AATAATTTTTTTAATGATTACAAAAATAAAATAAAAAAATAATAATTTTTTTTTTATTTTTTAATGTTTTCCTTTTTTTCATTTCAATTCCTTCATTTTTTTTTCTTTTCTCTTTCTTTATTTAAAAAAAATAATTTTAATTTTTTAAATTTAAAAAAAAATTTTTTTTGGCGGGATGGGGGTGGGGAGAGGTGGAGAGAGGGAGGAGCTTATACTGTTTCTTGTAATTTCTGTTTCTTTGGTTCATTTTAGTGTAGTGATAGCTGAGGGCGGTGTGATTTATTGTGCGGGGGATTATGAAGTGATGTTTCTGTCAGTTTCTGCTCCTTGGTTGTTGTTGTGTTCTTCGTGTGGTTTTGTTTTCTCCCTGTTTTTAACTCCTTGTGACTGGTTAACCTTTGTAGCTCATGAGTGTGTGTTACCGCATTCGAGGATTTCCCCTAAGATTGCAGCTGTTTTGATCATTGCCGTTCTTTGCACGGTTTCGATGGTCCCTTTGATTCCAATTTTCCCAGTCTTTTCTACAGGTTTTTTTAGCATTGTTCCTAGTGCTCCTACGATTATTGGTATTACCATAACTTTCTTCATGCTCCATATTCATTTGGGTTCTCTGGCAAGTTCTGTGTATTTACTTCGTTTTTCCGTGTCTTTGATCTTCACTCTGTGGACTGCTGGAACGGCGAAGTCTACGATTTTACAAGATTTTTTCTTTTCATCTATTATGATAACATCAGGTCTCCTTGCTTGTATGAGTTAATCTGTGTGTATATCCATATCCCAAATGATGTTGTGTTTTTCGTTTTCCAGTACTGTGTCTGGTTCATGTTGGTAACATTTGTCTGCATATTCGAAATGAAATTGTTTGCACAGCACCCAGTGTATTACTTTCCCAACGCAGGCATGCATGTTATTGTATTCTCTTTGGGCAAGTTTGCTATAATCACTTATTATATGATTTATTGTTTCGTCTCTTTGTCCACACAGTCTGTATTTATTGTTTTCCTGGGTTTATCTAGTTTAGCTATAATGTAGTTTGTCCTAATCGTATTGTTCTGGGCAGCCATCAATAAAGATTCCGTTTCTTAGTTCAAGTTTTCTTTTTATAGCCATGCCCAGCTATTTGCGTTGGTGTCTTCTCTTGTGAGTCTTATGAAGTGTCCATGTAGTTGTTTTTCTTCCCATGTTTATTTTCTTGTATGTGTGTGTCCAGTTTCGTTGCGTCCTGCGTTGTTCGTTGGAACGGTATCTCTTGCTGCGGTGACCAGCCTCTCTGTGTTCTGGATTTTGTGTTTCTCCAGCTATTTTTAGTGTCGTCCACACAGTCTTCTGTACTTACCAGTCCTCTTCCCCCTTTCGTTTCTCTTAACGTAGAGTCTGTCTGTATCGTATTTTGGATGTAGTGCGTTGTGCATAGTCATTAATTTTCTAGTCCTCTGGTCAAGGTGTCTGAGTTTTTCTTTAGTTCAGCTTATGAATGGTTCAGAATATCTTATTAGTGATACTGCCCAGGTATTTATTCCTTGGATTAGGTTTCTGCTAAATAATTTAGATACTAAAAGCGTTCTTATTCTTCTCAGATATTATTTTCCAATCTTCTCTTTCATTTCTGTTGATTTGATTGCGTCTGCTTCCAAAAGTGCCATCAAATTTACGTGGGAGGAAACTTAATAATGGCTTCTATAATCTCTTCCTATTAATAAGCCAAATTATTCTGACCAAAAAAAAAACTGAACCCAGACATGGCTAACCTCTTTTTCTCTTCGCTCTCAGTTGTACTTACACACAAGCTCCCGCATGTGAACCCAATCCAGATACCCTCACAAATAGTTAGATATTTAAACCCCTTTTTGCCCTCAATTTAATCTCAAACTCCACTCTCACTGTTACATTCTCAGCACATTTCAACATTTTCATTCTAACTTACTTATATCCACACATTCCTACGCTCTAAAATTTTCACACCTAACCACAACAAAATCTCCCCTCTCCCCCCCATCACACATTTAACCCTTTCGATTACTTCTTTCACACTCTTACCCACTCACTCCTCCTACTTCCAATCACCTTCATTTTGAAATCTTTTCTAAAAACCGACACACCACCAACACAGAATCTCCCCCACTCCACTCCGCTTTCCCCACCTCTCCACTTTTTAACTCACATCCACTCACATAAATGCCATTCACCCCCAGGCCTCTCACTTTTTAACTCACAGCCATCCACATTATTTTCTACCCGGCCCTCGGTCCTGTTGCTCTCAGTAGTGGCTACTACTTCTTCTCATTAACCCATCATGTCAACCCAATATTTTCATGTACTTGTATGACATTTTTCTTAAAATGATCATCTTGAGGAAGTGTAATAAAGACGAAACGTTGATTAATACATAAGAAAACATTTTTTTGTTTTTACCTATTTTATTTCCCATTACGTCGGATTACCTTCATCCTTCCTTTCGCATATATATATATATATATATATATATATATATATATATATATATATATATATATATATATATATATATATATATATATATATATATAGGGTGTTTCAAAAGTCTTGGGAACATTACAAATGCGTATATCTCATGAACTATTCCAGGTAGAAAAATGAAACTGGTGCCATTTTAAAGCTTGCTTAATCAAGTTTTTGGTCATACTAATGATTTTCGTGTTATCTTTCCAGGTGCAGTAATGGCGTTCTCTAAACAAGACAAGGCATTTTGCGTCCTCCAATTTGCAAAGACTGAATCGTGGACATGTGTTCAGCGTGCATTTCGCAGGAAATTTAAAAAAGAAGCCCCTGAAAGGAAATCCATTGTCAGATGGCATGCTAAATTTGTGAAAGATGGGTGTTTGTGCCCAAGTAAGCGAACAGGTCTCCCTTCAACTTCAGAAGATTCAGTTGAGCAAGTTCGGACAGCCTTTCAGCGGAGCCCCCGTAAATCAGTGAGAAGAGCCAGCAGGGAACTTCAGCTTGCTCCAGCAACTGTCTGGCGTGTCTTAAGGAAACGACTGCAAATGGTACCTTACAAGCTCAAGTTGGTCCAAAAGTTGAAGGACACTGATGAGCCACTTCGCCGTGACTTTTGCATTGCAATGCAAGAGAAGTTGGAAGATAACGGCTTTGATGACCGGCTTGTTTTTAGCGATGAGGCGACCTTCCATCTGAATGGCAAAGTTAACAGGCATAACACTCGCATATGGGGTACTGAGAATCCTCATGAACTTCTTGAGCACGAGCGAGATTCACCAAAAGTGAACGTGTTTTGTGCAATTTCCAAGAAAGGTGTCTATGGACCGTTCTTCTTTGAAGAGGCAACTATCACTGGTGAATCCTATCTCAACATGCTGGAAGACTGGTTAATGGCTCAGTTGGAACAAGCAGAATCTGATGACTTCATTTTTCAACAAGATGGTGCACCACCACACTGGAGTCTTAGAGTAAGGCAGTTTCTTAACACAAGGCTGCCTGGTAGATGGATTGGGAGATCTGAGCGAGGTGATGACGTTCTCATGCCCGGCCTCCTAGGTCTCCAGATCTTACCCCGTGTGACTTTTTCCTTTGGGGCTTTGTCAAGCAACAAGTCTATGTGCCGCCCCTTCCAAGAGATGTTGACGAACTAAAGGCTCGAGTAACGGCAGTTGTGGGAACCATTGACGTCAAGATGCTGGAACGCGTTTGGCAGGAAATGGACTATCGACTAGATGTCTGCCGTGTGACCAATGGTGCTCATATTAAGCAACTTTGAAGATTCCCCACAAAACTTGAAACTGTAACATTTCCAACGGTACCAATTTCATTTTTCAACTCCTAATAGTTTTTGAGTTATTAAAAATCGTTATGTTCCCAAGACTTTTGAAACACCCTGTATATATATATATATATATATATATATATATATATATATATATATATATATATATATCCATAAATACAGATAAAGCATTGTGTTATATGTTTTAAGTATTTGAATTATATTTATATATTTCTAGATTGCTTTCATCATACAGCAGAAAATTGAGCAGACTGCCGTTATCTTACTTTAAGCTTATGATATATGAATCTGCATAGAGATTACTTGGTGCACACGTATTCATACAGTCAGAATCATAAATGAGAAACACATTTCAAAGCTATTGAATCACACAAACATAGTTGGATTAAAATAAACCTATGACTGAGTGTCCAAAAGTTCCGACTTCTTACAAGTGTCCTTCTGCACACTGTTGGGAGCAGGGAAAACCAATTGAGAAAAGATACGATAACAATGTATGATCAAAGGTTCCACATACTTTGATGTGGTACTTACTCACAGACAAGTTGAACACAAAGTAAGTGGTTGTAAAACTATATAACTTGACAAAATTCTGAGTAAGTGATTACTATTACTAACAAAATACTATTGACGATACCATCACTACTAATGCTACATCTTACTATTAAAATAATAAATTTCGTTGTCCAGGTTTGCAAAATATTTTTTTTCAAATATTCTCTTTATTATTGCCATTTCAGCACCACTTCCCTGCGTGACTTTTCAAAATACCTTATTCACGTAACCGCGTTCTACACACAGCGGCATATCAACATTAATCGTCGATAACATCAAGGCGAATTTGAACTTGACTGCGATAAATATGTTTCAATGAAAGAGGATTAAACGAAAATAGAAGATAAAAAAACATGCTTACACTTCTCACAAGGGTGTGTATCACCGAAATTACTCAAGTTTTTAAAGTAAATAAATCATTTATTTTAAAACACATAAATTGCCTTGTCCAGATTTTCAAAGTATTTTTGTTTAAATAGTTTCCTTATTATTTTCATTTCAGCAACGCTTCTATGTATGACTTTTCAAACTACTATTAAAATAGTAATAACAGGTAAGTATTCTATAAATAATATGACGAATATCTTAGTTAAAACATTGTATGCGCGTTATGCGCCAGTATTTCAGTAAAATAAGTAATTAATTAATATTAATAATAGTTCACTACTAATATTACTATTAATAATACTATTACAACTAATACTACTATTAAAAACTACTGCTACTAATATCGCTATAAATAATACTATTACTACAAATACTACTTAGTATAATACTATTACTACTGCTTCTACTTTTAATAATACTACTACTAATGCTACTATTAATAATCTTCTATATATGTATATATAAAACTCAATGTTTGTCTGTGTGTGTGTTAGTGTGTGTGTGCCTTATAGAAAAAAACTTAGCGAATCTAGATACCATCCAAAACTGTATTCTTATGTAAAATCTACCGAGAAAGTTAATGGGCATATTCCTGAATACATAAATTAACTCCTAAGTGGTTATCGGGCTGATTTCGTCTGGAGAGTCGATTATGTTCAGCTTTTCAATTTTATTATGTATTACATTTTAAGAGAAAACAATAATAAAATGTAGTGTTGTTTTTAAAACAACTTGCAAGTCATTCTTGAAAGAAAAGTGCAAGTCCTGTTCATCAAATTCACCCGGAAATGACATCATACGGAAAATGCGGTGTAGAAGGGGCCATTTACAATTCTAATACGATAATTCTATGGCGAAGGAGGAGGGCAACTAATCCAGGTTTTACTTAGCCAACTCATAATTCAAAAACGGAAATGAGTCAGCATTTTTTAGATTTCACAGTTAAGTTGACACTGCCCGTCAGTATTCGCCACTGTCACCAACTATCAGCCAGCACCCGCCAGCGCCCACAACTCTCAGCCCTATGAATAAATAGCCAACTCATAATTCAAAACAGGAAATAAGTCAGAAGTTTTTAGATTTTAAATTTTAGTAGACACTGCCCGCCAGTGCCCACCAACTTCCTCTACTGTCCGCCACTTTACGCCATTGTCATGTATATATATATATATATATATATATATTCATGTATAAAAATATCCCCAAGTGTGCATAGAACAAGCTATACTAATCTTACTATTGAGCTATGAGATTGTACCTTACTTTTTCACATGTGCACTACCTCCACTATTGCACATATGAAGTGATAAGTGGTCTCTTTTTAAGAGTATAAAAGCAAGTGATGTGAGAACAGTGGTCAAAGTGATAACTTAATTTGTCAACCAATCGGGTATATAAACATCGCTTTTTGATTCTGCACCCGGGTAGCCCAGCTAGTTATATGAGAATAGTAATAACAAGCATTAAGTATATAAATAAAATACCGAAAATCGTTATTACTAACAGTGTATACACGTTATGGGCCGGACTGTCAGTAAACTAAGTAATGAATTACCAAACCGCGGCCAGAGTTTACGTTGCGCTTTATTTAATAACATAATAAATACTACTACTACTACTACTACTACTACTACTACTACTACTAATAATAATAATAATAATAATAATAATAATAACATACAAAGGACAGTAATGATCAAAACAGCTACACTCCTGAGAAATGTCCTCGAATGCGGAAACCAACCCACATAAGCAACGAAATTACAACCGCACGAGAGAGGCGCAAGCATAGGCTGACGCCACGAAAATTATGGGCAGAGGGTCGAGGAGGGAAAGCGCAAATCAAACCTCCACTGGAAGAGCGCGGACAGCTCTGGGACCTTGGGGAGGCTTGTTGCCACTCGGGGACAAATGCCCCTTATCAGCGGGAAATCGGTGGTAGGTGGATGTTGCGATACCGCAAGGTCATTAGCGGTGATGAACGAAAAGAGGTGGAGCATACTGGAAGTCTGAGGAGACTTGTTGTCACTCAGACTCCAGGGAATACCACAGATTGTTGGCAGTGGGCGGTCACTGACTATGACCAGTGTGATAACTCCTAGTGAGCAAATAATAATAATAATAATAATAATAATAATAATAATAATAATAATAATAATAATTATGATGATGATGAAGAAACAAAAATTGCGGTACTTCTAGAGAATTTGAACAGAACTGTTTTTGACACTAAACCTAGTCTAACGTTTTACAAACCCTAAGTTTAAACATAGGTAAAGTTCTACAAAAGTCAGTTTTGTTCGGTTTACATTTTATAGAGGCACTATCAATGTAGGCAAACCGCGTACTCGGCCGTACCAGCAGTCTATCGCGCGTAGATGAGGGAAAAACAAGCACATAGATGGAGATTCAAGATATTAGAAATAGATATGAAACATAAAAAAGTGGGGCTTGACTTAAACTCATAAGAGAAACTGAAATCAATGGGAATATGAACAGCTTATAATGCACGGCATTAATGAAAATAGCTGACATATAAACAAATCCTCGAGCGCTGAATTTACACCGAATGTCTTTAACCACAAGTAAATATACACATATAAATAAAAAAGAAGATTATAATTGTCCGAGTTAATGCAAACTGTCAGAAATGTGATAATCTCACGTATCCCTTAGTAAAATTGGTAGTACTATAATTAGTTTGAACCATACTAAATGCAAGTATAAGGCCAAGAAAGATGAAAAACATAGTAGGGAAATCCCTCAGTTGGAGGAGCACGGGGTGTACTGCATTTGCTACTCAAATTGCTACTCAAATTCTAGAATTCAGTAAGAAACTAATCTTAAACGGCTGTTGCGAAAGTACAAAAATATTTTCATAACGTTTATCGAAAGAGGTGCAAGTTACTGGTAATCTGACGAGACTTGCTGTTAATCAGATGCAAAGGAACACATCATATGCTGTTATGGAATGATCTCTGATATAGTCGCGGTTTTAAACTCCTAGCAAATAATAATAAACATCGGAAAAGCAACTAGGATACATTGGAATAAAATGGATTATTGAGACTATACCACCCATGGCAATGATGAAAACAACCGGAATCTTAAAGAATATTTGATGCAGAAACCAAGCAATATCACCAACGAACACAGATCCTCCACAGACGGTTGCAAATAGAAAAGGAACTAAACATATAGAAATAAAGTGACACGAATTCAAAGGAAGCGAACACTGCTACACATATATTAAACTACACCCCACCCCAATAAATCGGTCATACACATACCCATGTGATGATATTAGCCTCTGTCGTGAAATGTCAAGCAGGATTAAGAGAGTTTGGAGGGTGGCCACCGACCAGAGCTCCACTGGAAGCGTGCGAATATTACTGGAACCTTGAGGACGCTTAATGCTATTCAAATTCAAGGGAAGACCAATGGTCATTTCTAGCGAGTAATAAATGAGAAACGCCTGTTATGTTATGGTAAAGTGATCTGCATTGGTAATAGAAACTAGATACAAGGTGCTGAGGATATGCCACGCATATCAACAATATATACAAAAAAATACACCTGGATGATTTTGTTTTTATTAATTACTCACATAGGCACTTACTGACAACACCCTATATATATAATGCTGTATTTATCAAGATATCACTTGTAACGAACTACTGACGCACAAAAAGTAACAAGTGAAATATGATCGCAGTTTTTATTTTATTTTTAATATATGTTTTTGAAAATAATAGAAATTTCAATACGATTCATTTGATATTCTCTGATACTCGCTATCTCTTTGAAGAAATATACCCATCAGGTGAATGTCGTATAATCTGCGATCAATTTATCGATGTAATGATTTTGCATTCCTAGATCAATATGCAGTAACTTATAAGTAGTAGTACAATGGGTGTAATTCCGTAAATCAATGTTCCAGTAAGGTCAACAAGATGTGCGTATTGACATATTTTGAGGAAGTAGTAGTAAGTTTATAGTAAGATTATTCATTTCAGTAAAGCGAAATTATTTGCTACTAGATGAAACTCAATATGTAAACCATTTCCTTTGTTGTATTTGCTCGAATGTTATTATTTATAAATGAGCAGCAGCTTATCAAGATAACAACAACTGAAGCGTAACGTTTAATGAGATTGACACATTGGCAGTTTAGTGATGACTTATATTACCGTAGGATTGCACATTATTCATCGATTACTATTTTTTTTGGGGGGGGGGCTGTTACTGACATATATTTATTGACATCAGATTTTAAGACGGTCGTGTAGTAGACTGTAGGAACACACTGTCGCTGTAATGTGTGCAACATATTTCTTTTTGTTTTCTTAATAAACCCTCTTAATAGATATTCTGCCTGTCGCCAGGACGGAAGCACATTGCTTTTCAGTTGTGTTAAAGAGACGGGCACTTGCTGTGAAGAAAAGTAAATTAGAGTCCAATCGAGCATTTTCTATAGAAATAATGACTGAGTAAAAGGAAACGAACACTAGTGATTATTGTCAAAATCAAATGTATTATACTAGCAAATATATGTTCCCTCTATTTACATATTTTTGCTAGGCTGAGAGAATAATATAATTGTAAAATAAACTACATACAATACGTATTTACAGTAAAATAAATTGTTTTGGACTATTAAAATATTTTCCAAATCTATTGCTTGGGGTTACACAGTCATTAATATATTATTTATTATTCCATTATATTTGAATCCACGTTTTTAACTGTACATGGATCATATATCTATGGCGTCACGTAAAGTATATTATTTTGTCATTTCTTGCAATCTTTTCAGCTCTATATATAAGAAAGTTTAAAAAGGCTACTTTGTAAAAACTCAGACTCAATATCTCAAGGATTTATTGTCCTGAAACTGTTTTATTTGTTGGAATTTTTTTATTTATTATTAATGCAGAATTCAACATTTCCAAAGGTAGTTATGTTTTCTGATATTTCGAAATGAGACAAATTCAGAAATCCATATATTATGTTTAGTAAAATTTTGACGGACTCACGGATAAAATCTAATATGAGTTAGTGTAATGTCAATTATTATACTGTAATTATTATTCTCGAGTAAATAATCACTTTTCTAGACAACACCAACAATGTTAAATGGTGTGTGAGACTTTTATACAAACACATGACATTAGTCTTACTAGAACATCATCTAATATTCTAAAAAAAAAACTATAATTGTTTAAATATTTTTTAATAAATTTTAAATGAATCTTGTTAATATTTCACTAACATATAAACTCCTTTGCATAACACAAAATTGGACTTTGAAAACATGTGTACATTTCAATCACTTGCTTCAAGTGAACTTCCTATCTCCACCTTTTTACTAGATTCATGTTTATGGGTTTGCTTAATTTTATGTTTCCGTTAATTATACACCTTCATGTAAACATGTTTTATAATGAAACATTATTAGTTATCATATTGGTGTCAGTTTGTTCATTCGTCTATAAGTGAGTTTTCAATTGAAACTATAGTTATTTGGGTTTCACTAGTTATGCCTCAATATGACCACCAGTAAGAAATATACATTTTTCATGATGTAAATTTAGCCTAAAACAACTATCATGATACTTTTATACAAACATATTATATTATGCTTACCAGAAAATCATCTAATATTCAAAGATGAACACTATACTTTTTGAAATATATTAAAAATAATATTGCATACATGTTGTTTATATTTAACAAAACTATAAACATTTTTAGTCTCTCCTTTGCATAAAACTAACTTAGACTTTATATAACCAACACTACCTACTGTTATCATCAGTTACATGATATATTGATTTTGATTCTTGTAACGGGGAATTATATAAACCCGCACTGATCTGCTGCAGGGAATAAATGTATGCCGCCTGTGACAGGTGTACCGGGTATTGCGTAATAATGAAATAAGTTCCAGGAGGAAATCCGGGTATGAGAGCTCAATGTAATAAAAAGAGCAAAAATAAAATGAAATATAGTAACATAAAATTACACAATCCTAGATGCAATAATTTATTTCAACCTTGTAGAAATCTTTAAAATGTAATCATCTCACTTGGATGCTTCACAATACCACAAAGTTGAAATAAAGTATTGCATCGATGAATACGTTACTACATTTTGATATATATATATATATATATATATATATATATATATATATATATATATATATATAGCAATATATTAAGTGGAAGAATAGAATAATGGGCGAATCAAATTTTATTACAGTTCAATGTTCAGGCAAAGTTATTTAAAGTCCTTAACTCATCGTTTTCTTATCGTTTTATTAATTTGCATACACCTTAAATACACTTTTCACTGCTGACTACTGCATTGATAGCTAACGAATTACCCCCCTAGATAACTTTTTTCATTGTTGGACCACCATCCAGCATTTGGTTTATTATATAATTAACCTCTTTGATATCTTTCCTGGAACTATTTTAAACTTGTTGACGTGGATTAACTGTATAGGTTTACAAAAATGTATGTTTTGGGCCGATATATTTCATGTTTTATATACCTTTATGTATTTTTATATATATCCTTTTTACATATTTTCAAAGTTTAATTTTTATTACCTGCAGTAATGACATTGCGGTAATGGTCTTCTGAGGAGAAGATTTTCTTTTAACACTCATGAGGTAAGGACTTTAAAGAACTTTGCCTGAACATTGAACTGTAATGAAATTTTATTCGCACCTTATTCAATTCTTTCACTTTATCTATTGCTATTAATGCTCTATCAAGTACATTGGGCTTTATTTTTATCCGGATATTGTCTAATTAAAGATATTAGTTTCCTTTTATATCTTTTGTTGTATCAACCGTATATATATATATATATATATATATATATATATATATATATATGTATATATATATATATATATATATATATATATATATATATATGTATATATATATATATATATATATATATATATATATATATATATATGTGTGTGTGTGTGTGTGTGTATGTGTGTATGTAAGTGGAATAATTTCCCAATTTTTAATACGGTATATTCATGTGTCTTTACTGTGTTTTATGATTAAGTGAAGGTGCATTGATAAAATAATGCGTATATGTCTCAAAACAAATAAGCAAAATATGAAATTTCTATTTTGCATTTCAGTAAATGGGGTAGTATATCTCCGGAGATTTTTCTTCTTGTACCATAAGATATTTTCTGGTTATCAAAATTTATTTTGAACGTTTGGTTAATCTTTTCCTCTGAATCAAATTTTAAAATAGGTTTTCTCGTATTTCTCCTACACTTATATTTGTCAGATTTTCGAGCTTTTTGAGCAAAAGAAAGATATCTGATGAATTATAATTTGATTTTGATCATCTAATCTTTTTTCTTTGTTGGGCAATGTCTATTAACATACATGAAGTTTGCATTCGTATGTCCCGAATGGCATCTAATGAAAAAGAGAATATCAAAACATAAATCGTGTTGTCACTACTCCCATTCATATATCCTGTTCCTAACGTTACATTTTGTTATGTATGGTATCTTCAATGTAAACAATTACGTAAATATACAGGACATATAAAACGATGTATTTTTCAACTTATTAATATAGCGAAGCAGTAGGTACAGAATGTTTATGATTATATTGTATATATATATATATATATATATATATATATATATATATATATATATATAGTGAGGGAGAGGGGAGCACAGGCAAGTATATATATATATATATATATATATATATAAAGTGTGTAAGATCGTATGAACTTTAGTAATTCAATGTTTCATTTGTTATAAGCTACGCTCTATTTTAGTCGTTTTTCATTTGTTTCGTAATTTCAGCTCTGAGGAAGTTTTTGGTATCCATCACACACTTTAAAATACAACATATTTCGATTAAACCCACCTTAAATGTAATAAACTAGGTTATCTTTTTCGTATTTGACTATATACCCGCCCATTAACCCAACCAGTAATTACATGGCTAGTTGAAATTACTTCCAAAATAATACACACACATCTAAACTCATCTTTAACCATGGTGTTTCAAGAATATACATAACACAACTTTTTCTACAATTAGTTGTGTTAGTTTATATTTGGTAAATATTACGAACTATTTCTAACTTTCGCTTGATTCAGGTTTACATCAAGCCACCACGAAAATAAAAAGGATGCGTATTAATAATTGTAAGAGTAAATACCTTTGTGCAAAGGTTTTTTATGCGCATGAATATACAAGTTCGTAAAAAACTGTTACGATACAAACTGAAGCTAGCTTAGTTCTTGCTTCGCGCGAGAAAGTAGGACTTATATCATTGACATGTACGTAAATTAGATTCCGTTCTTAGTTATAAAATGATACGAACGTTTGGAATGTTAATTTTTAATTAGACAGTTTATTTCTATTTACTGTGTAAAAAAGGTAGAGGTCGCATAGCCTGGACACGCACAAGTGTCGTTGCCGACATCGCACACTGCTCATGGCCGTGTCTAGAGCACAACATATAGAACGCGGAGTCAATACCTATCCTTCCGCTTCCCTGAACCTGCCCTGAGTTTTAGTCAGGTAACCAGGTAACTGGGTAGACAGAGGGTGTTTTCAGACCCGAAGATTTGCATGCCGGGTCGTCCAGCCCAAAGACAAGTGCTATAACCACTCGTCCACAGGCCCTCCCTGTGTGTTTTCTTTTAAATGTAATATATAGTTTCTATTGATTTCATTATGATACTAGGTTTGTGCACACGCATTTTCTTTACTCTTCTACAAGAAACTACTTTTAACATTTTATTCATCATTAAAAATACTTTCATTCTCATTAAATATTACCTTCCTTAAAGTGTTTGTGGATATACTCGTCCACTTTCACTTCCCCTCCAAATTCTAAGTTATGTTCGTTGTGTAGTGAGTTAAATTCCGAATAAATGCATCATTTACGTACATACTGTGACTGATGACCTTAAATACACTATGCTTGCTTTTTATTTCTTAGAAAAGTGAATTATTTCATGAAACGAACACTTTTTTATACAAATAATTTATTTTCAAATAGATACTTCGTGAAATGTTCTATTTCTGGCTTGAAACAACCATTGCTATTCCTGATGTATTATTATTATTATAAAAAGAAACACACATTTACTTACCTCCGGGCTATATCTGCCAGTAACAGCTAGACATTTAAATGGTTTTCTAGGTCTGAAATTCTGAGACAAATAATAAAAGTAAAAATATTTTTATGAAACAACATGGAATAACTTTGTTGGCATTCTTGCAGGATTACGTGTTATGCTGGCCAACCTCCGTAAGTGAAAGTCATACTGTGGAACCGGCTGGAATTGAACTTGGCACACCCAGATAGTAAGTTCATGTCGTTATCTTCTTAACCACCGCCACTTTCCTAATAAGTACCCTTACTAGCATCACGATTACAACATCAAAGTATATAAACAAGGTATATAATACGCTATTTTATTAAGCCTTTATAGGTTTACTAATAGTAAACATCATTATGTATAAAGAGAGTTTATTCCCTGATGAAAACAAACAAATTACACTTTATGTCACAAACGTATAGGGCTATATAGTTTATCGTAATCATTATATTGAAATTGCTTATCATAATTCGATAATTGTCTTCAAGTGCGATGTCATTATTGCAGACAACTTGTGAGAATCAATGTCAACATAATATCGTGATATAATCAAATATAATACGTAGTAGAATATAACACTTATGGTTTTTAAATTCATCGATATTTTTTGTATGTTTCCTTTGTTCTAGTTAGGTATAGAATTTGGAAGTTGTACGCCCAAACACAGCTTTTATATTATAGTAAAGAATTTAAACTTTCTAAAATATATGTCACTTTTGAAAGCGATTTCTAAGAATGTTGCACGAGTTATATATGAATATATATAAAAATAAAATAAATAATTTTGTCTCGCATAGTAAAAACGGCTTTTTATCGTCATTTATATTACTTTTAAGTCAATGCTTATAAAAAAAAGTACGAACAATATCTAAAATAATTAAATTAAACTATCGACATGCCCTGGAATGTCCGTTCTTCTCAAAACCGCTTATTACATCTCAGCGGATAACGTCACACCAACCCAAGGACGTCTTACCTATAAACAAAAATAAAAGCTTGTTTATTTTATAAAAAAAGAGAAAATATATCCCTGATGATTGAGGATTCCTCCGATATAAATTTGAAAAAAAAAAAAAAAAAAATTTGTCTCGCATTTTCAAAAGGGCTTTTTATCGTCATTCATATATATATATATATATATATATATATATATATATATATATATATATATATATATATATATGTACATGTATATGTGCACACACAAATATGAATATATATATATATATATATATATATATATATATAGCCATAGATAAAGTGAAAGAATAGAATAAGGTGCGAATAAAATTTTATTACAGTTCGATGTCTAGGCCAAGTTCCTTAAAGTCCTTAACTTATGAGTTACAATGAAAATCTTCTCCTCAGAGGGCCATTACCGCAATGACATTACTGCAGGTAATAAAAATTAACTCATCGTGTATTTACTTAAATCTATGTCTTATATATAAAGTTATTCTTAAGTTCGAATAAATCCTGTAAAACGGTCTTCTCTTTCATTATCTGATAATATACGGTAATCATAGGTCTACATTTGAAATGAAGCTTCTACTTTCTTCTGAATTTTTGTACATCTTGCAGCCTATGGGAGGCAAACGAACTCCGTATTCCAAGAATGCTCAAAGAAAATACTAAGTACGATTTATTTAATTTCTGCCACTTTTATATATACATAAACAAATATGCTTTGAATGAAAACATGAGGATGCAAACTCATCCCGTGTCCCCTACTAACTTTATGCTAGTACTTATAAATTTTGAGCTGTGGATGGGGAAATGTTAATTGTCAATACTTTTTATTCTACAATACATATAGCCTTAAATGTCTATTCGTTGATATTTCGTCGCATTTTATAAGGATTGCACTGAAGATTCCCCCACCATATTTGAGGTGTCTATCTCGACATCTTAGAGATAATTCATGCCCACTTGAGAAGGTTACTGAATGCATACATACCCAGTGGGAGCATATAAATACCTGCTATATAACACACGCGCGGGGATACCGTATTCCGTGAGACTGACCAATGGCTCTTGTGATATCATCCGTCTAGGAAAGAAAAACTCAAAGCTAAAACGTGAGCCAAATCCTCTGATGCCTTGGCATCAAATCACAGTGGATTAGCGCGTTTTTATGTATGTACAGTCAACCTTCCTAGATAGTGATGTTTAAATAAATTATCCGGTTTGCAAACTTAAATTTGTTTAAAGAGTAGGTAGGCCCTGCCGATGACCCTGCTTTTACACACGTCCTTTTATTTGTTATCAAGGCGCAGAGGTAACATTAACATAATTCACTGAGGTCTCTGGTGCTTGGTTTTTTTTCCTAGCTAGGCCAATTAGCGCAATCTCACGATCTGTCTTTCTCTCAATCTGGACACATTTTGTCACACGGCTAGACGTGGTAGCACTTATCAGAGAGGTTGAGGGGGCTGACTTGACAGCTTGTATGGCTGCTGTTTACAACTGACAGTACAGGATACATAACTCTTACGTAGCACTAAGAACGGCTGTGCTATAATCAGTTGTATAATATCGGGATAACTGCAGTGCAATGTCCCGCGTAGAAAATAAACCCTGATTTTATATCTGGTGAGCTTTCCTGAGACTAAATCCCATATACGACTCGGCTTTACGTTTACTTGTTTGAGTATACTGGAATTAAAATAAAAACATCTAATTTGCTAAGACACCTCTACGTTGAACATTACACAATTATATAAAAGTACATCCTAAACAAAAAACAACAAAACAAAACAAAACAAGATTCCTACCTAAACACAACAACTACGGCTCCTATTTTGAAGATTGTTTTTTACAACTATACGACTGCGTAGTATTTACCTAGATGAAAAATAATCATTACTGCTAGTAAACTCAATGAATATCCTAGCACAAAGTGAAACTAATCTACACTCATGAACTACCTCAAATTACTTTGATGTGACTGGATAATGTTACACTCTGTCGTAAAGACTCAGACAGACATTGGGGTCTATTATCCCAATATCTTCTCATTGACAATGGAGCGTAATAAAGAATCAGACAATCATGTGATTTAGACTAACGTTGCAATACAGCGTTAGTTACGTATATTTCCTCTCCCGTGTTTCCTTCGGACCCAGTACTGTACTCTGTTCGACAAAGTTTCTGACAGGTATACTCAGCATTATATTTCGATACACGTATTTTGTTAGTTTGTATCCACCACATTAAGTGGCTTGGTGTTTCGAGTTATATAAACGCAGCTAGCAACAGCGCGTATAGTTTCTTTATATAGTGTTTCCTTTATCAGACTGCCATTTTCTCAGACGGACAGGACCAGTAAACCTCGCTTCTTTACCTATGTATAACTACAGAACGTGAGTCTTTTGTCACGTCTGAAATAGCCGATTCAGGAACGGTTATCACCTTGTTATATTGTGTAATTATTTTCAATCAATAATTACAAGGAATCTTTTCAGCCACCGGTTGTAATGGGTAATCACACTCTAGCTGAGAGTGTATCATTTAAACTCATCGGCCTTACATTCACAAGTAACGTTAATAGAAAACATTGCCAAGTCTGCTGTAAAGAATGTCATATCCGTCTACTGCGCTATGAAAAATACTCACACCTGACAGTATCTTATATTACTATAAAACTACAATACAATAATGGGCTACATATAGACCGGTCCTTTCACCACTCGCCTCTAATTCTAGTTGGGATAGTGCAAATAAAAAACATCTTGCAATATCAACATGGCTCCATCTCTAGTTTCATCGTCGCAATGTCTACTCCCTGTGCTTGTTTTACAAATACATGGAATGTGATCTGACGAACTTGTACCACTGGCACCGCGTCGACGTAAATACTCATTTGTTTGATACAACAAGTAATCCGATGAGTAATTCCTTATTTTAGATAGTGCTAGTTCCAACCTTCATCAAACTATTCCTTACTCGACAAAAACGGTTTAAATTAAAATTTGAAATGTAACACGACTTTAATCCCTTTATTTGATGTGAGATTATCTTAATACATCGCATATCCCTCTAAATGAATAGCTCTAATGTAACGGGGACCCCACACGCTCCTTCCTCTGGCGACCGCAGCAAATATAATGAGAGCCGTCCTCGGCGCAGGAATCCTTCCTGACTGTGAACACCATCTCTGGCTATGATCGTCTATAGTGGCAGTAAAACCAAGATGTGTCTGTCGAATCTCTTCTAGGTCGGGATGATTGCGATGATGATGATTTCGTGATTCTGTGAAGGCAATGTTACACAAGCAGAACAAATCGACAACAGAAATAAGTCAACAACTCGGTTAGGTCTTTTCATGAGCAATACTTATTTAACAAGATGAACAATTGGTTTTAAACTTTAACTCAAAGTCTGATTTTGGATAATGGCTTTGTTTACTAAACTAGTCCGTCTCTCTGTGTACGTGTGTGAACTTTTACGACTGTTGGTATTAATTGAGACATTAATATCTGTTGGGAAACGATGGCGGAGCCCGGGGCTACGGCTCCCTTTGGGATCCGAGAATCACGACCAGCTCGACCGGGATATCAGCTCTGACTCACTCGTGACGCCTTCTCGCCTCAACAACAAAGACGAAAAACGTACAACTCATACTCTCTCTCCCCTCTCTCCTTCCTGTGTCTTCACGCGTCCACGCCTATCGAAAAGGGTCGCTGCGACACGCTTTCGATCCCCCCTCCCTACTCCCTCATTCTCTCCTCTCGTTGTGTGGTACGACAATTGGCATTCTCCGCTTAGTTTCTTTTAGATGTTATCTAGATGAAACAGTTATCGGGAGAAAGGAGGCCCTCGTCATAATTAAGGGCGACAGCGGAAGGTGCGATCTATCTCCGTGGCTCACGTGCCTACAGACATAGCACCGACACGCTTGTCTTTCTTGATGTCTTCCTTTTCAGAATTTGAGGATTAGGCTGTTATCAATATCCCCCATATGGTAAATGTCTTTCCACTGAGTGGTTATAATTGTAATGACAACCTAAGAACCATTCTCAGACTCTTCGGAGCTCATGCTGGCCGATGCTTGGACAGTCGAAATATGTACTAGTCCCTAGATCTCCACTTGTTTCTACACAGGCACTGATTTCCCTGATTCATATTGGTGCGCCCTAAAAGGGCAGATTGCGTCGGCTGAAATCACTGTTTAACACTAAGATAAGATACGAATTCCACACATATCTTCATTCAATCTTTTATTGTTATTATTTCAGGTGTTTCTCTTCTGAAAAGAGTCATACAAAAACTATTTAAAGAAATATTATTTATTTCGTAATTATTACCCTAACCATAAAACTAACCATAATCTAACCCCTTTTCATTCAGAAAATATGATTACTCAACAATTAATCTTGTCTCCCTGTTGTACCATTACCCCCTTTATTTCTATTCTTCTGTGTTTCTCTCCCCCTCTCTCTCTCTCTCTCTCTCTCTCTGTCTTTCTTTCTCTATACTGATGAACTAACTTAATATTAATAAAAAAACAATATAGTCCTAAGTACGATCGTACACAAACTGTTGTTTATGTTGAATTCTTTAAGCGTACATAAAATATCAAGTCGTAATTAAGTTTATCCAAAGTCTCCTTTCTCTCTCCTGTTTACTCTCTCTCTCTCTCTCTCTCTCTCTCTCTATATATATATATATATATATATATATATATATATATGTAAGCGATTTAAAGGATGAGAATAAAAGTTTTTAAACAATACACAATCTAGTACATTTTTAGTTGTTCAAAACAAGAGAGTTTTTATTTTCTAAAACCATGGCTTTTCGAAGAATTGAATTTTTATAATGTGTGTGTATATGCATGTGTGTTTATAACTTGAAATAAAAGATTGCTCTTTTAAATATGAAATATAACGAAATTTATTTGAAGAAAACACGATTATATATGATTTGTTGGTAATTAATTGCAGCATATCGACACACACGATGTTGAGTTTCTCTTGACGCTTCTTCAGCAACGTTTACCAGGTTCAGAAATCTTCCCGATGCTGAAAATTTAACTGATGTCGAATTAAAGTTATTGCACAGGGAGTACTTGGAAAAAAAACACCATTAAATCTTCATAAGTCTTCATCTGCAAAGGCAAATTGTTCATTCATAATTTCTGTTCTCTCTCTCCTTTATTCGAATTGTCTCTCTCTTCTTCCGAACTGCCCCTTTAATACTTTTTGGGTGTTTTCATGTGGCGTGTTCTTCTTCTAGGAGTAATGTGGATACCTGCTGCTGCCTTCTCCATTTTGCTTTATTTCTCGTGTTGTATTTCTTTCTACCCCAAAGGTGGTCGTGAAGGTAAATCATTATCACTTAAATCTTACTGTTTATAAGTAATTGTCTTTTGTGGATTTCTGAGTGTTTTATTTCATCCTCTTCTATTTGACATGCTTGTGTTTCAGTGAATTTAAATATCAATGCTATTTGAAATGATTTTAGATATTCTTTTCTCAGGTTGTATAGTGATGGTTAATCTGTAGTTTTTAAAAGGATTGTGGAGAGTTTACATGGTGTTGTTATATTGTCTCGATCTCTCTCGAGAAACAAAAAGTGCATACCTCTCACACTAACCAACAACCCCTGCTAACTAACAACAATCTTTACCTCACCCCTCAAATCGTCTCATCTTCTCCACCTAATAATTACAACTTAACTTTGCCCCAGAAATTAAACATACAAACCGAAAACATTCCCGATACTATAAATAACACCAATACTATAACAAGCCCATATAAAATACACACTTATATTGGGGCACGTGCCTTCCCCATCAAGACCCGAATTTCAAACCATATCTACTCATTCAACCACAATAATAACAATGCCACTAGCACCTCTCTATCTCGTCTAATAAAAAGCCTTAACAGTAAAAACACTCCCTACTCCCTACACTGGACTATATTAAAAATGTATAATTCCTACACTCCAGGGTCCGCTTTCTGCCAACTATGTACACTAGAAACATTTATGATAGCTACGGCAACTAAAAGCAAAAATATTATTAACTCTAAAAATTAACTCATCTCAAATTGCAGGCACAAGCGAAAATTTGAATACATACATTTCATTACCCCTTTTGACACCTCTTCCTCCCAGCAAAAACCCTCTCTCTAACATTATACAACTTTTTAAATCTTATAATTTGTTAGTTATTAATTTGTAATCTTAACTTGTCCAACCTTACAAATAATGCTCCCAATAACCTAACGTATCCTCCCCTGTTCACCTAATAACTACATTAACCCATATCACTAAATGTAAATTGAGAACTAACAGTATTCTCCTCCACCCAACGAAGCCTTAACCGCTTTTACTTCAACATTATAATTCCTATTCAAAATTATAATTCCTATTCCTCTTTATTTCAATTTTTCATTCATTTGCCAAACTTCGCACACACTCATCAATTGCTTTTAATCTCCCTTGTATTGATTCCATCGTTCTATCGATTACATATTTCTAATAGATTCCAAACTTAAAACTACCCTTTCTAGTTACTGATGAATGCCGCATTTGCTCTCTCTAAAATATATTTATGATTTCAATGAACTAGTCTACATAATTCAACCCAACCCTACCCCATAAAACTTGTAATTCTTACAAACAGACAAACGTTGCTCCCAACCAATCCTTATTTCAGTTATACATATTTTTTTTATTAAATCATACACTTAATATTTGAACAACTGGGAATTCTAAAAATCTCTATGCATCTAACTCTGAAACACTAGTTTTCGCCCGATTTTATCACATATACAACGCGTAAATTCCAGATTCCTCTTCACTCAAACCCTAACTTCCTAACCTGAACCCTTTTACACTCTCGAAAGTATATATATATATATATATATATATATATATATATATATATATATATATATATATATATATATATATATATCTTTATACACAATCCGTTTTAATAACCTCCTTCTTTTTCAGAAATATGCTCACTCAATGACCTGAATTTCACTTTTGCTTCACCACTAATTCACACCCGCTTTAGTGCTTACCAGCAATAAATTGTATCCCAACACTCCCTCCCCCTATTCCTTCCCAGCATCAGCCATAGGTCATTCAACTAATCATATCACCTTCATTATTTAATGATTTTTCTTCATCCCTCCCCACCACTCTTCCTAATTTGGCTTCGTTTTCAACAAAGGGAATTCATTTTTTTATAATCGCTTAAATATTTCACTGCCAACGTTTAATGCATACAGTTCAACTTCAATTCTTCTCTCGGCCCACGGAAGTATTTTTGAAATGGCCAGAATTCTCAAAATTAGTTCCGAATACGTGCGTTCCACCTACCACTGAACTCAACATCTCTCTATTGGATTTACTTCATTCTTGAACTCATTTCCATGCTACTTTCACGAAACCCTTCTCTTCCATCTGTAAATCTCCTTTCATTGGAAACATCATGAACGGACATTTACCAACTGGACAGACCCCATATCTTTTTTACACACTCTCCATTACTTGACATTTTTTAAAATTTTGAGTTTTGGCTTTTCCACTGCAAACTTATCTATCTATGTAATTCTTCTGATGCTAATATTTTAATCTTTGAAATGCTTTGGCGTAAGGAAGAATAATTAACAGAACTTTATTACTGAGTATGCCTTGCATTGAACAATCGAAGTTGAAATAAATGTGTCATTCGTACATGTTTATCCCTCTTCTTTCATCTATATATATATATATATATATATATATATATATATATATATATATATATATATATATATATATATGTTGCGCTCCAATTGGTGAAATTCCATCTGTTCCAGAAGTATTATCAGTTCGAACTTAAAAACGCTGTGCAGTATGAAAGTTGCACAAATAAAATAAAAGACAAAGAAACAAACAGTTATTTCTCTCAAAACGTAGGGATACAGTTCTGACGAGTATAATATAAAATACAAGTCGTATGTCCATGGTGACTGAAACAATCTTCTAATGAAGTTCCAATAATTCGCTGAAGTAATACAATGTATTGTAGTTATTGTGTATAAAAAATGTGCGAGAAGAAAACGGGATCATTAGCATGGATGATTAATCGTCTACATTGGTACTTGTATGAATGAGGTGTATTGCCCCTCATACGTCATATAGATTAAATAATGTCACTAATAAAAATATACATTTTCAAACATTTTTGAAAATTTTACAGAAGATTACCGAAAAACATATATGCTAAATAAGAATGATAAAACGTTCCACATTTTGATGCATTTCTATTTTTTTTGACAAACTCTGAATTGATCTATATTACATTTTAGTAAATTTTAAGTACAAGACATCAACGTAATATTATAAGAAAATTAAAACGTGTATAAAATGGATGAGGAAAATGAGCACAATTCAGTAAATATTTGGATTTTATATCATAATTCAAAACTTAAACTTAATACTATTTCAGTTCTTAGTAAAATCTCATTTTGTTGTATGATTTTGATTTACTGAATTGAAATGTTTTAAAGTGTATATAATTACTTATCTGATAGGTTATTTTCCTAGTATTTTAATAACTTAAATAAATTTGAATTAACTTATGTTTTTATAATTCAAGCTCATTGTTCTGTCATGCGTATTAAAACGCTATAAATATTGGGTTTAATTTTACTTCCTTTCAAAACAATACAGCAATCTTGAAAAACTAAACAGTCCATAAGTGCAAGAAAGTTTGTCAGATTTATCCTTATTTAACAACCAATATTGGTGGAAAGAATGCGAGCAATCTATAAAGAAGTGATAGCGTTCAAATGCACCAACTTGTGGAATAAATTGTTTAAGTATTGTGGTGTGTTTTTCATAAATTTCTAATTAGAGTTGTTCAGGAAGAAGTATATTTTGCATAATTAATAAATAGTTGTGTCATTGAAATAACATATTTATAACGAGAAATAAAAAAAATAATAGTAGCCAAATATTATTGACTATTGTGAGTTTTACAAGTTGCTCAAAACATCTATAATATAATGCCATGAAACGTGCTTAACAATATACCGGGCGTTTATGAAAATGTACTAACATAAGCTCCGCTAAAACAGATATGTGGCACTCAGCGCGTGCCCCTCTAAATATGTTGCGTCCGTAATTTATCAGAATGATCCTGAATCTACTCTATTTTCAGATGCATACACTGCCCAATAAAATCAGACAATTTTGCAAAACAAACACAGAGAAACGTGGTGTTCATTTTTTACTTATTAAATTGTAGTAGTCATTAAAATATTCGAGGTCGACATTACAATAAATCAGAAGCCCGAGAATAAATATATTATAAGTATTTTAAGCAATCAGTATTTTTCTTTCAGCCATACATTTGCTTGGAAAGATTGGATGAACTACCTCGCCGCAAACTTAATGACGTCAGCGATCACCTTTGTACAAGAAGACATGCCACTCGCTTTGATCGTTGAACGTGAGAATGTTTTAAACATAAGTGAGGCAGGAATGGTGAAGTGATTACTTATGTTTTTATTTCTTTCCATTGCAGTTGGTGCAGAACTTGTTTGAAATTGCGAAGCTAATTACATAAACAGGCGCTTCCAAAATTCTCCAATGCTAATGTGCCATGAAGAGTAATGTTACTGCAGCCTCACTCTTACATGGGTGGTACGTTTCCTCGAAATAATCGCCCTTCCTTTAAGCAATATCAGGTATATAAACCTGACTGGTTTGTTAAACCGCCAATCGTGGCAAAGAATATAGATTAACAAGTCACACTAATGTAAAGCACCTAATTCATGTTTAATTACTTTACAATATCGCACATATTTGTTTGTTTGTAAACACGTTATTTTTGTTGCTTGTTTTTTGTTTCGTTATATATCTATTATTATACAAAAGTTGAGACAATCAATCTGTGTTTCCACTTGATGTTTCCTACATGGGTTAATACATCGAATAGATGCTGAATAATATTTTACTCCTGTGAATGGGTGATGTTTGAAAGAAATATGTTTTGACATTTCAAATTAGTCGTAATTTGTTATTAATCCATATGGCACAAATCGCATTTACCTATCTATCTATCTATATATCAATCTCTCTATCTCTATATCTATCTCTCTCTCTCTCTCTCTATATATATATATATATATATGTATATATATATGTATATATATAATATATATATGTATATATATATGTATATATATATATATATATATATATATATATATATATATATATATATATATATATATATATATATATATGTACATATTTTGTCTCATTCGGATTTAAACCTTGAATGAGATATCATCTGTTTTACTTGGTCCTGGAAGTACATAAAACAATTGGCCAGTTTCTCTCTTCTCAACCCCCCTTTAAGTGCGTCTGGACTTACCTATATTTTGAGCACTTTCTCCAATCTGCTCCCACGCAAAGAGTGTTCTTCACATTGTACAATTCATCGGACTTATTTTCAACGGAAATTTACCACCCGGACAATTTGCATATCTTTTTCACGGAACTTTTCTTTTCATTCACTACGTTTTTTTAACAAAAATTCTTTTAAAAATTTTTAATAATAATTTTCATATTTTTCAAATATTTGAACTTTAGTTTTTTCGAAAGCCAACTTATCCATCTGTATATCTCCTCTGATGATAAGATTTCGATCTTTGAAAAGCCTTGGCTTAAGGAAAGAATAATAAAAACTAGTTTATTACTGAATACACCTTGCATTGAACAATTGAAATTTGAAATAAATTTGGACAATCGTCGCATATTTATCATTCTTTTTTCTTCTATCTCTATGTATATATATAATATATATATAAGTATATATATAATATATATATATATGTATATATATATATAATATATAAAGAGGTGTACTAAAAGTGAACTTTTAGGAATAGTAAAACCCTATTGTGAAGAGTATACAGCTCAATATCCAGGATAGAGCAGGTAGAAATGAAGAAGAATGGAAAGGAATTAGAGAAAGCAAAAGCCAAATCAAAATTCAATTCAAAAGTTCAAAGTAAGGTATATTCCGCAAAAAGGCAATTTATTCAAGTGAAGTTTTCCTTAAGCCAGCCTTTTCAAAGATCAAAATCTTATCATCAGAGGAAGTCGCTGGGATAGATAAGTTGGCAATGGCCAAGATTTAAAATTTGAAAAAATGAAATAAAAGTTGTAGGGAAAGAAACGCAGGGCAAAACTGTGCCAGGGTGCAAGCAAATGTCCGATTGCCAAAAAGTCCGGTGTCGAAGAGTCCAGCGGAGAGAATAAGATGTAGATAGGTAGGTCGTTAGAGGCACGAGAAGTAATGAGAGATGTTTCAAAGTTAAAATCAAAGAAGCCACAACTTCAGGTACGGCGAAAATAGAAAATCCAAAAAGGGTAAAAAGTCCAATAAGAGGTACATTCGATGATGCAGGCAGGCGTCAGAGAAGATTAAGGTGGAAAATATTCGCCATTAAAGATACTTCCCGGGCAGAGATGACAAAGGAAAGTGTTTTAAAGTGGGAAAAAGGGGCAGCGAGAATATTTAAAGCCTGCCCAGTTGAGAAAGCCGGTTATAAATGAAGAAAAGCAAAGACAGTGAAAACAAGAATATAATATGCGACCAGTAAGAAGGGGAGGATCGGGTAAGGGGTGTGTGGGAGGAGAAAGGGACGGGTACGAGGAAAGAGAGAGGGAGGGAGAAAGGGAGCGATGCGGTGAAGGAATGCTGATAAAACTAAGAGTGTGAAAGTGGGGGGTGAAACGTAAAGTTGAAATTGGAAGTTAGCGCGAATTAGGATTCAACTAGAAAAGGGGAAGAAAGGAGTGGGGGTAAGTTAACGAATGTTAGGATAAGGAGTTAAAATATCAGAATATGTATAATAACAGAGTTCGGGGTTTAGATGTTTAATCCAATTACCTTAGATATAAACAATGAGGCAAAATATATATGAAAGGGTAGTACTAGAAAAATGAGTTAAAAATTAAAAGAGTAAAGATAAAAAATAAAGATAAAAATAGTATAAAATGTAGAAATAAGAAAATAAAAAAATAAAGAATGCAAAAATATATAAAAAGATTAGTCTTAAGCTCGCAGGGAAAATTAAGGATTGACCGAAAGAATAAAAAATGAAAAATAATAAAAATAAGATACTAATAATAGAATGAGGGAAAAGTCGATAAGATTGGAGCTCAAGAATGAAAATTAGAATAAGGAAAAAGCAAAAGGAAAACAAGACCTCGAGAGGATATCCGGAATGGGAATCTCCAAGGTGGAAAAAATTTGGGGTTGAAGTGAAATAAGCAGTTACGGGATGCTAGTTCAAATAGATATGGGAAAATATAAACTTTGAAATTTTATTCAAAAAAGTTAAATGGAGGTATATTAAGAAAATTGTTAAATAGGTTAGTGAAGGCCGGAAGAAGTAAGAGATATACAAGGTTAAAGAAGTGACAAAAGAGTAAGCCAGAAAGAGAGTGGAGATCGCAGTTAAAAGTAAATACTGTGGGGGTTAAAAGATGTAGAGCGAGGGCGGGTTGGGGGTTGAGTAGTCTGAGAGAGATGTGCGAAGGGCGAGGTAAAACAAGGGGGGAATAATCGAGGCTATTAAAAGAGTGAGAAGAATTATTTAGAAGTAAAAACAGGAGGCGAAGAATAATTAGAGTGCACAGTGGAAACAGTAAGGAGTTCGATATCGAAGTGTGCAAAAGGGATATGGAGTAGATAAGGCTAATCATCAAGTAAATAAAAGGGCTAGGATATAATATGAATAGAGTGGGTTAGTTATCAAGTTGAAAGGGAAAAGAATGAAGAATGGAAGTGTTAAAGGGAAGCGGACGAATGTATTAAAAGAAGTTAAACGGGACAGAAAATGGAAAGCCAAATAAAGTTATACAGTTAAGGAGGTTAAGTGGAAAGATTTAGGGGGTAATGTAAGAAAGGTGTTAAAACTAAGGGAAATGTGAAGCTAACGGAGTTTATGGGTAATTTTATTAAGTTAAGAGAAGGTTAAAGGGATGACGGAGATATAAGCAGAGATTATAGAACAACAGGAATTAGAACTTCCAGAAAGGAGATTCGAGATGTAAGGAGGGGAAATCCGAGATGAGGGGAGGGTATTTAATCAAATGGGGGAGGGGTGTCTGGGGGATTATTATGGTTGCTATACCTGAATTTACGTTCATGCCTGCAACTGGAGATAAGTTCATTCTTAGAATTAATAATATTTTTAGATTTAGAAGCAGTAGCTATCATAAAGGTTTCCAGAGTACAAAGTTGGCAATGGGATGCTCTAGGGGTATATGATTTTGACTTTTTAAGTATTGACCAGTCAAGTGAATAGGGACTATTTTTAAGATTGAGGTTTCTAATTAGATTGGAAAGTGAAGTGGCTGTGCTGTTATCGCTGCTATTTTTAAAGGAATAGATATGGTTAGAGATCCGGGTCTTAATGGGGAAAGAGGACGCCCTAATATATGTGTGTATCTTGAAGGGTGGTGCTATAGTTGCATTGAGATTGCTAATGGTATTAGAAGAGATTTGGGTTTGGAGATCCAAGTTATGCGAGGAAAGTTTTTTCGAGAAGTGGGGTGGAGCGGATATGGGGGAAATGTGAGTTGGCCCATGAGCACTATCTATTATTGGGGGTGCTTGGTTAGAGGTATGGCTGTATAAGTGGGAGTTTAGAGTAGAAGGGGATTGGGGTTGCGGGGAGATCCGGAGTTCGGGTGGAGTATGGGAACTGTGATTACTCACAACATTGGTGGAGCGGGGGAATTGTTTAACAGTACAAGCGTATATTACGTACTTCTGTACACAGTTGTTGTTAAGGGGACAATCTCTAGGTTTACGGCAGTTACAAGTGGTGAGGGATGTGGTGGGTGGTTGCTGTTGGATATGTTTGATTTTCCTATTGTTAGAGGTTATGATAGTTTGTTCAATATTGGGCATAGTAGAGTATAATATTTTAATAGAATTTCTGTTAAGGATAGTGCTATATCTGTGGGCAATCTTAAAAGATCTGTCTAAGATTTGGAAAAATTCTTTAGGTATATTGGTTTTAACATTACTGCTGAAAGGCGGATTAAACCAAATGTTATTCTTTCTTCTAAGTTTTTTTCTTTGTTTGTGCGAATGTGGGTCTACCCGATTATCAATATCTTTAGTTCCTATGGGCTTATTAGAGTGTGTTTGTATTATCTTAGGTGCTGATGAGTTAAACTTTTTATTTCTGTGTGTGGTCATGCTGTGTGTAATAATGCCTGAAGATTTGTTAACTTGAGTAAGGGGGTTGCAGTTATATTTAATTTTGTGATTGTAGCCTGAGTTAAGCAAAGCATTATTGTAAAAGCTAGAATTTGGATCGAAGATAGATTTATTCGCAGATAGCTTAGAGATTCTATTAGATACTGAGGGGACTATTGAGTTTATGATGGATTTAGGGTGGTTAGATAGGCTATGTACGTAGAAAAGGGTTAAGTTAGGTTTATGGTATGGGCTGAAGGTTCCCGAGTTAAGATCTAATGTAAGGTCAAGAAAGTTGGATATTCTTTTCTCAGGTTCCACTGTAATGGTCAAACCAATTTTTTTAAAGAAGTTATGCAAGTTTTTGATAGTGTTATTTGGCTTTCCATTTTCTTTCCCGTTTAACTTCTTTTAATACATTCGTCCGCTTCCCTTTAACACTTCCATTCTTCATTCTTTTCCCTTTCAACTTGATAACTAACCGACTCTATTCATATTATATTCTAGCCCTTTTATTTACTTGATGATTAGCCTTATCTACTCCATATCCCTTTTGCACACTTCGATATCGAACTCCTTACTGTTTCCACTGTGCACTCTAATTATTCTTCCCCTCCTGTTTTTCACTTCTAAATAATTCTTCTCACTCTTTTAATAGCCTCGATTATTCCCCCCTTGTTTTAATTCGCCCTTCGCACATCTCTCTCAGACTACTCAACCCCCAACCCGCCCTCGCTCTACATCTTTTAACCCCCATAGTATTTACTTTTAACTGCGATCTCCACTCTCTTTCTGGCTTAATCTTTTGTCACTTCTTTAACCTTGTATATCTCTTACTTCTTCCGGCCTTCACTAACCTATTTAACAATTTTCTTAATATACCTCCATTTAACTTTTTTGAATAAAATTTCAAAGTTTATATTTTCCCATATCTATTTGAACTAGCATCCCGTAACTGCTTATTTCACTTCAACCCCAAATTTTTTCCACCTTGGAGATTCCCATTCCGGATATCCTCTCGAGGTCTTGTTTTCCTTTTGCTTTTTCCTTATTCTAATTTTCATTCTTGAGCTCCAATCTTATCGATTTTTGCCTCATTCTATTATTAGTATCTTATTTTTATTATTTTTCATTTTTTATTCTTTCGGTCAATCCTTAATTTTCCCTGCGAGCTTAAGACTAATCTTTTTATATATTTTTGCATTCTTTATTTTTTTATTTTCTTATTTCTACTTTTTATACAATTTTTATCTTTATTTTTTATCTTTACTCTTTTAATTTTTAACTCATTTTTCTAGTACTACCCTTCATATATATTTTGCCTCATTGTTTATATCTAAGGTCATTTGATTAAACATCTAAACCCCGAACTCTGTTCTTATACATATTCTGATATGTTAACCCCTTATCCTAACATTCGTTAACTTACCCCCACTCCTTTCTTCCCCTTTTCTAGTTGAATCCTAATTCGCGCTAACTTCCAATTTCAACTTTACGTTTCACCCCCACTTTCACACTCTTAGTTTTATCCGCATTCCTTCACCGCATCGCTCCCTTTCTCCTCCCCTCTCTTTTTCCTCGTACCCGTCCCTTTCTCCTCCCACACACCCCTTACCCGATCTATTATATTCTTGTTTTCACTGTCTTTGCTTTTCTTCATTTATAGCCGGCTTTCTCAACTGGGCAGGCTTTAAATATTTTCGCTGTTCCTTTTTCCCACTTTAAAACACTTTCCTTTGTCATTTCTGGCCGGGAAGTATCTTTAATGGCGAATATTTTCCACCTTAATCTCCTCTGACGCCTGCCTGCATCATCGAATGTACCTCTTATTGGACTTTTTACCCTTTTTGGATTTTCTATTTTCGCCGTACCTGAAGTTGTGGCTTCTTTGATTTTAACTTTGAAACATCTCTCATTACTTCTCGTGCCTCTAACGACCTACCTATCTACATCTTATTCTCTCCGCTGGACTCTACGACACCGGACTTTTTGGCAATCGGACATTTGCTTGCACCCTGGCACAGTTTTGCCCTGCGTTTCTTTCCCTACAACTTTTATTTCATTTTTTCAAAATTTTTAATTTTGGCCATTGCCAACTTATCTATCCCAGCGACTTCCTCTGATGATAAGATTTTGATCTTTGAAAAGGCTGGCTTAAAGAAAATTGAACTTGAATAAATTGCCTTTTTGCGGAATATACCTTACTTTGAACTTTTGAATTGAATTTTGATTTGGCTTTTGCTTTCTCAAATTCCTTTCCATTCTTCTTCATTATATATAATATATATATATATATATATATATATATATATATATATATATATATGTATATATATATATGTATATATATAATATATATATATATATATATATGTATCTATATAATATATATATGTATATGTATACATTTCTAAAACAGATTTTCATGATAAACAACTGATGATCCCTTAAATAATGTTAGAAGCAAACTTATATAATAACTGAAAAAGTTAAATTGACATACATGAGTGATTTTCCACTGAACAACTTGGGACTTGAGGTATTTTTTTTTTAAATTTAAATATAGTTTTAATGGTTGAGAAACTTCCAAGACTATATATATATATATATATATATATATATATATATATATATATAGAGAGAGAGAGAGAGAGAGAGTGAGAGAGCGCGATCGACTACATAAACTCTATATTAATCCAACACCTATGTTATATGATGTAATGTCTATGTGATCATGCATAGACAAATAAGCTATTTTGTTAGCGTCGCCATTTATAATACGTAGAGGTGTACATGTCACTGACACGTATGATCGACAAGTATAATATAGAAGAAACGATGACTATTCATTTCATATTTGGAAAAAGAAGATCTAAACAGATATGTCAAAGTGTATTGATATTCCAAAAAAATCGCTTTGCAAGTACCTGTTGTTGACTTTCTGAAACAAAGGGTAACGAATACCTCTCGTTATATATAACTGAAACAATTTTCCACATATCCTAGTATTTCGAACGAGATAATTAATTATTTTCTCTGTGAAATCAGTGAATGTTCAATTAACTTAATGTTTCATGCCATATTAAAACTATTTAAATAAAACTTCTTGAACTACCGCATCAAGTACATATAGTGTTTGATGTTCTAATTGTCGCTAGATTAATGACAAACTGAAACACTAGTGTTTAATTAATCGTAGTGTCCTGAATTAGTTTTATAGAACCCACTGTTCACATAAGCGTGGCATACTAGAGAGCACTTGTAATACACAATTATATCGGTCATGTATGCATAAACATTAGAACATATGTATTTCCATACATTTTCTAAAATAAATTCCTCTTCGTAATAATAACGTTCGCCTTTTGTTTGTTTATATAAAATAAACAATTAGATCAGTAACTTGTATACATGATATTAAATAGTGTGAAATTTCACAAGTTTTCATAAATTTTCCGAAATGAAAAGTTACGGTTTCTCTTGCTGCTTTCAGAGTAACGTACACGTTCACACTATTTTTGCTGCAAACATATATATATATATATATATATATATATATATATATATATGTGTATATATATATATATATATATATATATATATATATATATATATATGTATGTAAAAATAAAAATGGAATAAAGAATAAGCAATTCAACAACTAACAAAATAACTCAAAAACTCATCTTGTAAAGTTCCACCGAGATATTTCGGTCGTGGATACGGCCATTTTCGATCAGTTAATAAACTTTATTTCAAAACGGAAAAGTTTTCAAATTCATACAGAGAATGCGATTGGAAGAAATTGTCACGTGCGGAGAACAACAAAACGGGGAGAAAAAGGAATGCGAGGAATGTTATAAAAAGAGAAAGAAAAAGAAGAAGAAGAAGAAGAAGAAGAAGAAGAAGAAGAAGAAGAAGAAGAAGAAAGAGATACCAATCAACCGGAAAGTTGGGAACGTCAGTTGAAGAAGACGAAACGAAGAAGAAGAGAAAGCGGGAGAAAACGTGGGGAAGGGTAAATCGACATGTTTTTGTCGAAACCTATTAAAGAATAAAAATAAAAATAAAAATACAAAGAGAGAGAGAAAAAATCAGTGCTTAGATATCGCCTGCTGATTGAATTCGGGCTGAGAACGTCGGAAGTCTACAGGATTAGTAGTAATTGGAGTAGTTATCGTCGAGGGACGAAACAAGGGAAGAGGAGGAGGCAGGGGAGGGGAAAGGGGGGAAGAAGGGAGACAAGGGTTAAAAGTTAGCCAGAGTCGTATTCATTTAGATTCATCTCGTATAAAATCGATCTAGCCGTAGGAAAATAAATATTATAAAAGCCTTGTCTTTGGGCAATGGTGTTTTTATGACATAGGATCAGACAGGATTCTGTGAGACGTCGAAGTTTGGTGTCATGAATATTTTTGATAGGGATTGCCTTATGGGTATTGAAGTGGTGGCCGGAAGAAATCATATGAGTGCATAGTGCATTTGAGGTGTCGCCGTTTTTTATGGCACGATTATGTTCATATATTCGTTTCTTCAACGGACGTTGTGTCTCGCCGAAATATATTTTTCCACAGTCGGCGCAGGGAATAGTATAAATACCAGCTGTAGTGGGTGATGAAAGGACTTTACTTTTGTTTTTATGCATTTGTAAAATATTTTTGATGGTGAGTGAGGTAGCTTGGATAATTCTAAAACTATGTTGTGAGAGCGAAGAAAAGAGATGTGTGTTACGAGAGTTAGTGGGAAGGAAAACATTCCTTAATATGGATTGTGTTGTATTAGGAGATGTATTAGTATTTTTTATCTTTTTTAGATGTATTTGAGATGCTTTCTTTTTAGCGGAAAGAATGACGTGTTTGGGATATTTTAAAGTGGTTAGAGAGGATTCTATTTTATTATATTCCTGAGAGAGATGTTCAGGGCTGCAAATACGCAGAGCCCTGAGATAAAAACCGATTATCATGCTATTTTTTATATAGTTATTATGATGTGAATAATAATGTAAGTAATCATTTTTGTTGGTTGGTTTGCGATGGACTTGAAATGAAAGGCTGTTATTGTTTTTGAGGATGAGAATGTCAAGGAAAGCTAAAGAATTGTTTTGTTCACTTTCGAAAGTGAACTTAATGGAAGGTTCGACTTATTCATATATATATATATATGTACATATATATATATATACATACATATATATATATACATACATATATATATATTAATACATATATATATACATATATATATATATGTACATATATATATACATATATATACATATATATATATGTATATATATATCTATATATATACATATATACGTATATATATGTATATATATATGTATATATATATTTGTATATATATATATATGTATATGTATACATATATATATGTATATATATGTATATATATATATATCTATGTATATATATATATATATATATATATATATATATATATAAATAATTTTTCATAGAAAAATATTATTTTCAAACAAAACCACATGGTGGTCATGCCAAACCTGAGAGAGGATGCGATTTCTATTTTGCCACGTACTCAACCACGATACGAAAGTCATGTTTGACTCAGTATTTACGGGGCGCGTATCAATGTATACATATATATATATATATATGTATATATATGTATACATACATCTATCTATATATATATATATATATATATATATATATATATATATATATATATATATATGTACATATATATATATATATATATATATATATATATATATATATATAAATTATTTTTCATAGAAAAATATTATTTTCAAACAAAACCACATGGTGGTCATGCCAAACATGAGATAGGATGCGATTTCTATTTTGCCACGTACTCAACCACGATACGAAAGTCATGTTTGACTCAGTATTTACGGGGCGCGTATCAATGCTCCACCAATTATTGTCTAGATATTGGAAGTAAATTAACATCTAAATAGCATATACGGAGGCTATCAAGCAAGTTGTTGAGAGTACACAATAGGTGGGACCTAGAGTTATGCAATGTGCAATATAACGACTAATTGTCAACATACATAATTTTTTTAATCTTGCCAGATCTTTGAATAATTATTTATAAATATATATTATTTTCAATATAGACTTATAAAGACATGTGTTTCATGTCAAATCTGCTATCATTAGTATGGACAAAGACAATACCTGTCGGTTAAACGGTTCGAACCCTTATATGAAATACATGTTTGACTCATTAACCAAGGCGCGTACAATGCTCCACCAGGAATTGTTTAAAAATGGACAGTAAATTAGCATCTAGATAGAAAATACGGCGGCTATAAAGGAATCAGGCGAAGGATCTAAATAGGCGGAACCTATAGTTATACATTTCACAACATGTCAGCTTGTTGTCAACTTACTTAACGTGCTCTATCTTGCAACATATCCATCTAAGGACGGGTATTAAAATAGATATAGTATTACTTTTTAATGTGACTGAATTTTTTTACTGTTATGAATAATGGTTCGGTTTCAGTTGCACCCGCTAAATCGTACAGTATGAACACATACAGTTCACACATTACTCCGATTATTGATTTGAATGAATATTCAATGATTTATCAGAATAACTTCCATGATTAAGGATTTTATCAATCCTATGCGCACAGCAATATCTATAAACATGTATGGAGAATATTACTCATCATTTTGTGTACATCGATTATTGTCTGTATTCATTGTATGTAACCCATTAAGAACATTTGGAGGAGGATGCGAATTAAGGGGGTAATGTTTACACATACAATTGTGAAATTAACAAAGAATGCGCTCATGTTTCTTACCGTATTGCTGAAAATATATATTCTAAACTTCATAATAATCGAGTAAGTAGTAGAAGAGTTCATCCTGCACAACAATATATATATATATATATATATATATATATATATATATATATATACATATATATATGCATATATATATATATATATATATATATATATATATATATATATATATATATATATATTTGTGTGTATATATAAATATAAACATATCCATATACTTAACTTAATATATACATATATATGTGTGTGTATATATTAATATAAACATATCCACATACTTAACTTAATATATATATATATATATATATATATATATATATATATATATATATATATATATGTGTGATTTTATGAAGGCTTACCAAAGCATTCCTTTCAGGACACCAATGATCACCATTAAATATATTTTATCTTACACATACTATTTATTACAAATTAAATGTTTTTCCTACACGTGTTTCACTACCAAGCAGTTACTTGCTTGGCAGATCATCAGGGAAATTAAATGTCTGGAATACTGGTTTCAACTGCCGATAATACACAATGTGGCGTTGCAATAGTTGAGGTCACTTAAGAAGAGAAGAGGAAAAAAATAAAAATAAAAGTCAAAATTAAAAAGCAAGGAAGAACAACGATAAAAAAAGAAAGTCCTAGAAAAGTCTTAGAAAAGTAGCTCGTGCATTATTTACAATTCACCCAAGCCTCCAGAGGAATATCTGCAAAGCGTCACGGGACTTGGGAAACGTTAACAATCCCCAATTTACACAAACCAAGCCTTTCACAAGATATTACCTTAGTTAGTTCACGACTTATACATTGAGGCGTTGTGTGAAATATAATAAGGCTAAAGTAAAAATATGAAAAACAGAACAAATATTAATCTAAAAGTAAGTCATGGTTTAAATGTATGATCTGATACTGTTAGGACATCTAACGAAATGTGATTATCTCCCTTGAACCATTTCGGGAGGTAAGAATTATCGCCTTCGGGAAAAGGGTAGTATGCCCGAGGCGAAAGTAAACACAGATCACGGCTTCAGACTGTTAATATGTCAATCGCGTCTAGCGGCAAATTAATTCATTAATTCATTATGTGTTCAGTTTTAATAAATCTGTTAACCGTTTATCTTGATAGTACATCCATTTCATGTACAAGTTATTGTTTATTATAAAATTCGAGGTTATGAAAGTGGCGACGAAGACGAGATGAATTTACATTGTTTAACAAAAAAAAGAACGTACAATACAACAGTTACTACAGAACAATTACGTTACATGAAGTTATTTTCAGAGAGAGTTTCCACGCCTATATCGTCGATTTAAGAAACAAATCCTAGGACGGCCACAGATTAAATTTCGCGGACAATAACTGAATTTCATTACGACCCAACGGCAAATTCGACTTTCGAAACATGGTTTGCGCGTTTCGAGGACATTTTTCGAGTGGATTCCAAGGATCAAGCTGACGACTGGAAGGTAATACTTCTGCTACGGAGGCTTGGGACGTCGGATCATGAGCGGTATGCAAATTACATATTGCCAACCCATTCTCGTGAATACAGTTTCCACAGCACAGTTGAAACCCTCAGTCAGATTTTCGGTGAGAATATTTCATTATTCAATATGCGGTTCAATTGCCTTAACATAACAAAAACTTCCTCGACCGATTTTTTAACGTATGCAGACCTTGTAAACAAAGAATGTGAACTTTTAAAAATCTCTTCCATCACAGACGCTCAGTTCAAATGTTTGATTTTTTTGTGTGGATTGAGATCGGCGGGGGAGGCAGATATTCGCACACGGATTTTGTCAAAAATAGAACAAAATCCAGACATAACATTACAACAAGTTGCCGTAAAATGCCAGCGTCTAGTGAATCTAAAACATGATTCAACTATGATACAACAAGCATCAGCATCTATGGTAAACACAGTCCCAAAACAACGTCGACTCACCTCACCGACTTGAAAATCTGTCCAGCCCCCAACAGCTTATTGGAATTGTGGCAACTGGCATTTTGTACGGAACTGCACCTTCAAGACACACCGCTGTCGCAGCTGTCATCGACTCGGACATGAAGAGGGGTTTTGCACCACTCCAGTACGAAAATCAACCAATAATAGGAAAACCTCACATAACAGGCAACAACAGCAGCACAGAACAAAACAAACAGTCTGATAGCAACTTTTCTCTCAAACACAAAAATCCCAACGAAAATATGTTGCAGTACAATTGAATGGCCATCCTATTCAACTGCAAATCGATACATCATCATATATAAATATTATACCACAAAAAGTATTGGAAGCCATACGCCAGCCTTCATTGACAACAACAAGTCAGGTAGCACAGAGTGCTTCTGGAGATTGTGTTCACATCACGGATCAATTACCCGCTACAATCTAAATGAAAGAGAAAGCGGTGTCAGGTACCGTATACATAGCCAACTCATGCCATACTTTTATGGGACTTGATTTTATCGAGTTACTAGGTCTTCTCGACATTCCACCCAACCAGATATGTGAGATGGTGTCCAGATCGTCAACTCAGAGCAGCAGTATCGACCAGACCAAATATATCATGAAACAATTTTCTCTAGTCTTCACAAACAAATTGGGACGTTGCACTCTGTTTTTTAAACCATGTTCTAAGCCTGTGTTTCGACCCAAACGCACAGTGCCATACGCTGCATTGCCACTGGTGGACCAGGATCTAAAACGACTTGAGGAAATGAAGGTCATCATACCAGTAACATATTCGCGGTGGGCAGCACCCATTGTGGTTGTAAAGAAAGCCGATGGTTCAATTCGATTGTGTGCTGATTTTTTCAACGTGGCTCAACACAGCACTAGAGAATCATCAATACTCATAGCCAATCCCCGATGATCTCTTCACCGTACTTAATGGTGGCACCTGCTTTGCAAAATTTGACCTCGCAGAGGCTTATTTGCAAGTCGAAGTGGCAGAAACGTCCAGGGAGCTGCTTACTATAAAAATAGATAAATTAATGCATTATATCAAATTAAATAGGATGAGTCGCATGATTAGTGATAATGTAATTGATGAATAATGAATATTCTATAAAAGTATAATAAAGAAATAGCATCAACATGAGCATTTATTGGAATGCCCAGCCGGCAACACTATATCAACTGACAGTTAGAGGCATGAATCAGATGAACAACAAATGGCATATATGAAAATATTATTTTATATATAGATAGTTAGATAGATAGATAGATAGATAGATAGATAGATAGATAGATAGATTTCCGAAAATCGAAATTGAGTCGAACCAACAAAACAAATCTCTATATTTACAGAGATCAGAACGTTTTAGATATCAATTAAAAAATATACTTCATAATAATAAAATGTTATTATCTTAATAGTAAATATGTTAAGAGAATAGCATATATTATTTTAAATCATGTTCATCGAAATATATGAATTTACATGAACAAGACGTGTTTAAAATATTTCTCCGAATATAACTATTTTACACTATATTTTTGTCTCCTCCTGATGAATCAAATGGAGATATAATAATACAAATCCTTAACTCAAAAATCCTGATTTAAATTTTTACCAAAATCCAGTATAGATTTTACGAACAATTTAACGATAACCTTTTTTAATAGGTGTCTAATCGTATTTAATTCCACCTTCATTGATTTTAGAAATGAAATTATCAAAATATATCCCAGCATTATATTAGTCAGCTTTTTAAAATTTATTAATGACCGGTTAAGTAAGTTAGGATTGAATTCTGTGCATACATATATGTAAACTTATGCACACACCTAACTTTATATGAATTTAGATGAACCAAATTAACGTCAATCTAGCTTAATGTTTACATATAATTTTGCTAAGTTTATCGGATTGGCATCCTCTATTTTATCAACAAACAGGATGAAAACAACATAAAAAATCAAAACCAATTCACTTCAACAACAAACGCTCAAACTGGGGGCATACAACTCAGCTCCCAGTGACAGTCTAACAAAAAGGCGCAAAAAGCAAGAACATGTCGATCACGTGTGCTTCTCTGAACTACGTCAACTGTGAAACAATAGAAAAGCAGGCTTTGCGACAAAATCTGTCTCTTTTTCTATTATTCTCTTCCTATCTGTGTTTTTTTTTCTATTTCAGAGAAAACAAGTTTTACTACCTCCCCCCGCTTTTGGGTGAGGAGGGTCTCAACGCGTCGGATGACTACTAAACACACACCCACGCACATACACAAAGACTTACACTCTTATCGTTCTTCAACGCATACAATCACACACTGCTGACAAAAACACACCCACATACACATGCCTAAACGAATTATCAATTCTCACGCATACACATCCGTACAACCCCGAACAAAAGGCGACACTCACATTCACACACTTCGCCGTGAAACGCCAAGCCTCACACATGGCTATACTACGTACATTCATAAATCGCGAGCAATGAACATTTATCCTTTCTCTAACTAGACACTTGAAATAAAAAAATTAATGTTGCGTAATTTGTAAATATATTAATATTTTGTATTACGTATTATTTTTCTTTCAACTAATCCATGCCTTATCTTGCATTCAACTTTCATCTATTGTTTTCATGTTTTATCTATTTTCCCTGGGGTTTTAAACATTTCTTTACTAATTAAATTGCGCCTACAAGCGTATAAAACTAGAACTTTTCAATGTAAAATTAATTTTAAATGTATTTCAGTCCCAAATGCCTTGTAAAACGTAAATATTAAATGAAATACAAATATTCCATTAAAAAATTGAGAGAGATAATAAATATTTACTTGATAGTTAAATTCACAAATAAATAATATTTAAAACTGGCTAAAATTTAAAGATATTTATATTTGCTTTAACGTATTTTAAATGTAAAATCCACAGCGTTCACAAATGCAATTATCAAAGTCTAATTTACTATTTTAAAATGTTATATATTTCTTTGTTTTGATATATATATATATATATATATATATATATATATATATATATATACATATATATATATATATATAATTCATCAATCATTATTCTTATTATTATGATATGTAATTCATGATACACATATTTAATTAAAATAAATGCCCTGAATATTAGGGAATATGAATCACATTCTGAACTAATTTTATATATGCAGTTGAATCTTATTCATATGTTACCTTAATTCACCGTTGCAGAACGAAGTGTCGTTGTTTGAAGTCTACTTTTGTATAATTAAAACTAATTACATGCAAGCTATTTACTTAGTTTGTTGCTTTTCTATTTAACACTTTCTAAGTTATCACATCGACGCCAGACATAACGCTGAGACGTGTTTCATGTTTTAAATTTCGCTTCGATGCACTCGTACAGTTTCGCCGAGTATAATGCAAATATTGCATTTTTTCTCTTCCTTAAGTTTATATGACGTATTTGCCGTTGATATATATACATTTATATATATATATATATATATATATATATATATATATATATATATATATATATTAATTTAATAAGTACATAAAAATGAAATTTTCTGCATTACTCGTTATCACTAAGAAAGTAAAAACTAGAAAAGCAACAATGAAAACACTACCATCACCAATCCAACCGATTACAAAAATACATTAAATATTTAGGTGATAAAAATCGTACATATTTCCGGACATGACCTATGACCCGGAGGTAAAACTCAAGACTATAAATATTGATAACGAAGGTTCGATCCTTGTCCAAGTTAGCCATGCTGATGACGGCTGATAGCCAGAGAGGCGTGCCTATTTCTGTGTTTAATGTGCGTATGAAATAATTAAATATATATATATATATATATAAACATTCATATATCTCTCTATATATATGAAGTTGCATGTATTTAAATATGCTAATTAAAAACAAATAAGTTAAAACAGCAAACCATTGACAATAAAACATCTGAATAACGATGTCTTTCTTTGCTAGTAGGTAATAATAACACAGTATCATATTTAATTACTCAATATATTGATGGAGGTTGCGCAGGTTAAGTGGATTGATAACCTGAGTGGGCCAAGTTCGATTCCAGTCGTTTCCATAATACCACTTTCAGTTAGAGGTCCCTCTTGCAAGAATGTCGACAACAGAATCAAACCGGTCAACAAAGTTATACTATTCTGATTCACACGAATTTACATTTTTAATAGATATGTACAATAAATAACACATAATCTAATGATAATGTGTTGGCACACATTGTATTCATGCATTACTGTAAATTATGAATTTCTAATATATTGGCACTCATCGATATTTCGTTTTCGGTTTCAAATAATAAATGATCTACAGCAAGAATTGACAGGTCAGAACATTTACCTTGACACTGACATTCGCCAGAGCTTAACACCTGCCTGCTGCTTTTAAGATGCGTCTATCTTATCTAAGTGTTTTGCGTTCAGAATGTTTTTCAAAACCTACGAAATAACACTTGATAGTTTGACTAGAAAAGAAAACCTCTTACAAAGATACATAAGTGAATATACACAAT
>OY744515.1:215419480-215611980 GCA_963556195.1 Sepiola atlantica | reverse complement strand
TAATAGTTAGAAAATGTACATCATCAACTTGAATAATATAGTAAAGTTTAAGTTAACCAATAAAATTGAGATGTAAAATCTCATTAAACTAAAATTCAAAAAAATAATATTAAAATCATTATTATTTGTAAAACTACAGCTTTTTTAATACGGGGTAGATTTTTTGAGAACTTGAAATGAACTTACATGTTGGTTTAATCAAGTCTTGTTATACTAATAATTTGTTCAGTAAGGATTATCTATATTACATCCACGTCTTTAAATAGTACTACTCACACATATAATTATAAGACGGGTAATTGAAAGTAATGCATCCAGATTGTTAGTAATAGAATAGATAAAGTTCTTAGACTTTCATAATGTAATATTCATTTCAAATATACTAAAGTAAAATCTTATGATTAACATTCTGTATAGATTGCTTCTATACATTATAGCATCATACATTATTTTTTTATTAAAATATTTAGAATAATACATGTTAGAAAACGTAATCCAAATTAAGTTTGAGGTCCTTTTCATTTGATTTATCTTCTTCTTTCTGGCGGATTACATGATGTTTACACTAATAGTTATAGAGGAAGATGAGGAGGTGGAAGAGGTTAGCTGAAGCCACGCAGTAAAATTCAAGCGTGGTGGCCCGAGGTCTTTTGTGATTTCTCACATAAGATTTCCCTATTTCTTTCTTTTTTTTCTTAACTACCTGAGTTTCTGGTGACAATTTAAAGTTTATCTTCGCTTTTGATTTTTCAACAGTCTTTATATGATATTGAAACTCTGAAACGCGGATTCACTAGCCTCGGCTCTACCAGTGTTTATTGGTCCTCCGATTAATAAAATCGGGGGACTTATGTTTTGAGGCATGTCCGTCCGTCCGGATTTTTCTCCGACACCATCCATTAAATTTCTCTGAAATTTTGCATGAAGTTGTAACTTTGGTCAGGTTAGAAAGTGACATTCTGTGATTTTTGAAAAAAAATCTGGTTAGCCCCCCAGGGGTTAAAAGGCCCCGCAATGGCAAAAAATGATATTTTTTGCCCCATAACTTTTCATCCATCTATTTAATTACTCTGAAACTTGACCAAAATGTGCAGGCAATTGTTCCTAATAGAAAAGAAGTATCGCTGACCTTGAAATAAATCTGGTTCCTGCCCCCAGGGGGTCAAAAGTCCCAAAAGGACCATTTTCCCCCATAACGGTTGATCCATGCATTCAATTTTTCTGAAACTTGGCAAAAATGTAGAGGCGAAAATGTAGAGGCAATTGTTTTGGATATAAAATGAGCATCCTTGACCTCAGAAAAATTCTGGTTCGCGACCCCACGGGGTCAAAAGGGGGGGGGGGTTACAAATGCCCCAAATTGCCCAAATGTATTGCATTTTACACTCGCCACATCGAGTCACGTACGCGCGGCTTGTGTAATTTTATAAATGCTTTACTCGTTATTTAGAACTTTCAAAATACTGTTTTTTTATTTTGCCAATATATTTGTAAGTGATTAATATATATATATATATATATATATATTATATATATATATATATATATATATATATATACACGAATTTAAAAAGATAAGTCAAAAGCTTCTTTCTACCCTATGTGCAATAAACCATTGCATACATTTGAAAATAAATAAATGAAATCGACTATTATATTTAACTACGATAATATATAAAAGACACACTATCCAGCGATTAGAGTAATTGGAAATCGCGCAAAAATGTGAACACCTACTGCATTTATATCATCTGTAAATGAAATTAACACCTTTACATTGATACATATATTTCAGATTGATAGTGTATAAAATTATCGCTGCATCTGCGCTTACGCTAAACATCAATAAGAAAGAATAGCAACATTTTACATCATTAAATGTGATTTATAACTTCTGATTCATGGAGATTAAATTAAATTAGAATATCAGTCTAAATAAGGGAGTCAGACCTTCATGCAGCTGTTCATAGAATAGTTCGATCAATTTAAAATAAAACGTCGGGTAGACATTGACTGGGATGAAGACGATAAATTTGTGTTAATTCGATACTCTAATTTCCACCAAAAAATGCTGAATAGATTCCGCGTCAACGCGACAACGCATGCAGATTATAAAATGTAAACATGTTTTTTAAATATGGCAATAACGGCTGAACGCAAAATGGCAGATGGGTCATTAGTCAATCCTGTGCAACGCAGGGTCTTCTTGACAGTATTATTATAAATAGGAGAATGTGTATATATTTCCTTGATAAATAAAAATAATAAATATTCTAAAAATCTGAACACATCTTGGATATGGTTGCATTTGAAATTTCCTTCCCGTTCCTTGTTTCACGGCGGTACTAACAAGAAGGGCATTTGAATGTAATATAAACAAACATCTTGCGGCCAAATTCACCACATATGTTAGCTTTATAAGTTCTATCTGTATTAAACCTCACCCTAAACTTCATAGCTAATATGTCTTGTTTGGTGTGAACGCAAGTAAAAAAAAAAGCTTGGTATTTAATTTGCAATTAAAAAATAGGGCAATATATGTAGCCAATCCCTACATACAAACTATTTTCCAAACTATGTTGTTATTCGATGTATCCGACCACGCAATTTTTAAAATGTTTGTTTCTGAAATATATACCCATTTAAAGCAATAAAAACAAAACAAATCAGTATTTTACACAGAACTCAGAAATATACAACCACAATGTAAAGAAAAATGAAAAAAATATATCGAGCTTTATCCAAGGTAAATCTCTTTCTTAAATATATTCATCATTTAAACAAACATGCATCAGAATATGTGCACAGCCTTGCGTATACACAGACAATGGCAGAAGATCAGACTATGAGAATATTTATCGTTTTCCCACGCTTTCAATTATTTAACTGGCTGTAGAAAATAACAAACTTTTCAAATATTCCTTCTCACCTGCATACATAATTCATCATCGATTGCTGTTTCGAAATTACCTGTATGAATAACAACGAATATACAATCTATAAAAAGTAAGTGATCGCCGAAGAACAAGACAGACACATACATATATAAATAAATATAGCAACTATATATATATATATATATATATATATATATATATATATATATATATATACATGGTTTAATTTTAATCTAAGTACACTGTGTCGTGTATATACACAGAGAGAGGGATAGAGAGAGAGAGAGAGAGAAAGAGAGAGAGAGAGAGAACGCGAGATGGATTATTGTATTTTTCGAGTAGCACACACTTTATAAAACTAATATTGATGTTTACCTTTAAATATTATAGCTGTTTCTCCATAGTCAACACAAACAAAACATTATTTATAAAGGTCTGAATTTAATCAACAAATCAAAACTTAGATGTATAGAAATAACAAACTTTCTCATGTAATTATTTACGAAAAACGGTTCTTCTACATTGAGAAATATAGAATTATCAATGTCGCATATAATATAGCATTTTTAATGCGTATACATGTAAAAATCGCCCCAAAACGGCAACAAATATAAATGTGCTATAATACCAAGACAATGCAGAATTTAATCGCAATGTTGGCGAAACAAAATAATTTGCACATTGAATTACCCGTGCATCAAAAGCATTTCAAGATATGCCCCCTTGCATCATTTGACTCTTCTAAGATCTACACTAACTAAAACCAAAATACGCCATGAATAATATTTCAATATGTGATCCATAGACATTAGACAAAGATTTACGCCAGTTTTCCGAATTGCTATTTCTTCAAAAACCCTCTTAAGCTGAACCATTTGTTTAGATATTTTCTGAAACTAAAAATGTATAATGTGTTTTGATCAGCATGAAATACAAATTATCGTCATGAGTTGTAGTAACATTTTATTTTGGTGGTAATCTTTGTAAGGGACCAACAAGTTTAGCAAAATGTAATTAATGCCCTGAACTGTTCTTTTTCAGACATTATATTTATAGCTCGTAATGTGAGTATTTTTTTTTTGTATTGAGTAAATGTATATATATGTTTATTGAGCTTAAACCCTTTCAGTATAAATTCAATTGTCTAAAAGTATACTTTAGTCGAATAATTTATTATATATATATATATATATATATATATATATATATATATATATATATATATATATATATTTGTAGATAAATATATATATATATACATATATAAATATACATATATAAATACACATATATATATATATATATATATGTATATGTATATATATATATACATATATTAATATATATACATATATTAATATATATACATATATATATATATATATATATATATATATATATATATATATATATAGTGCGTTCTAGAAATACATGACCCCTTTTTAGAAAAGGAATGAAACACATCCTGTTTTGGCTACACAGTAATGTAGTTACAGAATAAAAAAGTATATCTTTACAGTATATTTTGCCAGATACGACATTAGCATTGATTAAGGCCACTTAGTAGTACCTAACGTGGAGCACGCGTCTTTTACGATACTATTCAAGAGAAGCCTCAACTTGAGTAGCATCCAAGCAACCAGGTGTTTTAAGTCGTACACTTTATAAATGTTAAAATTCCGGCGCACTGATAGACTATTGCGTTTCGACTTGGAAACGGGTTATTTAGAGTGAGGTAAGTCGTGGATGTTACCAGATTCTCAATTATGGATTAACCCGTAGGTGTTTCACCTACGTAACTCTTGCAGCTTCACGTTCAATCTTCCCGCCACCATTTTCTATATCCAACAGTGGACACGAACTCAATACACCGTGAATTCTACTTCCGTTTTTTTTTAATTATGTGCGATTTAATGAAATAGCTCACCTAAATATTTTACCTGGTGTAGAAGTTTCTAAGCTGTTCTCTGTAAAATAGTATGCTATTAGTTGACCCTTGTGACATCTGTGTAAGGATTACCTAAGATTGTTAGATAGTGTGTTTTCTATAGTTACCACTATACATATTATTCATGTCAGAAATGTCAGCATTTCTTTGCCTAGACGTATCTGTAACTTTTTTTCAGCTACTGAACACATGTCTTAGTCAAGACATAGCCAGAACGCTAGCTTTCATACATTTTCATCCACGTCCCAATTTACCAGCTAATATCTAAAGGTCTTCATTCAGTAAAAAAAAAGCGAAACATGTTTTCGTGGATGAATAGATTTTATTCATATAGACTCTTTCCAACATGAGAGCGTGACACTTTTTAAAGGTAGCAATTTTAGCAACTTTTGCGTTTAGGTACTGGTAACTGTAAAACGCTATTTGAATACGTTACCTCAAAGACAAAAACAATTTATGTGCGCGATATATGTTTCTCTGCCCCAGCGGATTTTTGTAGGCCAATAATAGAGCGATGGACGTCTGTTACTTTCATCTATATTTCGAATTTTATAAGATTAAGTTACGCTGATGAGCCGTAAAACGCTGAAACACCTGTACGTGTATAATTATATTATAGAGATAACACCCTGGTTTAAGGAAATACTGCTTCCCACTTTTAGTGTTTAGGTAATGCTGTCGCGTAAAACGATATTCGAATATCGTAATGTGTCACCATCACAAGCAAAAACAATGATGTATGTATATATATATATATATATATATATATATATATATATATATTAATGTAAAATTATTAAAAATATCATCATGTGCACAAGCGCAAGCACATGAGCAAAGTATTAAGTGTGTAAAGCAAAATAAATAAAAAAAACGTAATACAGAATATCTTGAAAGTTGGATGTAGTTTTACCCTTGATATTTAATGAACTCTTGAGTGCAATAAAATATTCTGAAAAAAGTTGAAAACAAATTCTACGATAAACTGTACAGACGTACACAATTCAGAATTACATGCATGAAATAAAAATTATAAAGGTAAGGGTCAAGTGGAATGCAATTTACGGTAGAATCTATAGTTTTGCAGTACATGTTCATAAATAGTTGAACAAGACGAAACATGACAAGAAAATTGTAAAATAATAAATTTGAAATTATGATTGCGTGAAAGAATACGAACATATTTTTTTTTGTAATTTTACAAGTTATTTAAAATAATTTCAACGCGCGATTCATATTTTCTGTCTACAATTTATATGAAAGAAGTGTCTGTAACTGCTAAATCATCATATTTAAAGTGTTTTCGGCGTAATCACCTCAATATAACAATAAAAATATAACATATATTCATTCTTTTTTTAAAATTAATTCTTCCGAGGACACATGAAAGTTCAAGTATACTTTTATAAGTTATTTTTAAAAAAATATGTAAGTTAAATTGAAGTTGTCTAGGCGTAACTAAATATACTCTGTTAATCAATAGTTGATATGTCAAAAGTGTTGTATACAGGGTGTTGATGTGTACTGACAATTTCGTAGGTATTATTTAGAATAATCAGACCACCATTCTAATATTGAATGTTATTTTCACAACGTTTCGGCAGATCTTCTTTCGACATTCTTCATGTGCATCTTGTCTAACACTAACGATATTAAGTAGATATCGGTTTTAAGTACCAGTTTGAAAGGTAGATCCTCACTACAAACGGTACTAATTAGAATGATGTTTAGAAGACTTCAACTCAGCCATGGCTGACAGACAAAAACTATCTCCCTTCGTAGATCTAGTAAAGTCCTAAAACTCATTAAAGACTGTCGAGTTATACGTAAAAACTCATGTTTTGTATGGCAGTCGCTCAAGATAAAACATGAATTCATTTGATGTAACGAACTAAAAATAACGAAATATGATTTTCGCAAAGATAAGAAGCGCCTATTGATGTTTGTTTCGAAACGTACAGGACTATAGATAAGATAATAACAGTAAGCAAGAAGTTCGACACGATGCACTAAAAAAAAGTTTAGGGGTTCATCGCCCCAAAAAACTGTTGAAGTGAGTATAGTAGCCAACGAATGGATATAACGCAAATTATCAATTGTGATGTAAATGAAGTCGTCAAATTAATCATGTATATTTGTCACACTAAAGTTTGGAATTGCATGTCCGTATGTCTGATATTGTTTTATCTGCAATCCCATGTTAGATGCCTCTCGGTTTCAAACTGCCTGTATCGGTTGACCGGCAAGTCAGTTCACAGCTGTAATACTTCTGTTGGATAGCTTACAAAATGCAGACTAAATGAACGCTTTTTTAGATCCGTTCATTTTTTATTAATAACACGTCAATGTTTAGTGGGAAATTAACAGCTTAATTATGTATGAATAAGAGACAATGAAGAGCAAGTCTAAAATTACCAGAAATGGACTGACACGGCAATTAAACTTGGCCCCATTAACAGGATGATAAAAATAACTGCTACGATGAAACGTGATAGAAACATCAAAGTAAATTGCGTTCATAGTCTAATTAAAGTTGTCTTTCGTTTGAATACGTCAAATAAAACGCAAAATATCCGAGCCTAAAATAATATACGTATGCATGTATGCGTGTGTTAAGGGGACACCTATAACACATATCATAGTTATATTGAGATCGCTATCAAAATAAAGTTACTATATGTATTGACTTCCATAAAAAATAGATTATATTAGATTTTCACAGTCAGTTACTTGTTAAAGTCAAAGGTTCGATAGGTGATCTTTGATGCAGCCACACAGATCAGTTTCCATTAGCCCAAACACGTGTGCCTAATCTTAATATTTAGATAATGAATATCCACTACTCAAAGAAAACAACATTCTGATGAAGATAAAAAAATAATATGCGAGATTATTCTTTGAGAGTATTATACTAGAAATAGTTAGCATAATTAAATAGAAAAATAATAGATCTGGTTGTATGCTATTTGATATAGTTTAGATGTTGGACTTTTGCAGTAAGCCATGTGGGAAGATCTGGGTTGAGTTTCGAAGTGTGTGCGTACTATTAATGAAATTATTCTGATGAGTATCCATAACAAAACATACATGCATAGACATCTAAATATCTATCACTAATGGAGGGTTGATAGCTGTCTCTTTGAAGCCTAACCTATATTATCACCGTTTTCAAAACTCAATTCCCTTTACAAATTTAGACTAATGATTCAATTTTAAAATGCTACATTCAGGGTAGGTGGGTGGTTGTAGTGTTTGTTTTTTTTTGTGATTATACATCTTACTAGAAATTACCTGATTCTTTATCTCTTGGTAGGGCTGTAGATTATGTTCTATTTGGGAAATATCATCGTCCTATGTTGCGGGGTGTCGTATGGTATCTATTCTGTTGTCATGAGACGATCTTCACAGACATTACGTCTTCGGTTGGGGTTATAATGTAATATATGTTCATTCCTCATGATAACATATTTCAAGCCAATACCTCCTCAACTGGAGGACAGAGTAATACATGTACGTTCTTAATTATACTGTTTAACGCCGCAACAAGGGAATATATTTTTCTTGTTTACATAGAATAAATCTTTATTTTTGTATGGTTAGGTTGTTTATATGTTTATATATATATATGTATATAAAGGATTCACTGTTAACATCCTGCACGCTATTGCGATGTTTACAGCATAGCTGCTATGCGTAAGGAGTGTATGTAACAGTAATAAATAATAACATTTATCATCCCTTTCAGAGAACACTTCCTGTAAAGTTATTTGTCTCTACTTTGACCAATAAGCTTCCAGAGCGTATTAAATTCATCCGTTTTCTGAAATACTACAGCAGATCCCTCTATTAATATCAGCAGTCATCGAATAGTGTCTTAAAGGCATTCCCTAGCACCGTCATACTTTTCCCAGAGATAAACATTTCGTAGACTTTAGGCAGCTAAACGACTTTCTGATTCTCTTACATACGTATTTTCTATGTTTTCGTCTATTCTGTGAGACGCCACGCCTGGTGAATTCCTCGTGTCTCTAGGTATCTTTATACATGTATTCAGTTACAATTGAGTGAATCAAACTTTTAAAGGAAAGTGGTGAACAAGATGTGTTTAGTTTCTGGACTTAAAAAAGAGACACCCTATTTCTTACGCCCGAACTCAAAACTTGCCTTGCCTCTCACTATCTATAAAAATACGTCATTTAATGTGTTAGATATTTATCTCTCTCGTGAGTTTCTTTCAACGGGACCAAAGATGCAATCCGGCATCTATAACTTAGTTATTTTTATTTTGTCTGTTTCTTGTTTTTAAATTATTCATAGCCTTACACTTTTGTTATTTTTACATTTATTGAAATCATTTTTATTTCATATATTTCGTTTCTTTTACGTTTTTATGTTTTCTTCTATGCTGTGAAATGTCAAGACACGTGGATTTCTCGTGTCTCAAGTTAGTTCCATGTCTGATATTAAGTTACTCTTAAGTGAGTAAACCATGAAAGAAAAGTGTTTTAAAAAGGATTATCTTGCTACTGAAGTTAAAAAAAGGGAAGCTCTTACTCATCAATGCTAAACCTTCCGTGTCCGACAATGTCTATATCTAGAAACCATTAAATAGGTTAGAATTCTTTTCTCTCAGGGGTTGGTGTCAACGAGACACACGATGCTATCCAGAATGTATAACTTTATTAATATTTATTTTGATAATTTTTTTTATTTCTTGTTCTTTTATTTTTTTATTAATGCCCTAACTCTTTTGCGGTTGTTATTTTTTTTAAATCAGTTTTCATTCATATATTTGTTTCTTCTACGCATTTTCTTTTTTTCTTGTATCCATTGATCTCATAACGATTGTTTTATTTGGTGTATACAACAGTACATGAGATCACTCACCAAGTTTACTATCGGTGAAATTTCTTCACAGTAAAGAGTACTTATGAGTGGGAACCTCTCTCGACTTTCTGTTATCTGTGACAGGTGACGTGTAAACGTATCACCATTCTTGGTGTGATAGCCCCTAGATCGTTTTATGCCACTCAGTTAGGAGAAGGAAAACTCTGATAAAACTGTGCTACTGACAATTACAGCTTGACAACACATCGCTGGGGGAACGAAGGCTCCTTAGTCCTGATCGACAGCATTCCTACGCCTAAACACTTGAACAAAATATCCAATTTGCAAACCCAAAATGTCTTAAAGAGTAGCTGGGCATTTGCCATCGACTAACGTTTGCACTCTATCTCTGTCTATTAGCCAGAGGCAGCCGTACTAGCGAGGGTACACCTCAAATACACCTAGTGCTTGACATTTTTTCCTGTCCAGGACAATAAACGCCGTCGTTATTTCTCTGTATATGTGCAACTTCGAGAAAATTGTTGTAAGAAAGTCTCACATTACTAGCCTTGGTCGCTCTTGTTGCGGAAAGTCGAGGGTAAAGTTGGACTAATCTTTTGCTGCTGCTTCCGATTGTTAGTAAGAGAGGCTTTACACTAAGGTAGCGCTAAGACCAGCTGCTCTATCAACAGATGTATAATATCGTGGGACACTTTAGGTGCCATGCCGCGCATGAGAAATAGCCCTACCATTATTCGAGGGCAGCTTTCCGAGGCCAGAAAACCCATATATCAAGTATCGGCTAATGGTCTGGGTGTGCGAACTGATTGGCACCAAACAAGCATCCACTTTTCCCTCGTTACTTTATGTAACATAAAAAATACAATACAAAGATAAAGGAACACACCTGAACAAGACACACCTACCAAAATAAAGCTTTTGAGGCCGACATGCATAAATATGCGGGAGCTTAGAATAAACATCAGTGACGTAGCAAGCTTACTATGTCGTTTGCACGGCAACTGATTAGGCTGAACTAATTGCCTAGAGTTTCGCTTTAAACTTCACTTTTGACTCCGTTAACCACGATCTCCCAAAACCTTCACTGAGGACTGAATCCACACTTGATGCCCTTACCAGCATGTGGCCATGATCTTATAACAGAAATATTAATAGGAAAATGTTCTGTTTAACTGGCCTCTGTCCTCTCCAAACTATACAACCAATGCCTTGCCGAACTGTCCTTCCCTAATAGCTGGAACATTAACTCTGTAGTACCTGTCTTTAAGAATTCTGGAGATAGAACTGACCGTCAGAATTATCGCCCCATCACTCTACTCGCGCTTATCGCAAAACATATCAGCATTCTTTATTAATCAAGCGATAGTTCCTCACCTCGTTAATGCTAAACTTCTTGGTGAGCATCAGTATGCATTAAGGCAAGCAGCGCCCACTGCGGATACCATAATGTCCATCTTTGAACGTATATACCATACACTGGACAAGAAGGTGAAGCTAGGGCGGTAGGGCTTGACATATCCTAAGCGTGTCACAGGGTCTGGCATTTACGTATTTCTATACAAATTAATTCATATGGTATAACTAGACGTATATTTAATATCATATGATCCCCATTCTCTTAAAAAAATATCATGATTGCCCTCTATGGCTGTTCATCAAGACAACATAACATAACTGCATGTGTATCTCGGGGATCGATACTTCGACCTTTATTGCTCTTACATTTATAAAATACCACCGTATTACCTGGTGTCTGAGATGGGTCTATTTGCTGACGACATGAGTGTTAAACGGTGGCGCAAATATCCGAGGCAATAGCTGAATATATACAATAGACAGGTCAATATATTGCCAGAATACTTCTACCTCAGAAAACTGCAACATTTCGTATTTTAGTAGTTTTCTTTTTAACATACAACAAATTGAACAAGATGCGAGTATGGGAAAGTGTCACATTTCGAATATGACTTATTTTGGCTTACAAGTATTTCTTTTCATTTACATGTGAAGTGCTAGGTCGGTCAGTTTTCATGATAAATTAATACATCTTGTATTTTTACCCAAGTTATCAGGATAAATAATATTTCACATGAAAAGGATTAGTAGTGATGCCAAATATACTCTTATTTCATATCTAAAAGTACCTGACACTTAAACACCTCATTATATGCACATTGATACTCCTACTTCAAAACCTCTTATTGTACTCATCCAGGTTCACAAACAGGTATATGGATGATTATTTTTATATGGGTAACAGTAGTTAATTATTACTTTGTTACATTAATCGGGACCCTTACCTCCGTATATGAATTAAATTGTTTTATAAGGTATAGGATTCATGAGAAAACAACTGAAAACCCCCAAGAGTCCACGTTTTATCACATCAAAAACTGCCCCCTCACACACATCATTAGATCTATATACTAATGCACATATATTTCCGTATATTTTCAGGGTCAAACATAAGTTCAGCGTCCAGTAGATAAATTTCCATTCATGAGAACGGAAGTGATGAGACGACCGTGGTGCTTCAGGAAACGTGTGCTGTAGCAGTCTACCGTGCAAGTATCGAATAAAATCTCAACATCATTGTTGAAGTCGGAACTAGTGTTCACATAAGCAAACAAATACATTGCTTTAGCCTAAAAAAGTTTGATTCTGCTCGGCTAGTAAAACGCATTGCTTTTTCTGTAGAACTGATACTACAAAAAAATGATTATAAACTAAAAATTTTAAAGACTGATGCAGTTGCTCACACTATACTGGTTCATTGCCAAACAAGAGAGGATGAATGGGTCAATGCTGTTCAAGATCGGATCGAATATTTTGGTGGTGATCTTCATACTGCAGACTGTACTTACCAACAGTAATGTGACATCAACTTCCATACAATGCGAAGCATTCCAATATAGTTCACGTCAGTGAAATTAAACGCACGACGGAAAGTGGAAGACCAAAAGACATTGATCAGGATGACGCATTCGAAAGGGTGGGTGTATTCTTGAAGGAAAACGACGAGGATAACGATATCGGACATGTCTCTTAAATGTGAAAATACTTACGAGGTAGTAAATCGACGGCATATGAAAATCAGTACGTCAAGGACACGCTGATAAGTCGATATGTAAACTGTTTATTTGTTACCAAAATCCGTTTCGGTGTCGCAAACATTGTGAGATTCAGGGACAAAATCTATGATATTCTTGCTGAATATTACAATTCACCTCCGTCAAATGATAAGGAAGCACACAAAGGAACAATTCTCAAAACAGCAGCGAAACCTATCAAAGCTGTCTTTCAATTCAACCAGACTATTCCCAGCTGGCAAGGAATGAAGCACCTGATGCATAAGGAGTGCGAATATATAAAACTTTGCTGGATGGCAGTAGACTCATTGAGATCATGGAGACAGTATATGGTTATAATGCCGTCGTACACATGATGATCGGAAACGCAGGGCATTTCGTGTCCACCTGCTGGTGGTCAGTGTCCTACACATCAGATTGTTGCTAAAATCTTAGAGGATTAACCTGGTTTTCAGGACCAAGTTGTAAGAACTTGAGCGGTTGTTCATGCTGATGGAAACTGGTGAATGTGACCTGAAGTCATTGTTGGAATCATATTCTATCTATTTAAAACAGCCTAACTCTGATAAGATGTGAACTGGTAATCGCACCCGAAAACAACAATTTATGGATAAACTATCAGCCAATGCCGTGAATAGCTAGGACAATTGTTAAAGCTGATCGAATGGAGTCTTGGGAACTCTGTCTTTGTGCCGCCTACGCCTTTCTGCCAATAGTATTAGCCACTGGTCCTCCAAATTATCTCAAGTCGGCTCGTCTATATCTTCAGAAGATATATGCCTTGAAAGATGACAACGTTGCAGTGCATCAAACAGTTATGTTTGGGTTTCAGGTAATCAGACACAGTAGCAAATACTGGTTTAGACTTACCTTTTATCTTGTTATCGAGCAAAACATAATGCGCTCACTCAAAAGCCATGATAAGCTCACTCTGGGTAGTGAGATGTACGAGCACTAGCAAACAGTTTGGCCCATGTCGTCCACTATGTCATCCGCTTACAACCTTGTCTTGCTATAACTTACCACATGAAGTTGCACAACAAACGAACTACATAAGGAGTTGACTGCCTCTCGGCTGAGAAGAGATGAGACATACCTCGGGAAAGTTGCAGCTTTAAGCCATTTTCAGGCGATGAGTCGGAATGAAATATAAACACAGAAATTACTGCTAACGCGGATTCCAATGTTCAGGACCTTTTAGAAATCGGAAACACATTCTACAGAAGATGGAGTGACACACAATTTTTCCTACTCTCAGAAACGGAGTTTTAAAGCAAACACGTTAGCATCGAGCAATAATGCCAAACATTATGCAGATCCAGCATTGACCAAGTAATTTTATTCCAGAGTTTTCCTGTGGTCTCAGAGATGGGCGATCTAAGGCTGGATTATCTCATGTCATATGAACTCTGTCTCTACCTGATGTGTTTGGTTGAAAGAAAACAGAGAAAACACAGCTGTCAGCAGCTCTCATAAATCCTGTCGAAACAAAATGTGACAGTGCTGTGACAGAAACCGTTCCAGTCACAAACCACAATACACTAGACGGAGGCTCTCTTCTTCATTCTTTGAAATAGAAGGAGGGGGAGTACCTCCACCTCGATTGCAACTGATTATGCCTCATTTACTATTAAACACTATGGGAAAACAACAGGCGTGTTTGATGGTTAGGAGGTTTGACTAAGTATAAAGGACTGAACTCATCAGCGGTGAAGTCGAAAGCTGAATGCAACACGGTGAACATTACTAAGGTTACACAATTTGCTGGGAAAACAAAAGGGATTATTTTCAAATGTGGAACACAAACAGGCGTCGATTCAGACGATCATGGAACTAATGCAGATAAGCTGTGACGTTATTCAAGCGAAAGGAGGGGCCGATGTTGAGATTGCATAAGCAGCTATTAGTATATATGTGTTCAAATCAACCACCCTCGTTAGAGAAAACACTAATTTCCCGTTGCTGTTCCGTGCATATTATCTAAATTTACTTCATTTTATCTTTGTTCTGACAAGGCGAAATCTTACATCTACGATATCAAGGTTCTCAAGCAGGTGATCTGTTGTTTCTGGATGCCTTTACGAGATGGTATTCGGTGTCAAGTGTATTCGGAATAGCACAAACATTCGAGTACCAATGAATTGTCCAGAGAGAAAAGCCAATGCCATACTGTTACAAAGGCATTTTGTCTACTAACGTAAAGCTAGTATGCTGTTCAGACCAATTGTTGTAAGACAAGTAAAGCTTCGATAGAGAAACCTCCCTGGCATTTTTAGATAAAATCTGCTCTGCAAAAGAGTTGCGAGAGTTAAGACGCCCTCGGCCTGCACATTGTATTCTTTGCGTACTTACTAACATAGTATGTAGTGGATGGGATGTATTGATGAAATAGTGCAATCTGAGCGGTGATGGCAGGTGGAATGGAGAACACTTGTTCCAGTGAGAACCGACAAAAGCCCTGCTCTAGATGCACTGGTTCAGATAATTCATTACAACTCTTCAGAACGATGCAATAACCCAAAGTGAATTTGAACAAGTGCATGTAGGCACTGCTAAAAAAAATATTGTGACAATATGATAAATAATTCAGTGGAAGATTATAATAAGGAGTTAAACGTTTTGAAAATGCACTGTGTCGTTATGTAATCAGAGTGGATACAACAATGGCAATTAGTGTAGGGGTACACATTGATATTGTATAAGGGTTTATTTGGCATTACTAGTCACCCTTTTAATGTAAACGAGTGACCCTGAAAACTTGGGTAAATATCCAATATGTATTGAGTAATCATGAAAACTGGCCGAGTTATTGCTTCACATGTAAATAGAAAATGACTTATAAAAAAAGTCATATTCGAAATTTGACACTTCCCAATACTCGGATCCTATCCAACTTTTAGTATGTTGTAGACTAGACGCAATTTTACACACAACCACTGGAAAACAAAACATTACTATTTTCTGGGGTCAATCAGTATCTTGACCCGTCAAGAAAGTGACCTCCAGTCTGTAGTAGAATGTTGTCAAAAATAGATGGTAACATTAAATGCTGCTAAGACAAAGCCTCTTTTTTATGAACAACTACGAAAAACCTATTCAACTACCGATTTCCATTGCAAAGAACAAACTACCTAAGAGCCCAACGGTCAGACTCTTCGGCCTAACATTCACAGGTTACATGATTTAAAACAAATACATGAAATGCATTGCCAAAAAGTGGGTTTCTTTCTACCGTATGAGGAAACTTCTCAAACCGGACGATATACGATATATTTACAAAGCCACCATCTGGAAATGCATGGTGTATTGATGACCCATCTATGCTTGTGCACTATCCACTAGTCTCTCACTATTAGACAATATAAAAAAGAGTATATCATATTATAGCTCCGTTACTATAAACCAAGAGTAAGCCCTGTTCTATGGCCACAATATTGCATCCTTGAGGAAAGTGCTCTCTGGTTTATCTGCCACGTAAATGCACTCAACCAAACCGATAATGGGCTAAATATGATCCATTAATTGTGGAGGTCCCCAGATGCCGGAGAGCTTTCTACTTCAATTGCTTCTTTCCCCTAACTGCCGGACTTCTAACTCCTTTTTTGCCCCTTGTTGTTCTGAGTGTATCGACATGGACACATTTGAAACTAATGTGAACAAACATCTCGCGCCAAAGCTTCTAATTAGGGATATCTTTCTAAACCTTCATCGTGATTTAAGAAGCCCTTTAAGTCTACTATTGTAACTTGATTTGATTGGTTTAACTAAGTTTAAATGATCCTTTCTCTGATTAAACACTTCATTTTCTCTCCGAGCCTATAGCAAACTGTGTTATTAACTTTAATAAATAGCTCTTCCTTGTTTATAATAATAACAAGTTATGTTTGCTGCGTACGCGTGGCATCAATTTTCGTTGTAAGTAATACTATTACGGGAATTACTTTTTACATTCAATTCAAAGATTATATGTCATATAATAAAGTGGGCTATGTTAAGTTTAATTTAGTTTCATTAAAACAAGGTTAAGAGGATATCGTGAAAATGTTTATACTTCTGACTTCCAATTTTTAAAACACATAGCATTTGATACACCCCTCTTAACATGTTAATCACGTTGGAATAGGTTATACAGTTTCAAACTTAAATATTTTGTAGTGTCACAGTAATTGACTTATATTATTCACCAAGTTTTATTGAATTTACATTTCTGTTTTAAACTCATAATGATATGCCTTACATTTTGGTCATTCTCTATAATAGAAATCATGTAATCGATGTTCATCAAACTGATAATAAAGATTAAAAACCTAAAGTTTAGTATAATTATATCTTAAATCACATATGTGAAAGTGATATAAAAGTTGTTCAAAACCGTAGTGTTCAGGAAATAAATCGAACGAGAACCCTCTTAGTATTGACTTCATGTGGTAAGAATTACCACATAAACAGTAAAAGTGATGTTTCGATTCATTAAATGTTTATATATATATATATATATATATATATATATATATATATATATATATATATATGTATATATATATATACATTTTATATATATATATATATATACCTATATATATATATATATATATATATATATATATATATATATATATATATATATATATAGTTATTGTAGATGTAGAGAGTGAAGGTACTGAAATAGGGAGATGAAGAAATTAGTGGGAAAGATCGGGGGTGACAATATATTGAAATGTTCAAATAGTTGTGGTGAATAAGAATATACCCCCCTCTTCTGAAGTATGCATACACATCTATTCATCTCTCTCTCTGCATCTTTCTCTCTCTCTCTCTCTCTGCATATATATATATATGTATATATATATATATATATATATATATATATACATATATATATATATATATATATATATATATATATATATATATATATATATATATATATATACATATATATAGATATGGGATATGAAAAAGGAAAACCCAAAATATATTTTCTAATGTATTCATCAATGTTTCGTCTTTATTTATAAGACGTCCTCATGATGATAATTTCAAGAAAAATGTCATGCATGTACTTATAACTATTGGGTTGGCATGATGAGTTAATGAGAAGAAGTAGTATCCCAGTATTATATTAGGAGTGCAGGACCAAGGTCCGGCTGAGAAAAGTCGGTGGCAGGGAGTGAAATGAATGTGGATAGCTGTGAGTGAAAAATGAGGAAAAGTTGAAGTATCAGTGAATTTGTCTTAGGGTAGGAGAGACGTGAGGGGGTGTAGAGGGTTGTTTGTGGTGAGGTGTCGCATGGATGTTGAGGGTATGGGAAAGAGGAGGATAGGGCGGAGGCTCTGTGTTTTTGGTGAGTAGGTAGTGTCATAATTTTAGAAAAACATTTTAAGAAATGAAGATGATTGTAAAATGGGTGGGGTGGGTGGGTGGGTAAAAGTTTGGTAAAAAAGTAGTCGAAAGGGTGAGATAGGTGAAGATTGAGAGGGGACATTTTGTTGTGGTTAGGTGTGACATTTTTTAGAGTATGAGTATTTGACCAGCTGGCTATGTAAGGAATGTGTGAATATAAGTAAGTTAGAAGGAAATTGTTGAAATGTGCTGAGAATAGGTCAATAAGGGGAAAGAAAAAGAAAAAAGAAAGAGATGGAGAAAAGTGATATTAATTTTGGTGAGAAATAGGTGAAATGTTGTTTTGTGCAGGCAGTGCTGATGGTTTGAAATTAAATTGAGGGCAAAAAGAATGTAACTATCTAAATATTTGTGAGGGTATCTAGATTGTGTTCAATGGTGAGGCTGTTATTTGTTGTTAAGTGGTTTGGATTCGTGGTGAATGAAAATGTATGTGGGGAGGCGTTTAAGCGTTAGTGTGTATGCGGGGACTTGTATATAAGTACAATTGAGAGCGAAGAGAATAAAGGTAAGCCCTGATCTAGGTTCGGTTTTTGTTCGGTCAGGATAATTTTGTTTATTAAGGGGGATAGATTGTAGAAGCCATTTCGTTGTCTGATGGTGGTGGAGGCTGAAATTAGTGCAGTTTCTTCAACAAAATTTACCCTCTCCTTCCTCACCCATTTCACTCTTGCATTGATGAATACATAAAAGAATATATATTTTGTTTTTTTCCTTTTTATTTCCCATTACGTCGGATTACCCTCATCCTTCCTTTCTCATATATATATATATATATATATATATATATATATATATATATATATATATATATATATATATACAGGGTGGGCAGAAATAAGGGTCCTATTTTAAAAAATTCATAACTTTTTTATTTATTGATTTTTTAATTTTTTTTTAGAATAAGTAAAGGACCCTTTCCGAAGCAAGCATGAGCCGTATTAGCCCTAAGGAACATACCCTCATTTAGAAAACATTATTTTTGCTTAAAAAACTCAAAACAGTGTAAAAAACAATACTTTAGTTTTTGTAAGTTTTAAGAAGTGTTTTTCGGCTAAAATTTGTTTTTTTTTATTTCAAAAAATCTCGGAAGGGTCAGTCTACACACACATAAAGTTTGGTGAGTTTAACTTTTATTTTGTGGAAGTTATTCAAATTCAAGTTATTCAAATTTAAAGATAGGACCCTTATTTAGGCCCACCCTGTATATATATATATATATATATATATAAGAACGGAAGGATGAGGGTTATCCGACGTAATGGGAAATAAAACAAAAAAAAACAATACATATATATATATTAAATCATATTTTTTATATTTTTTTATTTACGGTAAAATTAAGTTATAGAGGGTGACTCAAACAAAACGGGCCTCGTCTACACTTTATGTGATATCTCCTTTATTTATTCACCGATTGCCCTTATTTTACAGGACATGGTAGAATAAATGACCGCGAGAACGCCAAGACCTCAGTGGGAGCTGGCACAAAGAATACACTGTGTTAAATTTTACTACCAGACAGGCTCGTTTAAGAAAACCCAGGACAGTTTCATGCATCCGTTCGGATGTGAAAAGGCTCCACCCAAAAGCAGAATTCAGAACAGGGTGGACAACTTCGAGAAGTATGGGACCGTGGAGAACCTCAACGCTGCCAGTGAGAACGGTTCAAGCCACTCGGCACGTCCCAAGAAGCGGACAGCCGAGCTTGTCGAAAGTGTGAGAGAGTCTCTCCAAGAGAGCCCGAAACGCTCTGTGAGTAAGCGAAGTAATTCCCTCGGTATCTCCCGTGAGACTTGCAGGAGAGAGCTGGTGAACAATATCTGAGCTTACCCAAACAGAATACGGAGGCCGAGTGATCAGTCTCAAGACTAATTTTGAGTGGCCACCACATAGCCCGGACCTAAGCCCCCCCCCGAGTATTTCCTTTAGGGCTATCTTAAGGACATAATGTACGCAAGGAAACCTAGAACCATCACGGAACTCAAGGAAGCCATCAAGGAGGAGATGAGAGCCATTCCCAATTCAGTTTGTAAGAACGTCATGGACAATTTCGACTGCGCCTCAAGAAATGCACGAAGCTAAAAGGAGTAAATGTAGAACACATGCTGTAGAACGGAGATAAAAAGGCCAAATACCCTAGTGATTTGATATACTGTTGTGAATATTATAAACTAGTTATGCCCCAAAATTCATTTCATTCGGACTAAACACTAAGAAACGGGGCCTTATTAGATTTGGTGGCCCGTTTTTGGGGGGTCACCTTGTATTTACGCTAAAAGCGGTGAGTATAATTATCCAAGCATACGATAGTCGAATGTGAATGCATAATTTTGATTTGTTCAATTTTTCTTTACTTTCAATTTCACTTGAGAGGGGCTTCTTATGATATTAAATTATATATTCTTTAACATTTTACCTACGTGCGTCGTCGTTTCGAGCTTACGGCTCTCGTCAGCGCAAGGGAAACCAATCTCAGAAGGGCACATTGCGCGAACTTTGTTCACAGAGACACCTTTAATGTGTAAACGTTCAATTAGTCTTTCGGCCCACGAAAGATGGTTAGGTAATTACATATAAATGACGTGATATGACGTATGAATATCTTGGCATATGATATAACTCACTGGCAGGGTCTGAATATTACACTGGGGCGTAAAGTGAATATCTATTTTTATAGAATATTATTTTCTATTTTACTTAAAAGGGGCTTACTATGATATTCGATTGTATTTTTAACAATATTTTACCATGCGAGATAATTCAAAGACAGAGTCAGAGTATATATATATATATATATATATATATATATATATATATATATATATATATATATATATATATATATATATATATATATATATAACTTCTTTGTAATATAGCAGAAAACATCCCTGTAGAGTGGTCGATTAATTGAGAATAAAAGTTAAAAATTAAAAATTAAGAGCGTAATATTTATTTATTTTGATACAGAAGAATTAGTACACCATTCGTTCCGTCGGTTTCAAGGACGGAAGTACTTAGCCATCCGGCTCTTTTCAGCTTCTGTTATCATCTGTTTCGGAAATGTGCAGTTACGTGTCACTCTCGTTCGGACGCGTTATTTGCTTAGAGTGCTGTGTATGTTTGTTTAAATTAAGTGTAAGGAAGGTTTAATAAGGTTTGAAAAAAAGGGGATGTTGAAAAGTAACAGTTGAGATTAAAACCGGAGGATATAAAAAAAATATTAACAAATATTAAAAATAAAAAATAAAAAAAATAAAAGAATAAAAACATATATCTATATAATTCCCGTGAATCAATATTATGAATTCGTATATTTGGCCGTTACTGTTTTGGGGTTTGATGGTGTGTGTTCTAAAGGAATTAGGGAGATATAATGGGTTTATGCATTAAACGAGTTTTAAAGGAACAACATTAATTAATTTCGTGTTTAAATTCCGGATTAAAGTGCTTTAAATCAATCCCGAACGAATTTAAATAAATATAAATAAAGGTATGATCCGGCCGGTCTAAGGGCAGTAGCTTTGTAGAGGTGTTAAATTATTTTAAACAGTTTCATTGAATCTGTTTAGGAGATGTGAAATAGTAGTATAATGACCGTGAAATGGTAGGGACTTATAGGAGCAATAATACTGTTGAGTAATGGGGGTGTTACCCTCTTAATTACTGGAGAAATATTTTTGGGAAAGTTGAAATTATTGCTCTTGAAAAGTAGTATGGATATGGGTTGATAAAGTGCGTATTTGGAAAGTATATATATATTTATGAGGGGTGATAGTTGAGAAACATCTTTCGGAGTGGAAGTCGGTATGTAATGGGGCGATCATTAGGTGATGTAGTTGGCAGGGAGTAGCTAGGCTTTTATGTAGATTGGTAAGTAAAGTGTATGAGTAGTGCTTGTCTCCTGTGGTGCATCCCTTAAAAATTTCATCGCAAATATTCAAACAGACTGTACTTGGGTCAATGATGGTCATTGATATATGATATTTGTCAGCGTCACACAGATACAAACACACAGCTAATATGGCACTCGGGACCCGGATATGGTAACTTAAAGAAGAAAGTACACTTTTCCCTATCAAATGGACAGTAATTGAGAGAAAACCATCCTTCTCTCCATCCATAAATAGATGTCCTGAAACCCATTATCTCTCCCTAATTCCTTTGGAACACACACGATCAAACCCCAAAAGAGTAAGGGCGAAATATACGAAACTCATAATATTGACACGCGGGAATTATATATATATATATATATATATATATATATATATATATATATATATATATATATATATATATATATATATATATATTAATCTACTCCGGTTTAAATCTCCTTACAATAAATTCAAACAAACATACACAACACTCTAAGCAAATAGAGCGTCCACACGAGAGTGACACGTGATTTCACACTTCCGAAACAGATGGCAAAATAAATAAATACACACATATATATATACATATAAATATATATATATATATATATATATATATATATATATATATACTTATTTGAATATCTATATACATATACGTTTAATCTTTCTTGAATTGTAAGTGTAGCAATAATTATCGAAGCAAGAGTTGGAGTGTATATATATATATATATATATATATATATATATATATATATATATTTGATTATATACCAAATTATGAGTTAGATCTTACCGTAATCTACAGTGTTGCGATGATTATTAAAGCAGGCCGCAGGATTAAAAACCCCAGAACAAGTTATGCTTATAACTCAGATTTCTACGCCTTTTTTACTTTTAATATATATATATATATATATATATATATATATATATATGTATATATATATATATATATGTACACATATGCATCCACACATATATAACCATATATGTATACATATATATATATACGTATACATACACACACACACACACATATATATATATATATATATATATATATATATATAACGAATGTAGAAGAAAATCGAATTACACTAGTAGTTATTACATTTACTATTCAAATAGACTGGTGTTTAATGCTTTTAAAACTGTTTGTCTTTTGTAACTGAAAACAACACTTTACTACATCCGGGGGAAACTTGTAAATATAATATATATATATATATATATATATATATATATATATATATATATATATATATATATATATATATGATAATTTTATTTACACAGACATGTACAAAATCTGCGACACTGGCATGTCGATGTTATCGATCAACAGTTACTATAAACTGAGATCTCATCAGGCAGAGTTAGAATCCGATCTATACCTCAGATCATATTTGGAGAGAGAGGTTTCTCTCCAAATATGATCTGTGGTTAAGATCGGATTCTAACTCTGCCTGATGAGATCTCAGTTTATAGTAACTGTTGATCGATAACATCGACATGCCAGTGTCGTAGATTTTGTATATGTCTGTGTAAATAAATTATCATATATAAAGCTCTATTTTGATATGTAGCACTTTTTATAAACCCGGTTAAAATTCTCTGGATTACCACCCTGTGGATATTTTTCACCTGGATTATTACCATTATTATATATATATATATATATATATATATATATATATATATATATATATATATATATTTATGATACATAACTTATTAATCCTAGGTCTGACTCATAGATAAAGCTACCAATAACAACTCCAATACATATTTATTAAATGCGTATATATATATATATATATATATATATATATATATATAGAGAGAGAGAGAGAGAGAGAGAGAGAGAGAGAGAGAGAGATAGAAGAAAAAAGAGTGATAAATATGTGACGATTGTCCAAATTTATTTCAAATTTCAATTGTTCAATGCAAGGTTGTCAGTAATAAACCAGTGTTTATTTTCCTTTCCTTAAGCCAAGGCTTTTCAAAGATCGAAATCTTATCATCAGAGGAGAAATACAGATGGATAAGTTGGCTTTCGAAAAAACCAAAGTTCAAATATTTGAAAAATATGAGAATTATTTTTTAAAAATTATTAAAATAATTTTTGTCAAAAAACGTACTGAATAAAAGAAAATTTCGTGAAAAAGAAATACAGTTGTCCGGGTGGTGAGTTTCCGTTGAAAAGGTTCGGTGAAATTGTAGAAAGTGAATAAAAACACTTTGCATGGGGGCAGGTTGGAAAAGGTGCTCAAAAGTAGATAAGTACTTAAAAGAGGCTTTGAAGAGGAAAGCAGGCCATTTTTTGATTTTCTTCCGGGCCTAGAAAAACGGTAGGATCTCATACAAGGATTAACTCAGAATGAGAAAAAGCCAAAGTTGATGAAAGTTTCAGATTTGGGGTCAGGATGGGGTGGGGGGTGGGGGGGGTTAGGAGGTGCGGGGTAGTTTAAAAAGTCGCTTTGTGAATTTTGGGGAAAAATAAAAGTAGGACGGGTTGGCATGGGGATGTAGATAAAGTGACAGGTGGGTTAAGGGTGCGGGCTAGCGGTAGGGTGTAGGTTTTGGGGGTGGGGTTAATCTTAAATGGTGAATAGGTATACAAAAAGTTGATTCTAAAAATAGAAGTAAAATGTGAGCTTCCAAATATATCAGGCTGCTAAGGGCAGATTAAAATGTAGTTATCAGATATGGTTTCAGTGCGTTTAAGGAATAAAGAATAAAGTAGAATTAGTGAGAGCATTGTATAATAAATATAGGAATGTGAGAGAGTGGATGATTAAAATTAAAAATTAAAAGATTATATATATATATCGTAGTGTCGCACAATCTCATTATAAGTGTACGTATTAAAATTATTTAAACGTCTGTGATTTGTCATTGAAACAATTGAACATATTAATTTCAATTTAGTTATACTAAAGCATTTCATACTAATGAGAAAAAACTATTCCTGCAAAATAATTGCTTAATAAAAGCTAATTTTGGGTACGTTTTGTAGTAAACAACCGTTAATAGTTTGTACGGGAACTTTAAACGCAGTTTTATTGACACGTATTATACTGAAGTCTCAACCCGCTCAAATTAGGCAGGTGTACCGGGAAAGAAAACAAAAAAGTCTAAAAACACGTTTTGATTGAACGTAAATTGAAGTTGCAGGAGATAGTAAGGAGATAAATCATATGAGAAGTGCAGTAAACTAACCAATGAGTGAACTGTGTTTAAGGTTGGTCCTACATTTTCTCAACATTTTTCAAACGTACGGCGCGTCAATGACACCACTGTTTTCAATTGGTTAAACGCAATGAAACATAGTTTTTTTTTCGGCAATATGTCACAATAGATGGAACGTGAATCTACTATTTCTTTTTGAAAGCATCAGTTGTAATGCCTCCCTACAGCAACCAAACAAGCGCAAATCAGCAGACGAGCGTGTAGACACGGTAATCTGAAAATAGCAATGAAGTATACGCATAGATTTTCTTGAGACGAAAGGAAGTCTCAATAGCGAACATGTTATAGCATTATTGATGCTATGTAAGGATGGAATCAACAAAAACGACAACAAATTTAAAAAAAAACATGTGCTATTAAACCGAGACAATGCACCATGGTATACGTCGATAGAAATGCATGACAAATTACATGAATTGCAATTCGAATTGCTTCCAGTCAACTTTTATTCCAAATAGCTGACCTCCAGCTACTATTGGCGTTTTTGCAGACCTCAGAAAAATGGTTCAGGGTAACATATTTGGTTTCAAAAATCAATGATATAGGAACCTGCGACGCATTTTGCGGCAACAGACAAATCATTCTACAAAAAGTGTGATTCCGTGTATTTAACTAAATGTATACTATGTTAATGGAAAAGTATTATGTGTTATTACTGATGACCTGGATATTATTGAATGATATGTTAAGACCGTCCGGTATTGTTTATTTTCAATTGAATCAATAAGTGATCTATATAGAAGGGATGACATGTGACCCGATTACGAATAACAAAAAAGTATGCTTGTTTAATATTTAATATAGATATGCGTAGTTTAGACATACTTATACTTTATATGTATTTTGTGTTAAATTATATTTGCCGGATAATGTTATTATAATTATTATATAGTTTTACGAAAGGTCTAAACATCTTTGAAGTATTCTGCTAATTCTTTTTTAATTCCTGTATATTTTGTTTCATTTTTTTTAGATCGCTCTTGGAGTTAGATAGCGTTTTTCATGTGAATATTTAATATTGTTGATTGGTATTTGTTTGTGCTGTTCATCGCGGCTGATATATCTTCTCTTATCTATTCGGATTTTTTTTCTAACGTACAATCATTTCCTACGAAAGCCCAGAAAAATGATACCCGTGTACCTGGGTAACCTTCCCGGAAATAGCATTGTGTTTGTATTCTGCTATGCAAAGTCAATTTGCAAACTCATAGAGGTTAGTATTGAAGATGTTCTCGATTCTGTTACAAAAGGCTGATGTATACATAGAATAGGCTAATTTCTCAGAGTGTAAAGTTAAACTACATAGTAGCCCACAAACATACGAATTCAGCACGATGTAAGTATTAGAAATAGAGAATATTTATTGAATACAGAATCATTCGTAAAACAGATTAAACAAAAATATTAGATTAGCAATCAAAAACTAAATGCTTCGCTTGATCTCGGAATAACACTGCTCGATAATGAGATTATTTAAAGGTCTTAGGGCATTGCACCAATTGCGCCAAAAATTTGGGAATGGTGGTTCAGATATTTTAGGCATGTGCGATGGACCTGACACAATATTGTTGCGTAACCTGTCTTTGCAAAATAACTGGCTATAAGGGACCGAGAGGATAAACGTTAACGAGATAAGGGAACGCCTTGCACAAGGATATATGTAAAACCAGTGTTCACTCGGATCAAGCCTGTGATCGTGTAAAGTAGAGAGAAATCTCCATAATTGCCGACCCGCCGTTGCTCGGGATTTATTTATCAGAAAAAAATGCGTAAACAGATAATATGAGCTATTTAATCTGCTTTCCGGGAGCAGCGGTAAAGCGGCATTGACTGGCTAGAAAAATTCAAACCGCTTTTAGGACGGCTTCAAGCAGGAGGCTGCGCTAACATTCTATCAACATAGTTCTAAGAGTGTTATGTATGTGCCCACTCTCCTTTGTAGTTCATGTTTATTTAACAGTAAACTGCAAACTGTAATAGCCATTATTTTAAGATCTAGACAGTAAATTTCCAATAAACTAGATACTTAGGCCATAGGCTTGATTCTTTCTTTTATTTATATTCATTCTAAAAAAAGGCATATTGTAAGTTAGACGTAAGCAATTACTGTTAATTTAGACTCAGATGTATAGAGAACTCTTAGACATTAAGCTATTAGATAACCATATTTTTTTATATCTGGGTCTCTCTTCAGTAATGAGGTAGTATTTTAGTGATTACCAGGATGTTCGGTTGTATTTACATTGAGAGCGCACAAGTAAAATAAGTCTGTTGGAGCACATTTCGTTGAAGTACATCTAAACTAGGCACATAGATTCAACATCGGGGCGCTAGGACACACCTTAAGTGTCGTTGACTGGGTTAGACCTATTTTAGTAGAGGCTCTTCCTTACCCTGTGTATGAGGGAGATACCACAGACGTGGCAACACTATTTCATTCATAAACGATCTGTTTTGTTTGTAGTTTTAATTCCTTGAACATTTATACTTAACTGCATGTGTAAATACAATATTTTGGAATGCATCTACATGTAATATTTCATTTTGTCGGATAACATGTATACTTTCTGTTTTAAAAAGAGGAAATCCGACTCTTTGACAAATATAAGTTAGCTTAAATTATCGTGGGGATAAACATAGTGTCTTATATTTTTAAAAATAAATAAGTATTGAGTGGGGATTAGCTTAATCATAGCAGCACTAAATGTGATACCACTGCGTAAACTGAAGTGTTACTTCTAGCGATATGTCATCGGAATAGCCTGTGTTCAGGAGAGTATAACAATTTAACATGTTATTTAAGTAATCTGTTGCTAGTATTTTATGAGATTCCTTACAAAAATATTTGTAAGAAAATAGTTAATTAAAAGTGTGTTTTAAAAGTGCACATATTAATGTGGTTTCTGAGCTTCTCAAATAGAACTCCAAAATGTAAAACTATTATGAACAGTGTCCTATGGAGGGTTAAAATGTTAGTTTTTTTATGTTTTTTTCTATTTAAAATCACATTTTTCAATTTGATATGTACCTTAATTCATGTTTCCGATCATTTCCATATTATATATAGCAAAGCAATATGAGTCAACACCGAATTTTTTTATATTGAATGGATTTTAAACAAAACAAATACACTACACCCCGACTGCTCAATTATTTTCGGCGCGCGTCACTAACAGAATCGTTGATAAAGCATCAGAAGATAGGTACACGATAAAAAAAAAGGTTTAATGCAGCGATAGACTTCGGTACGTACGAATTACTCAACAGCTGTCGGTTATTATTGATGCGCGACATCGGGGAGAATCGTAAATTGACGCGCATCACCATCGCCACTATTCGCGTAAACGCATTGAGCTTTCTCTCGTTTGACAGGCCAGCAGATATCTTATAACATAACATCTCTCGACCGTCTTCAGGGGGCTGTGTCTTATCATTAGTAAGAGCCGTATTTATAGTATATCATTAGGTATATATCTGTTAATTTACATATGAGAGCCGTAAAGCACTAGCGGAATGGCCTACCATGCAACGTTAGGCGCCATACTCCACCAATTAACACCAGAAAACGGACGAATCGCTCGCCGCGTCGAGTAATTAACAAGATAGATAGCGAAGAGAGAAAACTCCGGGGTCTTCAACGACGAGTGTATTATATATATATATATATATATATATATATATATATATATATATATATATATATATATAACATATTTACGACATTCCTAATGTAAAGTCGTATAATAATGTGATCATCAGTACATCTAGCAGAACACTACCCTACGAGAGCTTTATTATATTTACTCAATATTTGTGTGCAACGAGATTGCTCCTGAGGAGTTTGGTTGATTGCGTTTAATATGATTCTAAAAAAATGGTAGCTGAGGTCAAGTTGTAGAATTTAATAAAGAATGCGGTGATGATAAAAACACAATATTGTGATGTCTGAAATATAAAGAAAGTTGGAGATGTGATCAATTAGATATTTGGAGAAACCAATAAAATGTAGTAGCTATAAATTAGAAACATGTAAACACCAGTTTAAGACTGAATCTAAGAAAACGTGTAATTCTACGGGGCTGTCACTACAAGTAAGATGTCGGAACTCCCTCCACGGTACATTTTAACATATGAGTAGACGTGTAACTACAAAACATAAAGGGAGCGATTACACTTCCACTTTTAGTATTCAATAGGTATTCAATACGCCAGGGAAAATTAGACAGAAAATGTGAGGAGAATTCCTGGTCAGAAGCACCAGGAACTATTTCTCTATGTTGACTCATATAACTTTGTCCACAGCAACACTATGAAGTTAACTTTGGTACGTATCTATTTTTGTACCCGGAAAAAAATATTGCTTACAAAATCTTATTGCTTTACGTGTGTGACGAGAGTTATGTTCGTTTATCTTTAAAATGAATACCCGATTTGCTTAAGAATTTTACTATTTTGAATAGCATTAATGTATTCAATTTTCCTGTAAGCTGGTTGTAATGCTATCTTAATTAAGCATATTGTATCGCCCTCATTACTACCTTAACAAAGGAAATATTCGTATAACTTTTCGTTATGCATTTCAAAAAAGGAATAATTCAAGTACAGTTAACTGAATTAGCAACTGAACTCGCATTTTTCAAAGGTAACTGTAAGCGTATTGAAATAAATAGCATGAACGAGTAAACTTTCTCTATCCATAAACAAAGTTTATAGCGATGTTTTCTACTACGCCGATGTAGCGGGGTGATTAATTAATGGTAGATTGTGTTGAATTGGTAGATGCTGCTGAAGCAGACATGACGGACACTAAGCATGTAATTAAATGTGAGTCATTTAACTGTTAATTATGAATTAACAAAAAAGCCTTGGTAACGTGGCATGAATCGTTTAATGGCTTTAGCATGACTTTCTTACGTTTATCATGTACATTCTGTGTTTCAAACATAAAAAAAATATAAAATATTTAAACCGATGTATTCTTACGCGTTAGTCGTCAAATTACAATCTCTTTACAAGATTTAAAAAGTGATTTCACTAAAGTAATACTTAATGTACCGGAGGCGTAAATCATGTATCATTACTTATTTTGTTATTAAATGAAGAAGGAATCTTACATAGGTGTCAGTATAACAGTCTACTAGTTTACTACATATATAATTATATAAACGTGGTACTACTCTCTCTCTCTCTCTCTCTCTCTCTCTCTATATATATATATATATATATATATATATATATATATATATGTACATATATACATAGAGAGAGAGAGAGTGACAGAGACAGGGCTAGGGAGAGAGTGCGCGAGAGAGCGAGAGATGTATATGTGTCTGTGTGGTGTATGTCTATGTGAGGCGGCAAGTCATATAAGTCCTCAAAATGGATGTCTGAGGACGCGATAAACCTACCTTCGTCCCAGACACACATTTTAAGCAGGGTAAATTAGATATAAACATGCGGGGATTGTTGTTTTCACGAATGTAGACCTTGCTTCTTTTTGCTAAAGCTTGCAGTCGATCAGTGTGTGAAAGTGTTTTAGTCTGATTTCTATTTTCGGGTAGGGGTTATACATCTTAAAAGGGCATTGCATATATAGTTGGATCTTTTTCATCGCTTAATAGCGGAATATGCTAGCTCGTCGTACTCTCCGCACTCCATACGGCTTCCTTATTTTCTATCTACAAACACTGTTTTGTTTCCGTCTGAATGATTACTGATTGCAGGCGGTCATCACAAGTGCTTAACGGTACCGATGAACCGGAAGAAGAACCTGGAATTTTGTAATGAACATTTCTCAGTAACTAACGTTTTGACGAGCTACATAACGTGCTTGTTGGGCTTATAATAACTCAACGGTTAAAGTCATTGTAGTACAGGACTGATGGTTTTAACCACTGCATTTCCCAATTGTCCCATTTTGCTGAAAAAACAGGTGTAGACACTTCCGTTTAAATTAAGACACTACAATCCGCAGCTTGATTTTGTACTCGGGACTGAACAAAAAATCCTCTTAAACTGAAATGAGGAATTATATAAGCCATGTCGCTCAGACTGATGTGTGGTAGAATAAATCACCTACTACACGGACTGAAGAGTCTGACGAAACACTTGAGCCGCGATGATATACCTGTACATAAGTCGTTAGAGTGCAATGAAAGAGTCATCTCTCATCTAATGTTGGCGGCTATAATCACCTAATTTTAAAATATGCACTTTCCTGGACAAAAAATGCTAGATATTTATCTTAAATCAGACGATAACACGCCATGTATGAAGTATGACGCGTAACTCAGCTGATATATTTTCTATTTATCTAAAAAAAACACCGGGAAAACAGTTACATTTATTTGATTACAAACTACAGTGCAATAAATGCAACAAAGTTTAGATCGGCAACACTACAAGACCGCTACACTTGCGCATAAAGGAACACTTGAATACCCGTATATCCTCTTTCCACAAACACCCAGCGATTTGCTCAAACACTCAGCGTGATATTCATGTCCCCATCTTAGCGTCTGTCAGAAACATTGGTGACCTTAGAATCACAGAATAAATCCTCATCTCAAGATTAAACCCCTCACTCAATCAGCGTCACGAGAACCACTCACCGTTCATTCTATAATATCTACCCCTCATCCACCGACCAACCCTCATATCAAACACTCAACATACTCCGTTTCCACCACTTCACTCATTACTTACCTCCTATAATAAATCATCACACACCCAAACAATCATATAGGCCCCTCCCCATATGAACATCCATCCTAACACACATTCAACCACAAACCAAAAACCATATTCAACATACTCTTCAAACGAACAAAAATAAGTCACCCCATAACCTAGCATTATTAATTAATTAATCCAAACACATTTAAAATGTATATAAATAACATGCAAATATAAAATAAAAAAATAATAAGTAAATAAAAAAAAATAATAATAAAAAATATGTAAACAAGATGAAAATGAAGAATATATAAATAAACAATTAAACAAACAATAATAATAAATATGTATATATATATGTATATATGCGTGTATGTGTATATACGTTTATATATATATATATATATATATATACTAATATTGTTATATAGATTTCCACCTAAAATATCCATAAAATAAATTAATTCGCATAACAGAGTTATTCCCCTTTATCTTATAGTAAATATATCAAGTTAATTCGATAAACTAATTTGACGAAACTCACAGCTAGTAACACTTCTTAAAAAGATGATAATCAATAAATTTAATAAATCTAGAATATTTAAAATGAGAGATTAATTACTTTATAATAATAAAAAATATGAAGATAAAACACACTGAAATAAAAGTAAATAATCAAATATAAACTTAATAAAAAAAATTATAAAAATAAAATATATATATATATATTATTAAAACTAACAGTTTATGGAGCACTATACACTTAACGAATATTACACATATTTTTTTGAACACCATATCATATATGTAACATAACCTTAAAATAAAATTTAATTTACCTTCCCTGCGAGCCTGTTTTCACTTTCGCTGCGGTCTACATCTCGCAGTCATTTTGTTTTATAGGATTCTCTGCACAGTCGGAGACATTTTTCTTTTGGTTTAATTATTTTTGACAAAGGGAAGTCTTCTTTCCCGAAATATAAAATAGTGATTTTTAATCACCCGGACATCACACGAACAGCTAAAAACACTCTTGCTGTTATGTAAGATTTTAGGAAAAAAATAAAAAATAAATAGTAAGTCATATTTCGTATTCGATTTATTGTTATTGTTTTTGTTCTTTACAACTTGAATCTTATCCGGAATTTGCATTGTCCACAGCCTTTCAAAAACTTACTACTAATATATATATATATATATATATATATATATATATATATATATATATATATATATATATATAATGTAAACGCCCACAGGATAGGAACCTAATGAATTACACTGGGCCTATAAAAAGTGCTAAATATCAAATAGAGCTTTCATATAGATTATTATTTTTATTTATACAGACATGCACAAAATCTGCGAGACTGGCATGTCGATGCTACCGATCAACAGCTGTTATAAACTGAGATCTCATCAAGCAGAATTAAAATCCGATTCTTACCTTAGATTATATTTCGGAAATTTTAATGAGAGATAAAAGAAAAGAAAGGAAACAAAATTGAACATGTGTGAAGTCACGTGGTTTTAGATTTAGGGCGGTTGAAAATCAAACATAATATAAACAAAAATAAACTAAAATAAAATAAAATAACAAAAATAAACTCGATGTGAATAGAAAAAAAAGAAAAGAAAAGAGAAAGGGAAGGGCTAAGACGAAGAGGGGAGAAAAAGAGGAAAAGGGAAAATATTAAAAAAAAACATAGGTTATATTTGGGTGTGTTCTGGTGGCTGAAATCGACGTGTCTATCGGCTAAGTGTGTCGATGTGTACGGTGGAGTGTAGGGTGTTTAGTCGTTCAGATCGATTCTTATTGTTTTTTTTTTCATTTTTATTTTTATTAGTGTTTACTGTTCATTAATTATAATGTTTTTTTTTTACTTCATATCACTGTTATAAATTTATTTATTTTAGTAATTTATTGAAGCCGACGCTTACAATTTGGAAATACATTAATCTAACATTTACTAAAGTGTACTACCATGATATAAGGATCGGAATACCAGCAAACGTAATAAACATAGTAATAACACTGATACTACTAATACTAAGCATAACAGTAATACTAATAATGATGATAATAATAAAGAAAATAATAATATCGATAATAATACTTGTAATAATAGTAATAATAGTGTGTATAAATTTTAATTCTGATTGATAAGATTTAAGTTTATAACAGCTGTTGATCGATAACATCGACATGCCAGTGTCGCATATTTTATGCGTGTCTGTATAACTAATTATATATATATATATATATATATATATATATATATATATATATATATAGAGAGAGAGAGAGAGAGAGAGAGAGAGAGAGAAGCGTTATTTATATTTATAGCCAAATGCAACACTTTACGCCTCGACTATTTTGTTCTCTGGACGAATTGCTATTATGACCGCTTAATTTGCTATGTAGATGAGCATTTATTCTTCCTTGCCAAGGATAATGAGTGGTAGACACATTAGTACGAACTCCGCTTACTGAGTCATATATGACTTTCGTATTGGGGTTCGACCCGTGTGTCCTCTGATACGGATGCTTGCAAGTTTGGCATGAAACACATGTTTATATAGGTGAATTTGAAAATATTTTTAATAAAAAATATTCAAAGAACTCACTTATTTAGAAAATACCTTACAAGCTGGCATGTGTAAATACATGCACTTTTCTAGGGGCAACCTATTGAGTTCTCTTGACTACCTGCTGATATAGCCGCTTTATCTGCATTTAGACGTTAAAAGTGGTTCGAACTCTGTGACCAGCAGGGATTGTTTCCTTGTATACTGATCATTGCCGATTTGGCATAAAAGACACTTGTATATAGGTGCATTTTAAAACATTATTCATACTTAATTATATATATATATATATATATATATATATATATATATATATATATATAAATATATGTGTTGTGCAAAACTTTATTATTGCTATATGAAGACCATCTTTTTTAGACATGATAGAATTAACAAATAAAATATTGAAAGGGCAAGCTTGCTGATTTCGAACCTTGTTCAACAGAACTAACTCGATGTTTGGATTACTAAAAACACATGCTATATCGATTATAGCATGAGAAATAGGGAAAGAAAGATAACCCCATTAATCAAATAGAAACTACATTACGTCTGATAAAGTTGTTTTTTTTGCTTACATAGAGAAGGTCGTAGTATCTTTATGTTAATAGTTTATAGAATCTTCAAATAAAAAAGAAGGGGTGACTTACTGAGAATGGCGAATAAGTCAGCACTTACATTTTAGGCACAGGGACAGTTATTCATGATATGTAAGGCTATGGAAGAACACTATGTAATATGTAAAACGTTACTTGTTAATAATTTTGTCTAACGAATATTTATGGCACGTGTTCTTTTCCCCGTTTGCTTATTCTTTAAAACGTATTCCTAACGTAGTGCAAACTGCAACTACATTTACATAAATAAATACTAAAATTATTATGGAGAAAGGACGAAGATCTATTCTAACCGACGACAAGACACGTGTTGTGGAAAACAACTTGTGTATTCGTAACACTGTTATACAGCCAAATATATTTGTTTAGCGAATCTATAAATTATGTTAATTATCCAAAGAAGCCGAAATTAAATAGCAAACTTATCGATAGGAGCTGGTTTAGCTTTATAAAACTCGAAATCGTATTGTTGAGACTCGATTCTACAATGTTTAACGGTTAGCCATGTTACTAAGGGTCTTAATATCGAATTTAATTTCATCATCTTTTTTGGTCTAAGAACAAATCGTAATAGCCGTATTAGTAAGTGTTTTAATTTAGTCGAACATTTGCTTTGTGGGACAAAATGGGTCCCAACGACTGTAGAGATCAGTAAATGTTGGTTTCCGGTATATTGTAGTTAAAAACCGCATGAAGCTTTACAAACTAAAACATCATGAAATGGAAGTATATAATTGACTTCCTTGTCTTATCAAAACTGGATGAATATTGTGGGGAACGTGTGAAAAACGTGTGCTAACGTCTAATGGTTGAAGAAAAAAGAGTTGTCAACATAGCGGATTTAAATGTCTGTTTTTTTAATCAAATAGGAGACCTTATTCATGAAATAAAATATGGCCCAAAAGGAGAACCAATGTAGACCCCATGAATCTGTACGTTCATAATTTTTTTAAAACTGAATTCAACCGACATAGTGGCGAGTTTCATTAATTCACGAATATATTTTCGGGAATGAAATGGGTGGGTAATTAACTACGATATAGTGCAGCTGCACATACATTAATCGTTTGAATAGGGAGGCACATGTAAAAAAGACTTGATATATCAAAGGAACGCATTATTTTTTAGTGTAAGACTAATTTTGTATAAACTCAAAAATTGAAAATTACTTTTTAATAGACAAGTACTGTAGCGTACCTAAACTGGTTCTAAAATACTGGCAAGCTATTTGACTACCATATTCTGTGGGGTATGTATCATAAATACTATAGGTGTTAACAGTACTCCGTGGATATGGGTGTTAAGTAGACCATAGAGAAAGAAACGGTTAGCAGCAGAAGGTCTTATTAAATTCTTAATATAAGTAGGAGGGCTCCACTCTAAACCCAATAAACCAGACGGTTTTGGAGCTTGGTCTCGATATATATATAGTGGGCTTATGTGTATGTACCGGCCCCAACTGAACAAACTTAGAGGTATCTCCCATGGTTAGTCATCATGTTACTAACGCACCGTTGATGATCAAGGATGAGGATTCCACAAAAACGAGATATGTTTATCTGCGTATGACTAAGCCAAGTCTTATAATTCTGCCTTTAGAGTAATGTATATTTGTGGGAGTGTTGTAAATTGAGCAAATAACACTATAAATCCATAGTATATTTCGTCCTGTTTCAGAATTGTAGGAATCATGCTAAAGTCCGAACCATTTTACAGAATCTTAAGTTTAAGAATTGACAACTGAGAGAACAACATAGTAAGGACATTTAAATAAATATAAGGGCCCGGCGAACAACCATTATAAAATGAAGTTAATGTTGCAGTATATTCTGTTTTTTTACGCTAATCTCAAAAAGGTTATATTCCTGAAGTAAATCAACGTAAAGCAATGTACGTTGAGAAACCGTCGCTAACAACACGTGTCCACAAAAAAATGTCAGGCAAATGATTTACAAACTTATGTTTTGAATAATATATATGGTTCTTCCATCGACGAACATAAACAATATGATCGTTTCTGTGTCTTGTGTTGACTTATTCTTTTATTCTCTGTTAGTCAAACTCACTATTTTACTTTAAGATTTTTGAAACTACTTACATACAACCTCTGCGACATTCTCTTTGTAAGCAAAAGGAAAATACTCCATGGACTTAAATACGTTTCTATTAGACTAATTTGATCCATTTTTTCCATTTCTCTTATTTTTTCTGTAATCCACACATCAGTTTTGCTCTGTTGAGTGAGGTTCGAACCCGCTCAGCTTGCCCTTTCATTCTTTTTATTCGGTTAATTTCATCATGTTTAAAATATATGGTCTTTATATTGTAATAATATATATATATATATACATATATATATATATATATATATATATATATATATATATATATATATATATATATATATATATATATATATATGGAGAGAGAGAGAGTGGGCATACACTTTTATTTATTCAAATACGTCTGGCTACATATGTGCAGACATTTTTCAGCTGCGAATCTATTCACAGCGCAAATTCATCAAGCCACAACAAATTCATTTCTAGAGTATAAAGGGCGATGTTTGATGAAGTCTGTCATATTAGCTACATACGTTCAAAATGCATCTGTTTAATCGTTTAAAGAACTATCAACAATATTCCACAGGACATAGCCAATTAACTTTTCGAGTATATTTCCTTGGACTGAGGTAGCTGGACTTTTAATAATATCGACCTGAAATATGTGTGCATAAATCAAAATATATACTAAAATGCAGACTTACTTGTTATTGACAGTATCTTATGAACACCAAAGTTTTATCTGAATACGTCTCCGAACCTACAAACATACACACCCTATATTTAAATATGTATATGTATGTATGTATATATATATATTTATACATACATATGTGTGTTCTGTTTGGTCGAAATAAATATTTTACTATAAAATCGTAATATATATTCATAAATATTTACAGGTGTTAACATCTCGCAGTGTGTATCGTCTCACGAGGAAACTAGAGGGTAGATAACACAAAGTTTGTTTAGGTTCGTTATAATATAACGTCTTTTTTATTTTTTATTTTTTTATAAAAACACATAGGTTACTAATCGATAACACGACAGACACTTAACAATTATCGCTCTACGTGTTAAGATAATAACGATTTAGTCAAATCGTCACGTATCACTCTCTTGTTATTCACTTAACTAAGATCATATGTTGAATCAAATAAAATCCTTCAATGTGGAATCAATTATTTTCGTTCATAAAATAACTTGTCCCTCCCTGAAATTGCAACATCATAGATAAATATGTTCTTTCATCGATAATTAGGATACTCATTCATACATTTCTTATGAAATCGATGATTATATTGTTTGCATTTGTTTTCGCGATATCTTACTAAATAGACTTCTTTCTAGAAATGCATCGGGTACTTTCGGCAAGAACCAAGTTTAGGTTGACGACATCCGAAGTAAAAGAGTGGCTGTGGAACCAACTGGGTTCGAACTATGCTCACCAAGGTTGCCAGTTTGTGTCGTTAATCACTTAGCAACCGTCACATTTCAATGGGGAAACCAAAGCAACATAAATAATTCTGAGCTGTAAATAACTTTGAAGGGATGAATTAAATGTTCCCAGACTTCAACGAACAGATCAAGATATACCTATTGTATTTTATTTATTTTTCTAACAGAACTGACGTGATACAGCTATGTAACAAAACATGTCTTGTAGAACTATGATTGTAATCATTGGGACATAGCTGCAATAGATATGTGGTTATAGTCTCTCAGCTGACACATTTTTCATGTCGGCGACAGTTTAGTGAGCCAGTATATGTGAATAAGTTTAAATCTGATACCTTGATGGTTGCATTTAAAATTACTTCGCGGTGAACAAGATATTGTCAAGATAGAAGATACTTTCCATGATTAATTGTTTTTTTCCCGCGATTCTTTCTGTGTCAGTTTGTTTCAGTAGTTCTGATTAATAGTTACTGGAGATTTTATGATCATTTTTAAATAGATTAATCATCACCAAACGTTGCGATGTTATCATTCCCGACTTTAGGCAAGCTATTCTCTTTCAACAGCTTGGTGAGTGATGATATTCATTTCAATTGCTTATGTTGTTTTTGTTTGTTTCACGTTAATAATAGCTGACGAATCTATAGTAATAAATCGAAGAAAATTGCCAATTCTGGCTTCAAGTTGTACATATCTTTCATAGCGTGAGCCTTCAAAGAGTTATAGTTTAAGGTTACGTAAAACAGAGAGCGGGCATGTTTCAGAAACTGTGATATTTTTCAGAATATCTTCTCTAAATTCATGAGATATAAAACCGGTATGCTACTGTTAAAAATAAATGTAGATTTTATTTTTATGAGCGGCTTCTGATTGTTTTCGTTCGCTGGTCGATGTATGATACATAATGAAATAACTGGATTTATATGACCTAAATACACAATTACGAACGCTTAGATTCAGCCGCCACAGTCGATGAAACGTTGCCGGCTTGCTTCTCCATCAGTGATTGTGGAAGTGTGGATGTCACACAGCAATTGCAGTATAGGCTGGAACTACTGGGAGATAAATATAACCTGAAAAGAACATTATTGTCAAAGACAGATACGTTGAAAGTTCTGTGGTCTTTTTGATTAATCTGAAAATGCCATTTTTATTACGTCGAAAGGGGAGATAGAACGCATATATCTCATCTTAAAACCAAGCTAGCTGATAATAACCTCGCTTGAGGGCTAATGGAAGTTTACGGCAGAACACATCTGCGGAGTTAAATGTCGTTGAAATTGGTCGAATCGTCCACAATCAAATAGAGACAGTAGAGCCCCGGCCCCAAAGTACCACACCGTTTAATCTCGACAGGGCTGTTGACACGTCTATATATACAGTGGGAAACTTTGTTTTTCGGCAGGGTCAAACAAAGCTGATTTGTCTAACACACTTTTTTTCATAATTTCTCTGTCGACAAGAAAGCTGACCGCAAATCATAGGGTTACGTAAGAAGCGTTAGTAAAAAAAATACAAGGATTTTATTTTGATCGAGAAAAAAAGTTGTATACTCGTTTTCAACTAACATTAGGTTCAGCAGTGTACGAGTAAAAGAAATAACAGCCGTATTCTAAAAAAAACACCATTTTAAACATTAATGAGTTAAAAGCTACTATGACATAACTGTTATAGTTTCAAATTTAACAGCAACTAGAACAAGAAGAAGCCAACGAAAGGCTACAAAACTGATGAAATACTTAAATAACTACTACTAAAAAATATAAAAACTTTTAGCACACAAATAAAACTGACAAAAAGCTTCTAGAAATAAAATCTGACGAACACTTTCTAGAACAGAAATAAGAAACCAACGTAAATACTGAAGTTTAAATACTGCCAATATAGGTTAAAGGTCAAAGTAATGTAAACGATCATAATTTAACGCATAATGTAGTTTGGAATTACCTTGATAATTACACTTATTCCCCAGACGAAGATAAACACGTTGCTTCGTATTTTAGAAGATCTATAAAAATAGATTGTAAAAATTAGGCGGACTCTAAAAATGTACGCCTACTGCTCAGAAAATTAAGCACCACCGAATATACTAAAATCCTACATACATTTTTCCCTTAAACACGTGAGTTGACTCTTGCTGAAGTTTTTCATCTTTTAACCGAATTATTTACGTTCAATAATTTTTTTGTTTCACAAATGCTAGACGTGTTATGACCTAAAGACTATTAAACGTGTGCGTCAATCGTAAATAAACACTGTGACAGTTTCAAGTTAGCCGCACTTAGTGCATATAATTTTCATTGCTTAATCTTCGTTCAATGATTTGTATAAGGAAAAGACGCTGACACCAGGCGAACAGTTTTAAATAAAGTAGTAAGTGAACCGTACTAACCACTTCATAGTTTATCTAAAAACTGCCAGAGTTTTATAAGTGGTACACAGGGTTCGAAGTAAATTGAACAATCGGGCAGTACACACATTAGAAAAGTACGTAAAAAGTCGAGATTCATCCTCCATCAAAAAACATAATAAAAAATGTTCACGCCTCTAAACAAAAAAGGCAGACATATAAAAAGCAGGATAAATTACTACCGAGCTCCAGTTCCCGGTGGAGAAAACTTCATTGGGTAAAATGTTGCCCATATCATTTGAAAACCTGTAAAACTTATAAGAAAGCAGACACAATAGTTTGTATTGCAGTACGAATAAAGGAAACATAACGCTGGTTAACTCAAAGAACTAACATGGCGGCAGGATTACAAAGAACATATGTTCAGGTAAAAATCCTAAATAAACAGGCAACATTTTAATTGGATTCTTGTTCATATGTCTCAATTATAAACATACACACATGGGATAGATCGGGAAAGCTGACTATGCTACGAAGAAACCAAAAAGGCGTAAAAGTAAAATTCGAGGGTGAAATAATTAATGGTATTACTGTAAACACAACTACAAAGAAAGTAAAAATGTTCATACGAAAAAACAAAACAATAATTTATTTAGCACATACCTATTGCATCATGGTTGGGGGTTACCAACTAAAATGTTAGCCTTGAAATAAAAACTCGCTCAGTCGAGTCAGAAACACGAAAAATGAATTTGTTTCAACCATTAAATATCGCATGAAATTGAAACAAAATGAATTGCCGACATAATTTAAACACATGAAGACACAAAATTCACGCTACAAATAACTAATACTAAACTGAAATTAAGAGACAATCAATAAAACCTAACGTAGCTTAGGTGGCAGGTTTTGTAAAATCACACTGAACACGTTTACGAATTACGAAGCGCCATTTGAACACTTCGTGTAAGATTTGTTTAGAAATAAATTATGCTGACTGTAGTTGACAAATGATTGTGTGTTGACAATGTATTTTATTATATAATTCATTTTGGTTTTGACGTTGAATATATTATTTTATTCTGAGCGTATATTAATCGAGACATTCACGCATTTTTATTTGGAAAAACTAAGTTTAAATGTAAACAATTGTACACGTGTGAGATTAATTAAGTTGGAGTATATATATATATATATATATATATATATATATATATAAATTTATAACATATTTTAAATATCACGTATATGAATATTTATATTGAATTAAAAAAACAAAGGAAAAGGAGAGAGAAAACTTATGCTCAAAATAATCTGTGTTAAGTATACGTACATGTATACACACACATGTATGTATACATATAATATATATATATATATATATATATATATATATATATATATATATATATATATATATATACGTGTGTATATATTGTGTGTATGTAGGCAACATTTACCTATGTATGCACACATTGTTAAAATAACAGAATTCGTTTGATTACTTATATCTTTTTTTTTTTTTCTGAGTGTCTTTTTTTGTAAAAAATCTAAAACATTAATAAATGTTCAATAGGGTTCACATGTTCCACGAATATTTTCGATTCTTATATTTTGAATGCTTCTTTTATCTCCCAGCAAAAAATACTACATGTAAATTGTATTCTAGGTTAAATCTTGAGTTTTAACGCAATTTTCTTATTTGTATTCAGTCAAGTTATATTCTCTATTGTGTCCCCTCGATTTAAAAAAATTGGGAGACCTATGTTTTGAGGCATTTCCGTCCGTGTGTGTGTCCCTGTGTGTGTCTGTGTGTGTGTCCGTCCGGATTTTTCTCCGAAACCATCCATTGAATTTCTCTGAAATTTTGCATGAAGTTTTAACTTCTGTCAGGTTTGAAAGTGACATTCTCCGATTTTTGAAAAAAATCTGGTTATCCCCCCAGGGTGTCAAAAGGCTCCGAAATAGCAAAGCATGACGTTTTCTGCCACATAACTTTTCATCTATCCATTCAATTTCTCTGAAACTTGGCCAAAATGTGGAGTAAATTGTTCCTAATAGAAACTAAGTGTCGCTGACCTTAAAAAACATCTGGTTCGCGCAGAAAGGGAGTCAAACTCCCACATGAATGGAAAAAATGACCCTTTTCTCCCATAACGTTTGATCCATCCATTGAATTTTTCTGAAACTTGGCCAAAATGTAGAGGCAATTGTTCTGGATATAAAATGACCATCCTTGACATCAGAAAAATTCTGGTTCGCGCATCCAGGGGGTCAAAGGGGGTTAAAAATGCCCCAAATTGCCCAAATTGCCCAAATTTATTGCATTTTACACTCGTCACACACAGGGGGACACCACACATGCGCAGCTTGTTATGAAGTGTACGTAATATCTAATGAGATAATCTAATTAGATATACTATTAAATCCGTATTTTTTAATATAAAAACATAATAATGCATATATTATCAGTTACCTCTTACAAGGATTTATTTTTTCATCATAGTTTATTCATTCTCTCGTTAGATTGATTTTTCGTAATTATCAAATGTATGTAAAAAATAAATTACGTCATAATACTGGTGGTGTCACGAATCTAGCTTACATTTTATTCTCCATCACATCTTGTAGGTCTTCATAGGTACATTGGTAGTCTTAAGTTAGTTGTTACATATAGCTTCTGTGCGCTCTACACACTGAGCTGGCTCCCAGTTTTGGCATCTACAGAAGAACATCGCTGATGATTTCATTCCTAGCCCTCAAGAATATATGGTTATTCTATCTCTTTCTGATCGAGGCTGGATTCTGAAAGAAGTATCTATATAGTTATACTCTCATAAAGCACTATCCCCAGCCCATCGGAAATTGTGAGATTAAGTATGTAATTTTCATGACTATACTCTTCAGTCGTTTTCAAAAATAGAAACAATTTTTACAAAGCTGATGAAAGTAAGAATCTCATATTTAATGCGACGATTCAGGTTTGATATTCAAACACATTTTAAATAAAATATCTGCGAAGAGAAAAAAGTGTTCAATAAAGACGTACGTTCAAACTATTAGTTGTATGTTTATTTTGAAAAAAACATAAGTATCCTGTGTAATCGGCATTCTGTCTCTTACCTTAATAATTCTTTGAAGATTATAGAATGCTAATATAATTGTATCAGTGTTAATAAATTGAGCTATTGTGAAATACACTGATGGATAAAACGATGTACTTTCAGTATCCTTACTATAATTTGAATAATAGCAACATATGTTAGAACGTCTATATATGGAATATAACATGTTATGTATTGATACCCGGAGCACATTTAAGATGATTTGAAGTGTACACTATTATATATCTATATATATATATATATATATATATATATATATATATATATATATATATGTGTGTGTGTGTGAGTAAAATAAATATAAGTATGATATATTTATTAAAAAGGAACTTGATATTTTAATATTTTATTTATTTTTCGCTGACGTATAAGAATACCAGATGTTAAAATTGAATGTAACATTCTAGTGTACACACCATTCATTTTCTGCTCCCTCTTTTGGTGAAAGTCAAAGTGCTACTTTCATAAACGAGTACCAATGCAACAATAGGTTCAATGAAGTCAGGTTTCATGTTTGTATGAAGACTTGACTTCCAGACGCTTTCAACTCTTACCTAGGCCTAGATGATTCGAACCTTCAGTTCACATTCTATGAAATTTTAATTGGTAATTTTACTACCAAGATAGGTAAACTAGTCGTCGTTCTTTAAAAGTCTGACTTAGGGAAAATATTTGCCCATGTTGGTTAAGGATAATGTGTTCTGTTTTGCTTGTGTTGACAAAAGGATTAATACAATTCGCCGTTTCTTGAAGACAGTGTTGTAGGGATTCTCTCTGCCTAATTATGTCAGCAAATATTGTATCTACAAATAATAAGATTGTAATAACGTTGTTAACAATGTTGAATCTTGTCCAATAGAATATTCCATTTAATTCCGAATGTGATTTAGTGCAATGTGTTGATCATGAATTTTCCTTAAAAAATTCAGAAAATCTCTGTATTTCATCATAGTTACATTTTCAAATACTCATATCATTATGAATTTGTTGTTTATTTTTTGGAAATTTTAAATATAGGTACCAGATAAATGTATATATATATATAACTAAATATACTGTCATCATGATTTCATAAAGATTCAAGATATGACCAAAAAATTACGAACTTTGAATGAGTCTTAACAATATTACATCGTTTGAACTGCATAAAAACTTGACGGTGGTGTTAGCTATCTAAGTACATTTGTTATTCAATGATTTCGATATAATTAAACTAAATGTAATCTTCATAATCTTACGAATTAGCTTCAGTTGCACTATAACACTTTCCACACCCCTTTGAAAAATAGACCTATGCTTCTGACAGGTGCACCGTTCTGTATAACGATCTACATTGCAGTTGAAACATATAAAGTAAAGAACACTTTCCGATGTTCGTAGATACTCAGTCAAGGTGATACTATGCCACCATTGGAAACCTGCCATCCATAATCGATGCGATTTAGACAATATAGGTAGTCTATACACATACAATCGATTTTTGCAGATTGATGTTTCATGCAATACATTTAAATCCTTTGTGATTATGTTTGGGCTATCGTTTGGGAAAACCAACGAAAGTGCAATAGGTTTACGTTCCTTCGTATACAACAACAGGAGCATCTTCAGCAGATGCAAAGATGGTTCATTTTTTATCTTTCAGTATGACAGAAAGCCACAGCACAATCCTGTAAGTTTTTGTATTTTTTTATAGCAACTGTTTTGCTTACATTTAATGCGCGTGAAGTTATGTTAATTGAAATAAGGCATTATAAATGTAAAACGAAGTACATGGTGTAACTAAAAGTTTCAAACATTGTAATTACAAAATTTTTTTATGAATCATGTGTTGTTCATGAACAATCAAGACAGTAACAACACGTGTATCAAGATGACTACAAATGTAGCAAATATGTGTGTAACATCTGAAACTGTGACAGCAGTTTCAGCCATAAGAGAGTCAGCATCCCAATTGACATAAATACACTAGCATTCAGCTTTTTCAAAATATTCAGTATGCATCTATTTTCATTAGATGTATTTCTTAGGAAAATGTCTTATTTCACTTCTAGAGCCATAGTTACCTCACAATATACAGATACAATATATACTCATCTTCTCAAAAGAGGCATGTCTTTAAATACAGATGATTTACTGTTACCATAAAATAAAATAACAAATGTGTCTTTTTTGCATATTACACATGTAATAAATATATAACATATTTATTTAAATGCTAAACAATTATTCGAAATAATACGATACAGCAATGCCTTTCCAACCAAAACGAAGTGTTCACTAATGCGGAATTTGAATTGTTGGCATCGTGGCTGGCTTTAAAGCACACTTCTTACATTCGTTCTAGTATGTTTTGGGAAACTAGCAAGACAAATATAGATGTTGGACAGCAACACATTTTATATATAAAACTATCTTGCATATCTAAATGTGTTTGTGTGTCATTGTAATAATGCTTGTGCTTTAACTTCTACAGTCACTTTATTTATAATCAAATCGTTTATACATAAAAATGGAACTGTTTGTTAAATTTTGCGTGAATGAATACATACTATTCTGCTTTCCATAGATAAAAGAATCGTACAGCCAAGTTTCTTTGTCTGATCTATATTTATTAAATTGTGTGCAATAAAATATGCGATAATGCTAGACAGTGACCTATCAAATTTACTGCAAGCATCTTTGACTTTTAATATTTTCGGTATCTATGTTTATAAGCGTTTCTTGTGTCAATTATTATATGTGATTGTTAATTATATTATAATTGCCATCGCTAAACTGCTGCCTACTTCAATTTTGTTTAAAGAATGCTTGTAAAAAGTTAATCTACAATATTTATTTTTGTTATGTCATTCTATCGCATCTTGTTCCGCCAGTAGAAACACCTGTCAGTTATCTATCACGACAGCGAACCACCTGCATACACTTCTTAAAAAAAAATACAGATCAGGATTGACAAGGTACCGATTTGTTAACGATATACAAAAATTGTCTTGGTATACCAAGTATGACATGCATCAGTAAATCATGAAAACATGGCATACTATGAAGCAAGATTGAGACTCCAATTTCTCGTTATTCTAGCCAGGGAAAACGCTTCAATCTGTGTAACGTTTTCATATATTGCCATCAACAGCAGAACACATACTTGATTAAATATTACTGTTTTCCCTGTTATAAATTGTCATGGATCGCCATAGCTGCTATCATAGACTTATCATCTCCCATTATATCTTGATTAGTAAGGAGTTGTTAAAGTATATTTAGGTGATAACTTTTATTTTCTTCACTTTGAGTTGTATGGCAGGGACAGAAGTATGTCTTACACCGAGGTAAAATGTGCCAGAAAGAACTAATATATTAAGTTTAATATCTGGTAAAAAATTACATCTTTGTGCTGAAGCAAAGACATTGCCACTGATCATATGATACTGTGTTGTGCCCATACATATATTCTATAATGTTGTGTAACTATGATTTTCGCTTAGATGACCTACACACTGACAAACACACAGTAATATGTGAAGTCCTGGAATTCTCATCACTTCAGATTTTCGACGGCTGTTACATTAGTTATAATAAGCTGATCCTTCTAATATAATGGCTTGTCAAATAATATTACATAAGTTGTGTTGTTATAATTTAGTAGTTCAACGAGTAAAATCAATTTGCAATATATACATTATGTTGTTAATGTGTAAAAGTAATTGACAGTCAGAAAAACTATTTATAAATCATAAGTTAGGCTGGAGATTATATGATGCATTTACTTTCTGCTGTAACATTACAATATAGGTCTATTATAATAATTATACAATATCGCTGAAACACGTGTTTTAAATGTAATGATATTTGTCTTGCCATATATATACGTATCAACAATTTTTAGAAAACTATGCTTGCATTTGTCTTTTCCTATATTTGACACCATACGGTTCGTTTTTTTTCATTTGTATTTTTAAGGAATTCGTCCATTCTTTTTTTTACTTAATCTGCAATGACAATTGCTAACAATTACTCCTAATATATTATATTATATGCTTACATGCATTATATGGTTTAGTCAAGAAGACGATCATGTCTTCTGTAGTGGGTCATCTTTTATATCATGTTTTAGGATATATTTTCCTGTCCTCAAGTTTGCACTGCACTGTTGGACATACAATACATCATTGACATGTAAAAAAATTACAGGGTGTAAACTTATCAAACACTAGATCACTTCACACATCAATCCTTGTGTTTTTATATTGTGTATATAGTGTTATCAAATGTGGACGTTTTCATAGAATGAGAATTCTGATGTATTCGCCTTTAATTGTATTTGTTTAATTATAACAAAAAAAACGTCATTGTGAAAATCACAATTAAATATTTGGAATCGCAACCGACAAGCAGATGTTTATATCTCGACTGATTACATGGCTATAGATAGGTTTATGCTGCTAAGTTTGCATCGCGGTGTTGTCCAGCACTTCTGAACACGTTGCCATGCCTATGTACGAAGACTACTTCTACATTCCAAATATGTTTTGTTAAAATTATCTTTTGGTTTTTGGGTAATTTTTACTGTACTTTTAACATTTTACTCATGACACCTTTCTTACCATTTATGTACGTATATGCTGTACTTACATTTGATGAAATTCAATTTGTATATATAAAAGACAGTGTCAGAAAAATCATATACGAGGCCTGTCTGAAACGTATCCGACCTTAGTCTAGAAAACATATGTAAAATATGTGACGGGGTTGGGAGTCTTATTCCCTACAAAGTAGGCCTGTCTGATTGCACATACTTAGCCCACCGATCTGTCAACTGCTGGAAACATTTTAGAAGTTTTCTCTTAGAATGGTGTTCATCTCTGCTATCGCGTTATATTCAGCAGGTGTTTAGAGACGATGCGATGTGAAACACAATTTAAAAAATTGTTCAATTGACTACAAACATGGGCGTACATCAGCGCAGAGTGACCAGCGTACTGGCAGGCCACAACGTGCTCGGAATGCATAGGTTGTTTAGAAGGTGTTAAAAAAGAGATAATGCGAAACGTGACGACAGAGATGAACACCATTCCAAGAAAAGAGTTCCAGGGCTGTGTCCCGCAATGATTGGATACCTGGCTTGGTGCGAACAAGTAAAAGGGACCTATTTTGAAGGGAACCAGGGTTGAAACCCCGTCACGTATTTCATTTTATTTATCCAAGGTCAGATAGGTCTTAGACAGGCCTCGTATATATATATATATATATATATATATATATATATATATATATATATATATATATATTATTATCAGTAGTATTATTATATCATGTATAAAATGTTATAAGGGGGTATACTCTTTTAGGTTTTCAATATTTAGTATTTACTTCAAATACGTGAGTAGAGCTTGGTAGTGTATATACATATATATATATATATATATATATATATGTGTGTGTGTGTGTGTGTGTGCGTGTGTGTGTGTGTATACATATTATAATGGTGAGTTAATGTCGTGTTTCCTTGAATTTCAATCACATGACAAACTATTTCATGATTTCGATTAAAAAAAAATCTTATTCTTTATGATTATTAATATATTCAACCCAACTTAACGAACTCATGCATGTTGTATTCAAGTTAATTTCAGATGTATGATATTTCACTCCAGGTTTTTATTGCATACAGTTTTATTTACTGTTGTGTGATTACCCCCTCATCTCTTTTAGCTATCTCTACTTCTTACTCTCTTTCTCTCGATCGCTGTTTTGCAACAGGGAGTGATAATAAAACTGACGATGAACGATATTATTTAGCGCAGATTGAACCATCATTACAAATATTCATGGTGCTGTCTCACCATCAAGCTCATTAATACTTATCCTCGGGTGTTTTTTTCTTCACTCGCTGTGACTTTTTAGTACAAAAAAGTATATTATACGTTACAAAAATTATTAATACTATTAAACACATTGTTAGAGAGAGAAAAGCGATAAATAGAGAGAGTTAAACATGAATAGAGAAAGGGGCATGTAGCCGAACTATATCTATTTTGGGGATATTATTTCATTTAATAAATAGCTGGAGTTTCGAGGCTCTTTTTCGTGATTCAAACAATCAAGGCCCTCGATTATCGTATTTTTCTCTGGTTTTCTATCTCACTTTATCTCACTATCTCTATAAGTTTTAATACATTTGCAACTATATATGTGTGTGTGTGTGTGTGTGTGTGTGTGTCGTAGTAGCAAATTGGGTTAATATACTGTTTAGTAGGTCTAAGCTGGAACACAACAGATTCAATTATATCATGTACCATTTAAACTTCCTGAAATTACTTCTTTAAAAAATCGTGAACATAAGTTTAGAATAGAAACTTCTACTGGAAAATTGTATTTTAAATAAATTACTGTGTGGATTTTGTTGAAATATTATTGACTGAAAATACAAAATGTAATAGTGGAATATTTTATTTTTTAAGTAATCCAATAGCAAAATATATCACTGTAATTATAGAAATAGCTTGCGCTTAAATTGTGTGCTATGCATATCTACCGGAAAAAGTATTAGATAACTAATTAATCGCAAACTTTTATTTGTCAACGCATAGTAACATATATGCTTCTTAATTCTCTTAGGGAGTTTATCTCTAACGTCTTTCTGTTAACAATGTTCTCTTACATAAAACGGGAATAAGCGCTAGTATACTCATACTTCATGCAGTTATATGATGGGGTTGATCTACATTCTAATGGAGTATATTGGATGCTAGAGTTGTAAATTCCCGGTATGAGCTATTTATTAAAATGGCATAATTAATCGGGCATTCTTATTGTTCGAATTAATTACTTTCGAATTAATAATACTTGCAAATATTCGCCGATTCCTTAGATGTCCATTTTTTCTGGAAATAATCATGCGTGACACTGCTCTTGAGGGGAAACTGACTTTCACACTTTTTGGTATTTCTCTCTCATAAGATCTTTATTGGAGTTCATACATTAGACCCATTGCTCTTTCTGCTTCTCATCAAGTCGGTTATGTCTATTTCTCCAAAAACTTTCTAATACCTTGGCTTTTCTGTATCTCTACAAATCTACTATAAGAATATGTATGGATTACTGTTGTCATATAGTGAAGGTGAATCGTTGCCCCATCTGAGGGTTCTTGATAAGGTCTAAAAACGTATGTCTTATTTAATTGGCCTCACACTTTCTTCTCTACACCCTCTCTATTTCCTTCTCTTACAAACGTGATGTTGCTAGTCTCAGCCTTTTTTATGTGCTATCATGACATGTGTTCCTCGGAATTCTGTGACTTACCCCCTGCTTCTTTTGTTTCAAATCGTTTCGCTTGTTTATCTAGTGGTCTCCATTAATTCCCTATTTTGTCACAGCTGGTTATTCCAGTGCCTTTTTTTTCAAATGAATGTAGGCTTTTGGATCTCTCTTCCTGATGATTATTTTTACTTTTACTGCTTTGGCCTTTTCAAAACAAAGTCTAATAAGCATCTCCTGTCTATGCGATATGTATATTTTGTTTTTGTTAGTTTAGTACATCAAATGGCTTCATGTGTTGTCGTGAGCGATTTCCAAGAAAGAAAAACAATACCATTGATATTTCATGTTCAAATATATATTTGTCTGAATTCGTGTTTCGTCTACTGTGTGTGTATCATATAAATCGTAATTCCCGTCTTAAACAGGGTAATATATGATTAAACTAAGAATTTCATCTATATCTATAGTATAAGTTTGCTTTGGTTAACTTAAATATTAAAAACCATTTAGTGTATTAGAATATAACAAAACTCATGCTGTAAACATGTAAACCACGTTTTTGTTAATTACTTGATTAAGATAATAAAGTTACAACGGTATTCGTATGATGATATATAAGTAAAATATATAAATACTATCTCGTAGAAAGGTATGGTTTCAGGTAAACCTTATCTTGATTATACTTGTTTATTAAACTTAACTAAATCCTGTGATTAATTTGCCAGCAGTTCTGAGTTAACTGGTAAGGAAATCTTCTTAACACCCACATAAAAGCGTTTCCCTATATTATTTTAGTGTTATTTACTTATATGGTTTACAACTACTTATATCCACTACTTATATGATGGCTCCTATCGATTTTATTGTAACTCAAAATGAATAAAATTCAGGCACATGTTTGTATTGTTTTAGTTATGAAAAATTGTAACATAATAGCAGATCACCATATAAAACACTGTTGTCTGGCTGTGAGTCATCATCAGCATGGCAAGTTTGAATTGATATCTAATTCTCGATGTAATAGTTTATAGTCTGCTGCTTTACCACCGGAATACAACACCATGCACATGATATGAACGATTTTTATCACCTAACATGGTACGCAGTTAGTGTTTTACTGACGATAGATCACCGTTGTGTTTATTTTTATATGTATCAGCTACTTAACCAGAGGTGTCATCAATTTATTTATATATATATATATATATATATTGCTCGTTACGGGTAATAGCAAGAAACACGTGTCTATTGATCTGTGTGTGTACGTAACAACTTATATGTATATATACATATATACATATATATATATATATATATATATATATATATATATATATATATATATATAATTATTCTTAATTGAATATTAGTATTTCATACTTATATACCACGTTGATTCCAGGTTACATAACAAGCAGTGCAGGAAGTGTGTGTTTCAGGCGGTTATATGGACTCACACGCACTACATGCATTCGGTCTGTAATGACAAGCCTTACGCACACACACACACGCACACACACACACCCCACACATATATATATCCCCAATATTAAAATTAGACACAAAATAATAAGTTATCTCAAAAAGAGATTCGATATAAAATTAAATATTTATCAAATTTGTTACTGCATCTCAAATTGCAATGTCAATTTGAAGCTACACATAAAATGATTTTATAAAATGTCGGCCTTTTTAAAAGAACCTTTCTGACGCTGAATACGTATACAGCTTAAGAAAAAAAAACGCACCGAAAAAGATATTCCTATATAGTCGACTATCCATCAGAGCAAACTTAGACACATGGGCGATTTTTATTATTGTAGCGTAATCCTGGACCCCAAAACCGAACACTCTGGATTGGAATACAAACATAAAATTGCCCCCGTCTAGAAATATTTTTCTTTACTGACTGAGGAATACTTGACAACGTATAACATCAGAACAGATACTAAATTTAGTTATAAATACTTATGTTTAATGAATTATCACAATATAGTTTTCATAAAGAAGTTAAAGTTGATTTAATTTTAAACGCGTTGCTTACTTTTAGCTCAGTTTTTTTTAAATCCCTTTGTTTCCTCACAAAATATTTAACACAAAACATGCACACTTATTTTTCCTCTAGATGAAATTTAATTTGAAACTTTCTTATTTAATGTTTTTACTTCTGAATTATGGATTTTCAAGTGATTACGAGAAAGAACATAATGATCCCTAAAAACACGTTATAACACTTTAATCAAACCCACACCTGATCGTGTGCCTTACCGTCTGGAGATGAGGTAAATAATGTATATCAGATTACTTCAACGAGATAAAATACGGACAGAGAAATATGATGTTTAAATTTGTGAAAAATGCAGCATATACCTTATACATTTGGAAAATAGTTTGGCATGTCTTTCAAACATATATTCCTGCTGATTTTTACGTAACCCTTTTATATTTTCCGAATGTTTTAAACCTCCAAAACGTATACACAGAATGTATGAAAAACATATTGTTTTAAATAAAAGAAACGATGAAAAAAGATGATCATTTGTGGCATGTATTGTCTATCTCGCTTTCGAAAATCGTATGCACCGTTCGTATCTAGGTTAATTAATATGATGATGTATACGTAACCTCCATAACTTTCATTTGTGATACTCTACTAGAGTTAATACTGTTGCTCGAATAGATGAACTAGATGGTGTAATATAGTATGAAGAAGATATAGGCTTAAGGGCAGTTGAGTAAAGTATGGTTGAAATTGAGTTGGCAAGATTGATTGTGTGTCTGATGTGTGAACACTTTGAAGTTTTATTAATTGCTGCGAAATGTGTGAAATGCTATACAAGACATTCATAAAAAGGCGTTTTTTATTTTACTTGTAGTTCCGGGAAATATCTGTCGTCTCTTATCCCAGTAATATACAAAGCTACTGAAAAAAAGGAGAAAGGGAACATTCTGTATCGACGGATCATCATATACACGCACTTGTTTAGGAAGTGAGAGGATGACTTGTGACAAGAAAAGTGCACACATAAGCGTATGAATTATAATATTGAATTATTGAAAACAGGTGACGACTCATTCAGAATATTAACACACGATGTGTTCTTGTAAGAAAAATTATAAAAGCGCTATAATCCCGTTTTCTATCCACTGTTCTCCTAAAATAAACCGTGACTACAATATATAGACTGATATATATATATATATATATATATTTCTGATATGGGGTTCTTAGTGAGTACCGTATTTTCGTTGCTAATCCATTAGACTGACATACCTTTTTTATGGGGAAATGTTTTGAAGAACTCAGTTTAAATTTTCATCCAGTTCATGGAAAAAGTTATTGGGTGCCTTTGTTTGAAAGTTATTTGAGTCATTCCGATATAAATGTTCTCCTTCTTGGTATCTTCCACGGATATAACTCTGGCTCCAAACACTATCAAAACTGACTGTATCGTTATACTAACGGGACAAACCTCTCCTCGTTCACAGTAGTAAGGGACTGGGGTAATTGATTGCTACTGTTTGTTTTGAAGCTAGATTACATCTTACGGATAAAAAACAAAAATAACTCGCTGAGGTCATATTTCTATGAATTATGTATAGAGCTTTGTGATCGTGAGAAAAGTTTTTCTATTAATTAGAGGAACCGCTTACCTATTATAAAAATAAAAATAAATAGTGTTGATTTTAGTCGAAAATACTTTCTTTTTAACAACTGATTGCGTAATAGATTTATACTTTTTCAATTTGTATTATCATATTTTACTGGTGTATATATTTGGTCTATCTCGTATATCGAGCATCGATTATTTCATGATAGTTTCTAATTTTTATATATACATTATACATTTATTTTTCTGATCTTACACTATATATATATATATATATAGTTGAGAAGTGAATAAATAAGCATGTATGTAGTAGTTTTAATTTGATAGCAAACAGTTGCGAAATTTCAAATTAATTACGGAATTCTGACGAAAACCACTGCAACTTTGTGCATTTTTATGCCACTTGGAACGGGTCAGAAGTTTAAATAAACTCACTAGTTGTAGTTGTATTTGTCTGTTAAATGCTTGTGAAAATTATAAAAAGAATTACAAATATTTTACACTTTTCTCTCGCTAAACAAACGAAGGTGTAAATATAAGTTTTCGAAAAAACATATTTCGCATTACCGATTGTTGTTTACAGATGCGTGACTATTGTGTCTGCTATTACATTCAGGGCTCAACAGTTTATAAATTGAAACAGTATTTGTTTCCGGATAGGACAATTAGAAAGTAGTACTATGCGAAGGGAAATCAACATACAGTAATAAGATCAATGCATAAACACAGTAAGAAAGTTATGTACTTACTAGTTCAGGTCCGAATATTTTTTAAAACGTTTGATGATCGTCATGTTAAAGTCCTGTTTTTACACAATTCACAAAGGTATGTGTGGTTTTATTTGGTACCCCAATAGAGAATAAGAGCGATGTCTCTCATCATTGATTTATTTTGTGTTGAAGAAATCCCTCATAGATAAGTGATGAAACACTTTTTTTAAAGAATGGGTTCTTAAAAAAGTGAATTAAATCGCCGAAAATATGTAAATATTTGTATTATTTTATTTGCACAAAACTCTAAAAATGTATCATGTAAATCCTGATGTTTGAATCCAGATAAATATGTATTCATTATCAAATACAATGGTTGCATTTTAATATTTTAGAGAGCTAAGGTTCTGACCATTTTAGTAAAATCCGCACGAAATGTAGGGTTATCTAAAGTGTGTGTTTGGTGCGTGAGTATTACTATTTTAATACTTAAATTAACAAAACACTTATATTTTGTTGTTTATATATCCCCACTATATTATGGGTAAGAAGTAATACTATACATAACATTGGAAAATGAGAAAATGTACCTGCACATATAGCAAAACAGAGAATAATAACGGGCTGCTGGAATCAGTCTGTACTCGTCGAGCAAGTTACTTGGTTCCACACGAATCACTAACCTACAGTTTTACGTCTACTACCAACCAATTACCCGTTTTAAGTTGAGCAAATCCATTCTGCAAATATATTTTTCTACATCGCATACTACGTTTAAATGATGTGATTGTTTGAAAATATTGTTATAATAACCGAAAATGTCCAAAACTATTTCTGTCTATGTATACGAAAATTAGGTTTCCAAAACACCATAAAAAATTGCATTTGCATAATAATCTCAACCTATCGATTTGAATATTTTAATGGAATTATTGGTAAGCTCACAAGAAGCCCATCAATTTCGTGGGACCCTAGTTGATAAACCCTAGAGAGTTATCTATCTATCTCTTTTATATATATATATATATATATATATATATATGGTAAAATGAAAAAGGAAAACCAAAAACTGGATGTTTTTTTATGTGTACATCAACGTTTCGTCTTTATTTATAAGACTTCATCAGGATGATGATATAGGGAAAAGATATCATGCAAGCACGGATACATGTAGGGTAGACATGTTGGGAAGAAAAATAAAATAAAATGAAAAATAGAGGCAGCGTCTAGCTGGACGTCCGTACTTGTTAGAGAATGAAAAATGAGTGGGAGAAAAAGGGGGAAGGGTGGAGGGAGCAAGGACTACTGTGGCTGGCGATGAGAGAAAGAGGTGGGGGATGAGCAGGGGTAAAATGGATGGCAGAGAGAGATTGGAGGAAGAGGGGGAGGGGGTGTTTGACCAGATGGCTGTGGTCGAGATTGAAGGGGAAGAGTGAGTTGGAATGTTTGTGTGTGTGGGGTGTATGCAGGGAAATGGGGATGGGTAGAGAGGGAGGGGGGGGGCTGTGATTTTGGTGGATGGGCGAAAGTTATAGTCTTAGAGAGCGTTTGAAGAAAATGAGGGAATTTAAGAAAAGGTATGGGAGAAAATGGATGAGAGGGGGAAGAGGGAGGATTTGTCGTGATAGGGTGTGAAATATTTGAAATATTTGGAAAATGATAGCAATGAGTGAGGGATTGGAGTGGGTGGGGGAGGGGGGTGATTGAAAGGGTGGGTGAGGAATATATTTGAAATATTTGGAACATGAGAAAGTTTATTTGGACTGTAGTATTAAAAATGTGAGGGAAAAAAATGAGGAAAAATAAGAGAAGATTCAGGGAGAAAAGGGAAGGGTGTGGGTGAATGGAAGAGTGTCATAAGGTTAGAGATGAAAATAAAAGTTAGCCATGATCAGGCAAAAGACTTTGTTCTGTGAGGATGATCTTGCTTATTAAGGGTGATAGGTTAAAGAAACCATTTCGCTGCTTGATAGTAGTGGAGGATGTGATGAGTGCAGTTTCCAATAATCTTCGCCGAGATTTGTTGTGGATGTGTTTAGTGATTTTGGCTTGTTCAAATTTGAATGCATGACCATATTCTAGAGCATGGGAGAAAAGTGCACTAAGAGGGTTGTTGTTTTTTATATCCCTTTTATGTTCATTTAATCGTTTCTTTAATTCACGTTGTGTTTCTCCCACGTAGAATTGATGGCAGTCATTGCAAGGGATAGTGTATAAGCCGGCATGGGATGTGGGTGTTTTTTGGAAATGTCTGGATGTGTTTAAAGTTTGTTTTATGGATTGAGAAGTGGTTTGTACTATTGGAATGCCTAGTTTGTTGAGCGTGTTGCATATGGATGTGTTATTGGAATGCGTGGGTAGGAGAAGGGGTCTGTCTATGAGAGAGGTGTTAGGGGTTTGATTTTTTTGTGTGGTGTTTCTGGAGAATATTTGGAAGGCTTTTTTCTTGGCATTTAATATGAAATGTGTGGGGTATTGCAATGTTTTTAGGGAATTAAAAATGTATTTTATTTCTTCATCTATGTGTGGGGGGCTACATATTCTAAGGGCGCGTAGGAAGAAGCCTATAATTATACCTGTTTTGATCTTGCTATGATGGTGGGAGTAGAAATGTATGTAGTCATTTTTGTGAGTGTTTTTGCGGTGTACCTTAAATTCTAGTTTATTGTTGGACTTAATTATAAGAGTATCAAGGAAGGGAATAGAGCCGTTTATTTCAGTCTCATGGGTGAATTTTATGGAGGGTTCTACTGTGTTGAGTTTATCCTTAACATGAATGATTTGTGTGTCTGTGGGGAGGAAAATTAAAATATCATCTATGTATCTAAAGTATTCGATGTTAGGAGGTAGTCTATATTTGAAAGGACCGGATTCTAAGAATTCTAAAAAGAGGCAGGCCAATACACCGCTAAGGGGGTTGCCCATGGGGAGTCCAAATTTTTGTTTGTAGAATACTTCGTTAAATTGGAAATATGTTATGTCAGTGATGAGTCTAATTATTTCTATAAAAGTGTTGGGGGGAAAAGGTAGGTCGGTTTTTGTTTTCTTTATATGTGTGTGAAGTAAGTGTAGGCATTTTTTTACAGGTACGTTAGTGTAGAGCGAAGTTACATCTAGGCTGTGTATATTTTTATTTTCTACGTTGATGTTTTTTATTCTGCTAAGAAGGTCGCCTGAATTTTTTATGTGGGAGGGACTGATGGTACCCATTAGTGGAGTGAGGATGTTAGCTATGGCCTGTGCGATTTTGTGTGTGGTGCTACCTATGCTTGATACAATTGGACGCATGGGGGTGTCAGGTTTGTGGGTTTTGGGGAGCCCGTATAATGTGGGAATGATAGGGTGATACTCAATGTTTGATGCCCATTTTTTGTTGTTCTTAATTAGGTGTTTGAAAGATTTGTTAAAATGTTCTATGTTTTTATCTATAGTTTTTTGGTCAGTTTTAGTGTATGTGTTTTCGTCGGATAATAGAGTAGATATTTTTTTGATATATGAATTTTTGTCCATGATTACTATGCCCCCTCCTTTGTCAGATGGTGATATGAGTATGTTGTTGTTGTTAGCTAGGTGTTTAAGAGTGTCTATGTATCTCTTGGGTAAGACGGGGTCATTAGGGAGAGTGGTGGTAGTTGAGATTATGCCTTGAATGAAGCCTTTGGTGAAATCTGTGTCAGTGTGTCTGTAATTTTTTAGAACTGTGTTGGTGGTGGTGTTAGAGTGTATTCCAGTGGCGAATTTTAAACCGAAACTGAGAGCTTCAGTTTCTATGTTAGAAAGTTTATAGGTGGTGAGGTTGTTTATGAGTTCCGGACGTCCTAGAGTTTTCCATTTGCTGTTTTGGATAAGTTTGTTGAGTTTGTTGTTTAGTCTGGTTGTATGTTGTGTATTGAATCTTTTGATGGATTTAGTGATGTTATCGATAGTGTTGGGCAGTATTGTTTTATTATTTTTGAGGTTGATGCCCAATGTTCTGGCCTCGTGGAAAAGGTGTGAACTCTTGTGTTTTAGTAGGTTTGCAGATGATGTTAAATATGTATGAATGTAGTCAGGAAAAATGTGGTGCGATTGCTTTAGAAATGTAAATGTACTTGCGGGTATGACCTTTTCTTCGATGCATCTCAGCAGAAAGTTTCTCCTGTTGTTGTGGGAGTTGGCTGCGAATAGTGTGTTCTTATATTTCCGTAGCTTCTGCTGGAAGGTTTGGTTTTCCATTTCGACAAAATGGGAATAGAAGGATGAAGGTAATCCGACGTGATGGTAAAATGAAAAAGGAAAACCAAAAACTGGATGTTTTTTTATGTGTACATCAACGTTTCGTCTTTATTTATAAGACTTCATCAGGATGATGATATAGGGAAAAGATATCATGCAAGCACGGATACATGTAGGGTAGACATGTTGGGAAGAAAAATAAAATAAAATGAAAAATAGAGGCAGCGTCTAGCTGGACGTCCGTACTTGTTAGAGAATGAAAAATGAGTGGGAGAAAAAGGGGGAAGGGTGGAGGGAGCAAGGACTACTGTGGCTGGCGATGAGAGAAAGAGGTGGGGGATGAGCAGGGGTAAAATGGATGGCAGAGAGAGATTGGAGGAAGAGGGGGAGGGGGTGTTTGACCAGATGGCTGTGGTCGAGATTGAAGGGGAAGAGTGAGTTGGAATGTTTGTGTGTGTGGGGTGTATGCAGGGAAATGGGGATGGGTAGAGAGGGAGGGGGGGGCTGTGATTTTGGTGGATGGGCGAAAGTTATAGTCTTAGAGAGCGTTTGAAGAAAATGAGGGAATTTAAGAAAAGGTATGGGAGAAAATGGATGAGAGGGGGAAGAGGGAGGATTTGTCGTGATAGGGTGTGAAATATTTGAAATATTTGGAAAATGATAGCAATGAGTGAGGGATTGGAGTGGGTGGGGGAGGGGGGTGATTGAAAGGGTGGGTGAGGAATATATTTGAAATATTTGGAACATGAGAAAGTTTATTTGGACTGTAGTATTAAAAATGTGAGGGAAAAAAATGAGGAAAAATAAGAGAAGATTCAGGGAGAAAAGGGAAGGGTGTGGGTGAATGGAAGAGTGTCATAAGGTTAGAGATGAAAATAAAAGTTAGCCATGATCAGGCAAAAGACTTTGTTCTGTGAGGATGATCTTGCTTATTAAGGGTGATAGGTTAAAGAAACCATTTCGCTGCTTGATAGTAGTGGAGGATGTGATGAGTGCAGTTTCCAATAATCTTCGCCGAGATTTGTTGTGGATGTGTTTAGTGATTTTGGCTTGTTCAAATTTGAATGCATGACCATATTCTAGAGCATGGGAGAAAAGTGCACTAAGAGGGTTGTTGTTTTTTATATCCCTTTTATGTTCATTTAATCGTTTCTTTAATTCACGTTGTGTTTCTCCCACGTAGAATTGATGGCAGTCATTGCAAGGGATAGTGTATAAGCCGGCATGGGATGTGGGTGTTTTTTGGAAATGTCTGGATGTGTTTAAAGTTTGTTTTATGGATTGAGAAGTGGTTTGTACTATTGGAATGCCTAGTTTGTTGAGCGTGTTGCATATGGATGTGTTATTGGAATGCGTGGGTAGGAGAAGGGGTCTGTCTATGAGAGAGGTGTTAGGGGTTTGATTTTTTTGTGTGGTGTTTCTGGAGAATATTTGGAAGGCTTTTTTCTTGGCATTTAATATGAAATGTGTGGGGTATTGCAATGTTTTTAGGGAATTAAAAATGTATTTTATTTCTTCATCTATGTGTGTGGGGCTACATATTCTAAGGGCGCGTAGGAAGAAGCCTATAATTATACCTGTTTTGATCTTGCTATGATGGTGGGAGTAGAAATGTATGTAGTCATTTTTGTGAGTGTTTTTGCGGTGTACCTTAAATTCTAGTTTATTGTTGGACTTAATTATAAGAGTATCAAGGAAGGGAATAGAGCCGTTTATTTCAGTCTCATGGGTGAATTTTATGGAGGGTTCTACTGTGTTGAGTTTATCCTTAACATGAATGATTTGTGTGTCTGTGGGGAGGAAAATTAAAATATCATCTATGTATCTAAAGTATTCGATGTTAGGAGGTAGTCTATATTTGAAAGGACCGGATTCTAAGAATTCTAAAAAGAGGCAGGCCAATACACCGCTAAGGGGGTTGCCCATGGGGAGTCCAAATTTTTGTTTGTAGAATACTTCGTTAAATTGGAAATATGTTATGTCAGTGATGAGTCTAATTATTTCTATAAAAGTGTTGGGGGGAAAAGGTAGGTCGGTTTTTGTTTTCTTTATATGTGTGTGAAGTAAGTGTAGGCATTTTTTTACAGGTACGTTAGTGTAGAGCGAAGTTACATCTAGGCTGTGTATATTTTTATTTTCTACGTTGATGTTTTTTATTCTGCTAAGAAGGTCGCCTGAATTTTTTATGTGGGAGGGACTGATGGTACCCATTAGTGGAGTGAGGATGTTAGCTATGGCCTGTGCGATTTTGTGTGTGGTGCTACCTATGCTTGATACAATTGGACGCATGGGGGTGTCAGGTTTGTGGGTTTTGGGGAGCCCGTATAATGTGGGAATGATAGGGTGATACTCAATGTTTGATGCCCATTTTTTGTTGTTCTTAATTAGGTGTTTGAAAGATTTGTTAAAATGTTCTATGTTTTTATCTATAGTTTTTTGGTCAGTTTTAGTGTATGTGTTTTCGTCGGATAATAGAGTAGATATTTTTTGATATATGAATTTTTGTCCATGATTACTATGCCCCCTCCTTTGTCAGATGGTGATATGAGTATGTTGTTGTTGTTAGCTAGGTGTTTAAGAGTGTCTATGTATCTCTTGGGTAAGACGGGGTCATTAGGGAGAGTGGTGGTAGTTGAGATTATGCCTTGAATGAAGCCTTTGGTGAAATCTGTGTCAGTGTGTCTGTAATTTTTTAGAACTGTGTTGGTGGTGGTGTTAGAGTGTATTCCAGTGGCGAATTTTAAACCGAAACTGAGAGCTTCAGTTTCTATGTTAGAAAGTTTATAGGTGGTGAGGTTGTTTATGAGTTCCGGACGTCCTAGAGTTTTCCATTTGCTGTTTTGGATAAGTTTGTTGAGTTTGTTGTTTAGTCTGGTTGTATGTATCCGTGCTTGCATGATATCTTTTCCCTATATCATCATCCTGATGAAGTCTTATAAATAAAGACGAAACGTTGATGTACACATAAAAAAACATCCAGTTTTTGGTTTTCCTTTTTCATTTTACCATCACGTCGGATTACCTTCATCCTTCTATTCCCATATATATATATATATATATATATATATATATATATATATAAGTACATATGTATATATATAACTATATGTGTATGTATATATAAGTATATATTTATATATATATATATATATAGTTGTGGTTCTTACAAAATATATATATTCAAGTATATACTACTTATAATATACAAACCCTCTTTTAAATTTCAAGCTTCATGAAGTGTTAATACAAGCTTCACACCATATATCGTTCATAGTTGCATTTTAATGACTATGGGAAAAGCCAATCGAAAACCATTATTTTCATATGTTCTCACAACTTCTTAATTTTGATATTTCGGTGACCCCTGATCTCTGTAATAGCGAAATATATTTGATATGTTTACCTTTCTCAAGGTATTTTAATTTAATTATTTATCCGACCGAGTCTAGTCATTACAATGAGTTCGCTGTTTTCATACTAGTGAACTGCTTGCTTTGCTCCACAGAAAAGAAAAACTAATAAACGTGTATAGAGAGGTTGAATCAGCAAAACTATTTGCTAACGTAATAGATGGGCACTGTAGGTCCGGAATGCATTAGCAGTTACACGGATTAAAGAAAGTGTACTATTCCACCGGAAGATTTAGTAGTGCTTCTTCGACTTACGTTGTTTGTATATTCATTATGTTCTAATACAGCGTGTTTATTTTTAATCAGCAATATTTTCCACTAAAGCAATAAAAGATCGTTGGTCAGTGTTCATTATAGATCAGATAATTTACCATAAACCTTCTTTACGTACAAGTGTATATGTGTACGTTCATGTAATCATTTTTATTTTGAAAAGTATTTATTATTCGTGTATATAATTCATTATCAATGAAAATTATCGCCACGAAAAGTCTCTTAAACGCTTCTCGAAATGGGAAAGTTTAGAAGCGTTTTGAAACTTTTTGGTTTAGGCATTTTTAACACTCGGGTTTTTAACACTAATTTTACCATTACTGTTTTAATTATTTTCTTATTTCTTTCTGCACACGTGGAAATCTCGGTTCGTTTCAAATGTTTATCCTTAAACAACTGGTTGTTATTAACACCAAAAAGGGATATGTTACATAGTCTTTAAATTTTCCCTTTTTTATCTTCCTCTTCGCGTTGAGGGGTATCGTCTCGATGTCGTCTAGTTGTTGGGTTTTTTCTTCGTGTATGTACTGCCTTGAACATAGTCGCCTGTTGTGTCTACAACAAAAACCTTCCCAACAAAATTCACGAAGCAATTTTGATTTTGTATTATTCAGGCGCCAGTCTACCGTCGATCTTGAAGATGTTTCACCAACATTAAGGGAGTAACTAAATTACTATTCTATCGTAGTTAATTCCTAACTAAAGTCCTTAGCAATTCGATGAGGGGGAGAAGAATCTAATATCCTGTATTATCTTAGGGAATGCAATTCCCTCTAATCAACTGAAGACTACATAGAGAAATCGTCTGTTCGGCCTGCTTCAAAAACCCAGACTGGCAAAACTCCGTTTCCCACACAAAGCACGTGACGTCACTTAACCCCTATGCGCAGGTGCGCCTTGACCCTTGACCTGCGGTCTCGTCAATGTGGTGGCCCTGTCAACGCCTGTCAGCTTCGATTGTGATACCAGCTTTATTTTGCATTCGGTTGCACGGATGCACCCGCACTAAATCGCGCAAGCCAAACCAAACGATCTCCCACAGATTCGTCCGCCTTCACAGGGCCATTATTTAACACACATTATATATATATATATATATACTCACTTTTACATTTTATATGTGTCTTTTGCGTACATGTTATTTATTGCTGATGTTAAAGGAACAGCAACCTCAAGCAGAAAAAAAACATTCGAAGAAAGCAATCGATGTACGCGTTCGGTTATACGTTAGTTATGTTTCATACACCGTTACAATTACTTCAGGTTTCTCAGACCGTCGGCTAATGTCAAAATAAACAATTTACTCATAAAATTCTTCTACTTTAAATGTCCGAATCTATGAGGACAGACGTGTGTAAATATAAACACGTTTAAAAATAAATATATAATACACGTCAGACACTATGTCTTGATAATCATATGTCCTCTCTTCATGCGTTGTCGCTGCCATATTTAAGTGTGTCTCTCGAGTTATCAACTCAGTATTTTCGCAAACACGTCACACCAAAGATTACTAGTTAAGTATCTATTTTCTTAAAACCTTGGCCGGTTCTTCTTAGATGCGTAAATAGATAACAATGATATTGCATGTGTATACAAATTCACTTTCCCAGAGTTGCGGCTAAGATCTACAAAATATATAAATATACAGGGTGTCTAACGTCTACGTATATCGTGAAAAACACATAGCTATTACAAGAAAAGAATATTATCACATACTTAAGAGTATGATTTATATATTCCTGAGGTTCAATGCATAATTTGATGCGCTTTGCAAACGTTTAATAGACTCGATGGAATAGGCCTATTGGGGCCACTGCCATTTATAATGATGCAATATGCGTTCTTGTACAGATCAAAGTATCTTCTGTTCATTGTTTACTTTTAAACTGCTCTGTGGATGTCCTACGAAATGAATTTATTTAGTGTTAGGAAGTAGTCCAACAGTAAAAAGAAAAAGTCAAGTCAAGGTAGGGTTAAGATAACAAGTGTATTAGCATAAAAGGTACAAGGTAAGGAAACTGACTGGCACTTGGCTAGACAGTTACAAGTCTGTCCTTTTTCTCTCCCATGACTCTGGTGACTCGCACTATTTATAGTAAGAACCGGTGTAGTTTCTCTTCTGTTAGAACGGCCGGTGTGACACCCCCTTTTGAAAATATCCCATCTGAGGATTAATAACGTTTTTGTTTGGGAATCACCATCATCAACTTTGTCGATTTCTATTTTCTTTTTGATCTCCTAATCTCAGGAGTAGTCTCTGGTATGGGCACCTGAAAAGTATCAAACACTGTGTCCATGATGTCCTCTTCGGACGATCTGCTCACTCACTGTTCGAGAGTCTTTTTTTTTGGATTTGGTTAGTGTGACGTTTGTGCACGAAATTTCGTCCCTTAATCATATAGACCGTGTTGCCTATTTGTTTATCCACAGTGCCGGACTCCCAGTAAGTCCTATTGTTTCTGTAAATCTTATAAAAACTTTTTCGACAGCTTAGTACCGTTTTTTCGTAATCGTTTCCTTTAGGTGTGCCTTATCCTTGTTTAGTAACAACTTGTAGAAAATCGATCTAACCTTGCGTTCAAACATAACCTCCGCAGGTGTCTTCGACGTTTCGATGTTTGCATTCAGAGTGACTCTGTAAACTTGCAGAAACTATTGGATTGACTTATCCGTCGGTGATCCACTAGCTTTTTCGGAGCTCTCTTGAATATGTCAAGAATCTCTCTGCTGTCCATTGCTTCTTGGATGGTATGGAGGGGTTGTTATATGCTCGATGAGATTATCCTCGCAAAGGTGTTTAAATTCAGTAGACGCGAATTGAGTACTATTGTCGGTGACAATGCAGTCTAATACTCCAAACCTAGCGAATAGGTCGTATAGGAAGTTGATAGCTGCCGCGGATATGGGGTTCTTGCATGTTAGTACTTCCGGCCACGTAGCTAGGCTGTTCACAACAATGAAATAGTAGAACCCATCCAGTGGTCCAGCAAAGTCTACGTGAATTCTAGACAAAGGTCGGTCCGGTTTAGTCCACGATCCGAATTGAGTAGGAAGAGCTATCATAGCTAAAGCGCATCCTCTACACCCCCTGACTTTTTCTTCGATATGCTTATCCATGTGTGTCCAGTAAACGAAAGAGCGCATAAGGCATTTCATTCTCGATATGCCTGGATGTCCTACATGAAATTCCTTGAGCATTCTTTTCTGTAATGCCATAGGAATTACAATCATTTCGCTATATAACAGGACGTTGTCGCAAATTGAAAACATTCCCTCATCTAGTTGGTTATTGTTGATTTTTTCTTTCGTGCTTATAATATATTCGTCCACTTCTGCCTTACTCTTAATCGCATCAAACGTTACTGGAAGTTCTCTTATTGTGTCAGATAACGTATTTTTTATTTCAGCTTCCACTTGAATGGCTGATATCACCATATCCTTCAATGGTTCTGACTGCTTAGGTATCAACCTTTATAATCCGTCTGCATGACCAAATTTCTTAGATGGTACATACTCCATTTGAAAATTGTAGTTCAGAAGAATGGTACCACATCTTTGGAGTCTATTCTCAGTGTGTTCTAAAAAGCTTTGTAGAGATGCAATATTTTTCAATTTGTATTCTCATATTTTACTGGTGTATATACTTGGTCTATCTCGTATATCGAGCATCGATTATTTCATGATAGTTTCTAATTTTTATATATACATTATACATTTATTTTTCTGATCTTACACTATATATATATATATATATATATATATATATATATATATATATATATATATATATATGGTTGATAAGTTAATAAATAAGCATGTATGTAGTAGTTTTAATTTGATAGCAAACAGTTGCGAAATTTCAAATTAATTACGGAATTCTGACGGAAACCACTGCAACTTTGTGCATTTTTATACCACTTGGAACGGGTCAGAAGTTAAAATAAACTCACTAGTTGTAGTTGTATTTGTCTTTCAAATGCTTGTAAAATTTATAACAAGAATTACAAATATTTTACACTTTTCTCTTGCAAAACAAACGAAGGTGTAAACATAAGTTTTCGAAAAAACATATTTCGCATTACCGATTGTTGTTTACAGATGCGTGACTAGTGTGTCTGCTATTACATTCAGGGATCAACAGTTAATAAATTGAAACAGTATTTGTGTCCGGATAGGACAATTGGAAAGTAGTACTATGCGAAGGGAAATCAACATACAGTAATAAGATCAATGCATACACACAGTAAGAAAGTGATTTACTTACTAGTTCATGTCCGAATATTTTTTTAAAGGTTTGATGATCGTCATGTTAAAGTCCTGTTTTTACACAATTTACAAAGGTATGTGTCGTTTTATTTGGTACCCCAAAAGACAATAAGAGCGATGTATCTCATCATTGATTTATTTTGTGTTGAAGAAATCCCTCATAGATAAGTGATGAAACACTATTTTTAAAGAATGGGTTCTTAAAAAAGTGAAGTAAATCGCCGAATATATGTAAATATTTGTATTACTTTATTTACACAAAACTCTAAAAATGTATCATGTAAATCCTGATCTTTGAATCCAGATAAATATGTATTCATTATCAAATACAATGGTTGCATTTTAATATTTTAGAGAGCTAAGGTTCTTAAAATGTGATTATTTTAGTAAAATCCGCACGAAATGTAGGGTTATCTAAAGTGTGTGTTTGGTGCGTGGGTATTACTATTTTAATCAACTTAAATTAACAAAACATTTATATTTTGTTGTTTATATATCCCCAATAATATTATGGGTAAGAAGTAATACTATACATAACATTGGAAAATGAGAAACTGCATTTGCACATATAGGCACACAGAGAATGATAACGGGCTGCTGGAATCAGTCTGTACTCGTCGAGCAAGTTAGTTGGTTCCACACGAATCACTAACCTACAGTTTTACGTCTACTACCAACCAATTCCCCGTTTTAAGTTGAGCAAATCCATTTTGCAAATATATTTTTCTACATCGCATACTACGTTTAAATGATTTGATTGTTTGAAAATATTGTTATAATAACCGAAAATGTCCAAAACTATTTCTGTCTATGTATACGAAAATTAGGTTTCCAAAACACCATAAGACGTGCATTTACAAAATAATCTCAGCCTATCGATTTGAATATTTTAATGGAATTATGTGTAAGCTCACAAGAAGCCCATCAATTTCGTGGGACTTTAGTTGATAAACCCTAGAGAGTTATCTATCTATCTCTTTTATATATATATATATATAAGTACATATTTATATATATAAGTATATGTGTACGTATATATAAGTATATATTTATATATATATATATAGTTGTGGTTCTTACAAAATATATATATTCAAGTATATACTACTTATAATATACAAACACTCTTTTAAATTTCAAGCTTCATGAAGTGTTAATACAAGCTTCACAACATATATCGTTCATAGTTGCATTTTAATGACTATGGGAAAAGCCAATCGAAAACCATTATTTTCATATGTTCTCACAACTTCTTAATTTTGATATTTCGGTGACCCCTGATCTCTGTAATAGCGAAATATATTTGATATGTTTACCTTTCTCAAGGTATTTTAATTTAATTATTTATCCGACCGAGTCTAGTCATTACAATGAGTTCGCTGTTTTCATACTAGTGAACTGCTTGCTTTGCTCCACAGAAAAGAAAAACTAATAAACGTGTATAGAGAGGTTGAATCAGCAAAACTATTTGCTAACGTAATAGATGGGCACTGTAGGTCCGGAATGGATTAGCAGTTACACGGATTAAAGAAAGTGTACTATTCCACCGGAAGATTTAGTACTGCTTCTTCGACTTACGTTGTTTGTATATTTATCATGTTCTAATACAGCGTGTTTATTTTTAATCAGCAATATTTTCCACTAAAGCAATAAAAGATCGTTGGTAAGTGCTCATTATAGTGCACATAATTTACCATAAACCTTCTTTACGTACAATCGTATATGTGTACGTTCATCTAATCTTTTTTAGTTTGAAAAGTATTTATCATTCGTGTATATAATTCATTATCAATGGAAATTATCGCCACGAAAAGTCTCTTAAACGCTTCTCGAAATGGGAAAGTTTAGAAGCGTTTTCAAACTTTTTCGTTTAGGCATTTTTAACACCCGGGTTTTTAACACTAATTTTACCATTACTGTTTTAATTATTTTCTTATTTCTTTCTGCACCCGTGGACATCTCGGTTCGTTTCAAATGTTCATCCTTAAACAACTGGTTGTTATTAACACCAAAAAGGGATATGTTACATAGTCTTTAAATTCTAATATGTTCTCTTCCCCTTCGCGTGGAGGGGTGTTGTCTCGATGTCGTCTAGTTGTTGGATTATTTCTTCGTGTATGTACTGCCTTGAACATCGTCGCCTGTTGTGTCTACAACAAAAACCTTCCCAACAAAATTCACGAGGCAATTTTGATTTTGTATTATTCAGGCGCCAGTCAACTGTCGATCTTGAAGATGTTTCACCAACGTTAAGGAAGTAACTTAATTACTATTCTATCGTGGTTAATTCCTAACTTAAGTCCTTAGCAATTCGATGAGGGGGGGAAGAATCTAATATCGTGTATTATCTTAGGGAATGCAATACCATCTAATCAATTGAAGACTACACAGATAAATCGTCTGTTCGGCCTGCTTCCAAAACCCAGACTGGCAAAATTCCGTTTCCCACACAAAGCCCGTGACGTAACATAACCCCTATGCGTAGGTGCACCTTGACCCTTGACCTGCGGTCCTGTCAATGTGGTGGCCCTGTCAACGCCTGTCAGCTTGGACTATTCTACCAGCTTTATTTTGCATTCGGATGCACGGATGCACCCGCACTAAATCGCGCAAGCAAAACCAAACGATCTCCCACACATTCGTCCGCCTTCATAGGGCCATTATTAAACACATTATATATATATATATATATATATATATATATATATATATATATATATATATATATATATATATTCACTTTTACATTTTATATGTGTCTTTTGCGTACATGATATTTATTGCTGGTGTTAAAGGAACAGCAACCTCAAGCAGAAAAAGAAATTCGAAGAGAGCAATCGATGTGCTCGTTCGGTTATACGTAAGTTGTGTTTCATACACCGTTACAATTACTTCATGTTTCTCAGACCGTCAGCTAATGTCAAAATAAACAATTAACTCATAACATTTTCTACTTTAAATGTCCGAATCTATGAAGACAGACGTGTGTAAATATAAACACGTTTAAAAATAAATATATTATACACGTCAGACACTATGCCTTGATTATCATATGTCCTCTCTTCATGCGTTGTCGCTGCCATATTTAAGTGTGTCTCTCGAGTTCTCAACTCAGTATTTTCGCAAACACGTCAAACCAAAGATTACCAGTTAAGTATCTATTTTCTTAAAACCTTGGCCGGTTCTTCTTAGATGCGTAAATAGATAACAATGATATTGCATGTGTATACAAATTCACTTTCCCAGAGTTGCGGCTAAGATCTACAAAATATATAAATATACAGGGTGTCTAACGTCTACGTATATCGTTAAAAACACATAGCTATTACAAGAAAAGAATATTATCACATACTTAAGAGTATGATTTATATATTCCTGAGGTTCAATGCATAATTTGATGTGCTTTGCAAACGTTTAATAGACGCGATGGAATAGGCCTATTGGGGCCGCTGCCAATTATAATGATGCAATATGCGTTCTTGTACAGATCAAAGTATCTTCTGTTCATTGTTTACTTTTAAACTTCTCTGTGGGTGTCCTACGAAATGAATTTATTTAGTGTTGGGAAGTAGTCCAACAGTAAAAAGAAAAAGTCAAGTCAAGGTAGGGTTAAGATAACAAGTGTATTAACATAAAAGGTACAAGGTAAGGAAACTGACTGGCACTTGGCTAGACAGTTACAAGTCTGTCCTTTTTCTCTCCCATGACTCTGGTGACTCGCACTATTTATAGTAAGAACCGGTGTAGTTTCTCTTCTGTTAGAACGGCCGGTGTAACACCCCCTTTTGAAAATATCCCATCTGAGGATTAATAACGTTTTTTTTGGGAATCACCATCATTAACTTAGTCGATTTCTGTTTTCTTATTGATCTCCTAATCTCAGGAGTAGTCTCTGGTATGGGCACCTGAGAAGTATCAAACACTGTGTCCATGATGTCCTCTTCGGACGATCTGCTCACTCATTGTTCGAGAGTCTTTTTTTGGATTTGGTTAGTGTGACGTTTGTGCACGAAATTTCGTCCCTTAATCATATAGACCGTGTTGCCTATTTGTTTATCCAAAGTGCCGGACTCCCAGAAAGTCCTATTGTTTCTGTAAATCTTATAAAAACTTTTTCGACAGCTTAGTACCGTTTTGTCGTAATCGTTTCCTTTAGGTGTGCCTTATCCTTGTTTAGTAACAACTTGTGGAAAATCGATCTAACTGTGCGTTCAAACATAACCTCAGCAGGTGTCTTCGACGTTCTGATGTTTGCATTCAGAGTGACTCTGTAAACTTGCAGAAACTATTGGATTGACTTATCCGTCGGTGATCCACTAGCTTTTTCGGAGCTCTCTTGAATATGTCAACGAATCTCTCTGCTGTCCATTGCTTCTTGGATGGTATGGAGGGGTTGTTATATGCTCGATGAGAGTATCCTCCTTTAAATTCAGTAGACGCGAATTGAGTACTATTGTCGGTGACAATGCAGTCTAATACTAGCGAATAGGTCGTATAGGAAGTTGATAGCTGCCGCGGATATGGGGCTCTTGCATGTTAGTACTTCCGGCCACGTAGCTAGGCTGTTCACAACAATGAAATAGTAGAACCCATCCAATGGTCCCGCAAAGTCTAAGTGAATTCTAGACAAAGGTCGGTCCGGTTTAGTCCACGATCCGAATTGAGTCGGAAGAGCTATCATAGCTAAAGCGCATCCTTTACACTCCCTGACTTTTTCTTCGATATGTTTATCCATGTGTGTCCAGTAAACGAAAGAGTGAATAAGGCATTTCATTCTCGATATGCCTGGATGTCCTACATGAAATTCCTTGAACATTCTTTTCTGTAATGCCATAGGAATTACAACCATGTCGCTATATAACAGGACGTTGTCGCAAATTGAAAACATTCCCTCATCTAGTTGGTTATTGTTGATTTTTTCTTTCGTGCTTATAATATATTCGTCCACTTCTGCCTTACTCTTAATCGCATCAAGCGTTACTGGAAGTTCTCTTATTGTGTTACATAACGTATTTTTTATTTCAGCTTCCACTTGAATGTCTGATATCACCATATCCTTCAATGGTTGTGACGTCTTATGTATCAACCTTTATAATCCGTCTGCATGACCTAATTTCTTAGATGGTACATACTCCATTTGAAAATTGTAGTTCAGAAGAATGGTACCACATCTTTAGAGTCTATTCTCAGTGTGTTCTAAAAAGCTTTGTAGAGATGCACTATTTTCTGGATCAGGCATGTTCCTTATCGCCATTGCCCTATCTGGGTCTGGCCTTCTTCCTTGTTAATCGACGATTTGCCTTAAGTATTTTATTTTTTCCATGAAAAAGTACATTACTAATCTTTGAGTGTAAAACCATAATCCTGGATATTTTTGAATACTTGGTTAACATAAGTCTTGTGTTGTTCTTTGCTAACGCTGTTCATTAACACATCGTCCAGGTACCCTACTGCGAAATCTATCCCATTTAACATCATGTCCATAATTTGTTGAAAAATTGCAGGAAGTCAGTAACATTTGTATAATCCCTTATGGGTATTTATGCATAGCAGTTTTAAACACTCCTCGTCGACAGGGATTTTAAAATAAGCGTCGCTGAGGTCGATTTTAGAAAAAAAATGTCCTTCACTCAGTTCTGCAAATATTTCTTCAGGGCTCGGAAGAGGTGAATGGTGATCTCTCAATGCCTTCTTTAAGGCTGTGGAGAAGTCGGCAGAAAACCGAATCTCCTTGTTCTTTTCCTTACCATAAACTGTCGGTGAAGCCCACTCACCGTGATCAATTTTAGAAATGACACCCATGTTCTCGAGTCTTTCTAATTCACCATCTATTTGCTCTATAGTTGCGTATGGAACATTTCCTTTCTTTCTGAACACAGGCAGTTCATTTGTTTTGACTTCAAACCTTGCTACCGCTTTCGTACACCTTCCAGGACCGCCTGAAAATACGTCTGGTAAATTCTCTTTTAATTCCCTCTTGAGTTTTTCTGCCCCCACATTTGAATCCTCAACCTTTTGGCAAAAGGAAATTAAAGGCAGATCCAATAGTCTAAACTTTTCAATTAGATCAGTTCCAAAAAGGTTATTCGATGTTCGCATAACAAAAAAATGGCTTTTTTCGGTCTTATTCTGGAAAGAAATATTCGTCAATAATTCCCCTTCGAAGGTTACTTTTTCACCGTTTTTTGTGATTTGATCATAGTGGGTCTCTCAAGCTTATTCCATGGATACACATTAATGATGGCAATGTAAGACCCACTATCAAGCTGTAGTCTTACTTTTTAAAAGACTTTTGACCTGTACATATTTCCGGATATTTTGTTCATAAGGTTCAATTTTTGTACCAGATTTTTTCCTACAACGTGATGCCTTATGTCCTTTCTGGTTGCAGTTGTCACATTGTTTGAATATGTAGGGACACTCATTGTACCAATGGTTATCTCCACACCTCCAACACGGTCCAGGTGGATCTTTCCCATGGTTTTCTCTGGTTATTCATTGAAGTCAATTGATTCTTCTGATGGATCTTTTTAATGTGCGACTCTCCGTTTTCTTCTTTGTCACGACTGTCCTGTTTCAACTCAACAAAACGTTCACAGTCTTCCGCTAAGTGTTGTATTATTAGAAATGGCTCACTTTCGAGTTTATTTAAAACAAGACGTCTGATTTCGGAGTCTTTATTTAAGACCAGACCTTGCATGAATATTAAATATTTAAACTGATCCGATGATAATTCCTGTAATTTAAAATCGCCGTAAAGTTTAGTAACTATATTTGCAGACGTGATGTAGTCGTCTTCCTCTCTTCTAGTAACATTCATACACTTATATCTCCTGTGGAAAAAAGAAGTTTTTGTATGAAAACAGTTCTGTTAGTAAAGTAACTGCCTCCTGGAAGTTCAACTGACTGGTCTTTATTAGAAGGATACAATTCACGAACTTTGTATGATAGGCAGCTCCTAATTCTCTTAGCAAAAATCGAACTTTTTTAGAGTCTGTCCATGTAATGCAGTCCGATACAAAAATATCCTCATATCTTCAATAGAAGTCAGCAATAGTGACATCGTCTTCTGGATTATAATGGAAAATTTCGATAGCGCTCCACACAGCCGTCTTGGAGAATGCATTATGATTCTCGTTTGCTTTCGTTAACTGTTTTTCTTCCAGACATTTTCTCTGTTCATCCCGTGTTTTTATCAAGAGTTTTTCGAAGTGTTTTTGTTGTTGTAGCACTCTTTTTTGGAATCTTCCTTCTCGTGAGGTCGCCAGCTCTTTTTGTTCAGCATGAATTTTTCTTTGGGATTTCTGCTGTTCTAACAACTCTCTTTTTAATTTCTCCTCCATTTCAACTTATTTTCTTTGAAGTTCCATTTGTTGTTCAAGTTGCTGTCTTTGTAACGTAACATTTTGTTCCGTTTGGAATTTAACTAATTGAAAAGAGAATCTTTGAATTAAGCATCCTCTATCCACGAATTAAAATTATGCAACACACAATACACACTTGAAAGAATCAGTTTTTCCAGCAACATGCTTGATATAATTAGTTGGCTATACCAACACACAAAGCAAGAAATATATTATTTCTTAGCAAAAAAAATTCAATCCCAGTTCTTTTGTTTGAAAAACAAAACTGAGGAAAAAATGTCTTTTATTTATATGTGTACGTAGTTTTACAGAACCAAGTCCGTTGCTACAAGGCTAATAATACTAGTTTTATGCGAAATCTTTTTAACCCCTTTGCATTTTGCAAAAGTGCGACTTGCTTATTTAACAGTTCTTTGTTAGAAGCACACGTGACTTACGCGAATATATATTTTTCACTGCGTGTCCTTCTTTGCCCTCGACAATTCTGTGGTAGACTGTTTTAAGAAATAGTCAACCCGGACTCAAATATCAGATGTTGTCCTAATAATAACGACAAACTTACAATATCTGTAATAGTTGACACGGATAACATTGATCTTAACGAGTCAGTGAACTTGAAGAGAAAAAATATAGGTGTCAGTGAATTCTATTATTTTAATAATTGAACATGTCTTTCGCGTTTTCTAGTGTTCGATTTTTGGTAGCAAGTTTTGAGTTTGTGTATTTTTTTCGTCGCGTAACTACTCTTGTAGTGGTTCATTTGCTGTTAATTCTTGCGAATCCAAATATCTGTTTGAAAACACGAAGATGTTTTTACGTGAACATCTTGCGAATCCTTGTATATCAATCACTTTGGGTGACTTTCTGCAGTGATATCGTTTCGATTTCTCGTCGCCAATCTGTTGTGAAGTAGTCTAACAGTAAAAAGAAGAAATCAAGTCAAGGTTGGATTAAAATAACAAGTGTATTAACATAAAAGGTACACAGTAAGGAAACTGACTGGCACTTGGCTAGACAGTTACAAGTCTGTCTCTTTGCTCTCCCATGACTCTGGTGACTCGCACTATTTATAGTGAAACCCGGTGTTGTACATCACTGAGCCTTCACTCTCATATTAGACTTTTCTGCGTTTTTATCATTTTGTGAAACTGGTTAATTATCTTTAAAGAAACTTTGTCAAATTCAATGTTCATGTTATCTAGCATCGAGTTAATTCGCGAAAAATATTAGTAACCAACTATACTCGATTCAATACATAATAGAAGCATATCTTATGAAAAAAAAATTTCATTTAATGACCTTCTTACAATATAAAAATACATTTATTTAAGTATTAATAATCATTTCATTATGCAACGATTGCTAGCTAATTTTAAAAGTGCCACGAACCAGACAAATTTAATGATCTGTTGTGGATGAAACTGATTTTGAAAATATGTCAATGTTCTTAAAGTCTGAATTTATCAATCTGTTTCTCAATATATCTCCGATTCTAAAGATCGGATACGTGTTAATAAGCATTCAAAATTGTTAATAGTTTAAAAGATAGTGTATTATTGAGCGTTTCTTGAAAACATTAACTGTTCTTAATTATTCAAAAAGTAATTCAAATCATTTACCTTCTATGCACATGTTGAAGCAAAATATATCTATGAAAACTCTATTTACCGGACATAAATTATATTTTAACCATGACAGTGACTAGATCGTCTCAGTGTGTTTTTCACCAAGGAAATGTGGCTCGTGCCATTCTAAAAACCAACAGACCTATATGTTTAATGCACCGAACATCGTTCAATCGATAAACAAACAACACGACATGTTAATGCATTTGGTAATAAGTATACAGTCTACTTTTCTGTAAATCTTTGTAAATCACCTGCTCCCGTGTATTGTGTGACTGCAGTTATACATAACGTCGGATATTTTGTGTGCGCATTAAAACAGTACATGTATACACTTTATATAGAAATATTTACGAAAGGAAACGCATGTTTACCATTGAGGAATAAACAATACATCAATGTGAATTACTAAATGCGAAAAGTTATTTTTATTTATCACACACATATATGACTATCCGTGATAAATCACATATTTGACATAGTGCAGGTATAGCACAGAGCAAATACCCATATACAGCTATTTGCATGCCTTAATACCATCACTATTTTTAACACCATTCATGTTATTGGTAAATTTATTGTTTCTTCTGTTCATATTTATATACTTTTTGTGTCAATATTAAAATAAATTAATGTAACTGATTTAAAAAGTAAGAATGCATTGGCTGCATATTATTTAAAAACATATGACATTTTATCATCAGAGAGATCATTTACCATGGATTAATAATAGATATTGTCAGAGATTTACTACCTTTAAAGAGGACCATCTAATCGTAGGTAACTAAATTCTCCTGATGGTGTCTTACCATCGGTAAAATTGTTCGGAGTTAAACCCAGCCATAGTTATATATCAAACTATACACTTTCGTATATATATGGCCGGTGTTGCTCGTGTTTGAGTGTGAGCTAAGATAATATGCTACATCATATTAGGGTGAACTATCTTTGATCTTGTCAGCTAGTAACTGTACCCACGGAACTATTCTGATATATATGTATATTTCTAACCATATCTTCATAAATAGATTAATTTCATTGGGTAACTTGTTAGAAAAAAATAATTATGTCCTTTAGGGGTGGCTAGAAACGCGGAAGTTTTACTATTCTTTTCACGTGCAAATTTAACATATGAGTATATATTTAAGGTACACTCTTTAGTATATCTTAATATTACGGGCATACATGCAACAGACAGAGAGGTTGTCATTTTTAGTCCAAATCTACTATATAAAGTGGACGTCATTTTTATATTCCACATCATTTAGCGTAAGAAAACAACTAATGCATCAAACACATCGAAAATAAACATCACATATACACCCTTAACTCGACCGTATTTCTAGGAACTTACAGTCGTGTGTAACATCTGACATCAATTAATATTATCTATCCAATACAACTAACTATCTAAAGAGCAGGGGTCACACATATTTATCTCTAAGAAGTAATAACTGTTACCCACCTCACATTATTTCACAAGGAAATGCGATCAAGTTACACCGTTCTAGATTTGTAATACAATTAATCACAGCAACGTTTACATAGATATTACGCATCAAATCGTTCGCCAAAAACACAACGTTACATTTTAAACAAAATTAAAAACTTCGAGAAATGAGATAAATATTTTTTTCACATCATACTTATATTGTTGAATAAAACATCACCTTATTTACGTTACTTTTCATTATACATATAATCCAATAATTCAACATATACATTTGTTCTGCTTTATTATTTATGTGGATTTCTAACAACAACGGACAAAATAAAGTGCGCCTCTCACGCATTGCCAGGCTAACATTATTATTAGACACACATTTTCTTTTTTTATTATTTATAACTTAACGTTTTTGTACACTTAATGAAAATGAATAATGTATTCATTTTTTATCACTCAGAAGAAAAACAGCTAAATGCGCGAGATATACCTACTGTCCCGACACTTATTTATCGTTTACATAAAATAATTAAAAAAAACAAGACTGAAATATATTCAAGTGATGTAAAAATGGTAATTTTATGAAATCATTCCCGTCTACAATCATGTGTATTTTTGGGTTGTATTATGCGTTTCCCGGTTAAAACCTCCAAAAGTCACCCCCAACATGGGATTCTACTTTTTAGGCGTTTATGTATAGACAATAACACTCTGATAAACTTGACGGAAAAGGGAACACACATTTGTTAAAAGAAACATCTTAGAAATACGCTTCGCGCATACATTTTACGTAAACTGCTCGTCTATTTCCGACCCATTCTAGCGTTTTAGGTTAGTTAACAAAAATTGTTACTTTTTTCTTCTAAAGGATATATATTCCGTACTGGTAGGGGGGGGGATCGGCGCGGCGATTCAATACAGTTTTACAATACTGTCACTTGGGCTTACGGTGAATGGTAAAAACATTTAGCAAACTAACCTACAATGTTTGAATGATTCCGAAATAAGGTAGGGGTGATTTTACGGTGAATTTATATACGAAAATGATGGCACCCTCTAGTTTTTAATCTTATTGTTGTTTGTTTTAGCGTTTTCACTATTTTTTAAAGGATGTTTACACGTAATCGCTAAAAAAAGTAGAATACTATTTTGGTCAAGAGGAGGGGTTGTTTCGGTGAGGGTGTTGATCTACAAATTCAGCGGTTTCGGAGTGCCCTGCCAATGATGTTAGCATGGCAAAATACTCTATCATAGCTATCACACCCTCTAACCAAAAGTCCAGGGGCCACCCACCAGATAATCGACATTGAATAAAACTTTAACTATTATTATGGTTTATTTGGGCTCTTGAACTAAAAAAAACATCATTTTTCGTACGCGTCTCTAATGTAACAAAGATTATTTATTTAAAATGTTATTTTGCAATGTGGCAAATATTTTTTATTTAAAAATTGTATTTAGCAACATCATACAATTTACATTACAGTTTTATTTCGTATTAGTAATCGAATATGCAATAGCGCATAAAACAACACGAACATTTAAAACAACTATTGAACATAATGCAATTGACAAAATTTAATCCACAAAAGAAAAACAGCGCTTCTGCAGAATTTGAACCGACCGTAACCACATCTACTGTGGCATAACACACTTTGGCCGATATACAACTTAGTGACTTTTGGCTTAGGTTAATAGCCGAATGTTGACGAAATAAAAGTTAGGTTAGGATTCAAGTGACTTTTGACTTAAAGCAAATCGATTCTTCAGAAGCGGTGAGGGTAATACAAAAAAACAATTCGGTTCAATTTAGTTAGAAGTAGATAACACATTACATACATCAAGTTGCATGATACAAGTGAAACGCCGAAGTAAAAAGTCGACCTAACAGTTATAGTAGACATATTTATGAAACTGGGGCAATTTCTATTTTTGCTTCAATAGCAAGTGCTTCTTTTTGTCGGTACATCAATTTTCAACAATTAAACCCGACCTTTGTGTAAACATTAACACTATCATATTTGACCTATTTACGTTCGGTCGGCTGTGGGGCAAAGTGTCCTGCTTTTATGTAGATATATCTAGGTGTATAGTGAGACATACATAGAGAAAAAGAAAATGGGACACACATACCGACAGACAAACGGAAAGGCATTGCGTACTAAAATATCACAATTCTACACTTACTATTTAGTTTATTAAAATATATTCTGTGATTTGATAGACTTCTCTATTTAAACAATGGAGGGTATAATCGAAACCGCGCACTTGAGGTGTTTGGTCTAATACTTTCCTTACGAAACGTTTCAGTCATTTGTTAAGTGGACTTTGAAAATGTCACTCATACTGAAGAAATAGATATACGCATTTTAAATTTCAAGGGAGTTATGTCCACATGGCTTACTTAGACGTGGGTGCACCTAGACATATGCGCATGAACGCCAGTGTATTGGATATTTTAAAGGGTTATGTCCTAATAGCCCCCTTTTTGAGTGTAGTTAGAGATTCAGGCACTCTTCCATTATTTTGTTCCGGTTATTTTTTCATTTAAATACATATTTAGATTTCCTGTAAATACTCTACCCTTTATTTCTATAGAACTCATTTGCCGTTTGGAACTGTCTTCTACAAGCCATAGAAGCACTCTCCTCAGGCACACCAAGAATCTTCTCCCTCAGTCTCAACACCTCGTCTGGACCAGCGACTATTCTTACCGTTTATGCCCCCACACTCTGTTCTGCAACAGAGGCAAAGGACCTGTTCTACCAGCAACTTTAGGCAAAGATACAGCAGATCTCTGGAAAAGAGCAAATATTCCTACTCGGTGACTTTAACGCCCGGGTGGGAGCAGACTACGCCTCTTGGCCCCGTCCGTTGGGCCACTTCGGTGTCGGCAAGTTAAATGAAAACGGCGAGCGTCTCCTTGAGCTCTGCTCTTACTGCGACCTCTGCGTCACCAATTCATTCTTTTGGACTAAGCCCCATCACAGGGTGTCGTGGAGACATCCCAGGTCTCGCCACTGGCATCAACTAGACTACGTCATTACTCATAGGTCGCTCCTAGATCAAGTACTGGTTACGCGCAGCTTTCACAGCGCCGACTGTGACACAGACCATTCTCTGATCGCTAGAAAGATACGCCTCCTCCCCAAACGTGCCCACCGATCAAAGCAGAAGCCGCTGCCTCGCATCAATACAGTCGGAACTGCTATGCCTGAGCTGCATGAACGCTTCGCCAGGGCCATGGACAAAGCCCTAGAAGACTGTCCAATAAACAGTGTCATACTGAGGTGGAACCACATCCGAGAAGCTATGTTTCAGACTGCTCTCGATACTTTCGGCAGGAAAGAAAGGAGGCAAGAAGACTGGTTTGAGGCGGGAGCTGCTGAGATCAAACCTGCCATAGCGTCAAAGCGTGATGCCCTCCTCGCCTACAAGAGAGATTCATCCACTAGGACGTTTGCGGCACTCTGTACTGCTCGTAGCGATGCACAGAGGATTGCCAGACGCTGTGCAAATGATTACTGGCTCCATCTCTGCCAGAATATCCAAATTTCTGCCGATCTGGGAAACGTGCGCGGAATGTATGAGGGGCTGAAAAAGGCTTTCGGTCCAAACATCATCAAGACCGCCCCACTGAAGTCAGCTGAAGGCCTCCTCATTACTGACCGATGCTAACAGATGGAAAAGTGGGTTGAGTACTACCAGGAACTTTACTCAAAGCAGATCACTGTCACTGACTTAGCACTCGCGAAAACCAAATCACTTCCCAGAATGGACGCCCCACCCACCATGGAAGAGCTCAGCCAAGCCATCGACTCCCTAGCCAGCGGCAAGGCCTCAGACAGCGATAACATCCCACTTGAGGTAGTAAAGTTGGCAAAGGGTAGCTCTTTTCTGGAGCACCTATATGGACTCTTTCTGCACTACTGGGAGGAAGGAACTGTGCCCAAAGACATGCGCCACGCTAAGATCATCACGTTGTACAAGAACAAAGGAGAAAGAAGCGACTGCAACAATTACCGTGGTATATCACTGCTAAGCATTGTCGGCAAGGCCTACGCACGCGTCCTCCTCAACAGACTGCTAATCCTCGCTGATCGCGTCTACCCCGAGGCACAGTGTGGTTTTAGACCGGCCAGATCGACCATAGACATGTTTTTTTTTCCATACGACAACTCCAGGAGAAATGTCGCGAGCAGAGGCAGCCTCTCTATCTGGCCTTCATCGATCTGACCAAAGTGTTTGACTTGGTCAGCCGAGATGGACTGTTTGCCCTCTTTCAGGGGAATGGATGCCCGCCCAAGCTTCTGAGCCTAATCGTGCCATTTCATGATAACATGAAAGGACCGTCTAATTTGATGGATCGAGCTCTTAACCGTTCCCGATCAAAAACGATGTCAAACAGGGATGCGTTATTGCCCCTACGCTCTTCGGAATTTTCTTTTCCTTGCTCCTCTCGTACGCATTTGATAAATCTTTTGACGGCGTGTTCATACACACCAGGAGCAACGGTTGATTATTCAACATCGCACATCTGCGAGCCAAAACGAGGGTTCATAAGGTTCTCATCAGAGATCTCCTTTTCGCAGATGATGCTGTCCTTGCTGCACACTCAGAGGAGGCCATACAGCGTCTTGTTGACTGCTTTGCAGCTGCATGCATCGAGTTTGGACTGTACATCAGAAAACAGAGGTCATGTGCCAGAACGTTAGTGATGCTCCAAGCATCTCCATTGGTGAACACACCCTCATGGTTGTGGACGAGTTCACCTACCTCGGCTCGAAAATCGCAGGCGTTCTTTCTCTTGACTCTGAGCTTAACACAAGGATTAACAACGCAGCGACAGCAATGGCCCGCCTGACAAAACGAGTTTGGGAAAATGGTATGCTGACTACCAACACAAAGATGCAAGTATACCGGCAGTTGTGCTGAGCACACTCCTCTATGGCAGTGAGCCATGGACACTCTACTCTCATCAGGAGCGCAGAATGAACGCCTTCCACTTTCATTGCCTCCGCAGACTCCTCGGCATCACCTGGCAGGATCGAGTCACCAACATCGACGTCCTGGCCAAGTCAGGATTGCCCATAATGTATGCTATGCTGTGAGCTAGACGCCTCCGCTGGTTGGGTCACGTGCTCCGCATGAACGACGGCCGCATCCCCAAAGACATGCTATTTGGAGAGCTTGCCACAAGACGTATTGGACGTCTGCAAGCGGGATCTTAAAGCTGGAGGACTCAACCCCTCTCAGCTCGAGACCACTGCCTTAAACCGCCATGGTTGGCGAACTGTCATCCGGAACATCATCAGTGAAGCTGAGGAGAGGAGAAACACCCGATGGAGGGAGAAGCCATCATGCACAGCGCAAAAGACAGGAGTCGCCCCATCACATGCTCACTGTTAAAAATACAGAAAGATAAGAGAGAAAAAAAAAGACTACACAGCTGTTGCAGCCCTGGGTACAAATTCTGAACTAGACCACGACGCGCATCCCCCATGATCTCCCGAGATCGATGGAGCAAACAACAAAATAGATCATAGACAGAAGTGGAGAGCACTGAACATCTTAGGAGACTCTAGGGAAACACTACTGGTTGTGCTCACTGACCAATCACTGATAATTACTTGTGTCAAAAATAAAGCCATAGTAAGTAAAATAATAATGCTAGCAAAAACCTTTATTTTATTGATGCCTTATTTTTTAATGTATGCACGCATGTTCAATCGACCAGCAAAACATTTTCTAACCAATCCTAACGTAGCGTGTTAAAGTTTTTCGCAAAAATCATAAGATCATATAATATAAACCGACTTCAACTTGACATGTCCGTGGTTTCAAGTAATCTGCTCGAAGACTCGACATCTGATTGTTTGAAGAAAATTACATCTAAAATTAATCATCACGAGGACATTATCCACTCAGTTTCGTTAAGTTGCCAGACGTTATTCGGCATGTAAGAACGTAACGGATGTATGTGTATTCACGAGCAAACTAACGTCAATGAAATGTCTAGATTATGATATTCGAAGTATATTTCGTTATCGTTTAGCAACAGCGATGTGTTCAAAGAGAACTCATTATGTGATTATAATTGTTAGACAACCTGTCTATAATTGACAACTTTTGTTGAACCCTGCGTACGTAAAAAATAAGAACGACAGAATATGTAAGCGTGAAAGTATTCGATCTTGTGAGATATTTTTTTGCGTCTTCTCTATTTAGATATGTACGCTGCTATAGGTGATTTTCGACCTTCTGTATATTACTGAAGAATCAATGCATCCACTCTTTCTAGATCCATATCAAGAACGGACTATTTCTGATTCTGTATTAGCTTGGAATGGCGTGACCATATTTTCTAAATGTGACCTGGGAAATCGTTATTTAAAGTAACTGTTAAGCCAGAGCATATTCTGAAGACTGCAGTCGTTGCGCCGTTTCGATTATACTAATTTGTTCGGTTACCGATGGGACTTCGCCATTCTTTTGAATCATTTCCACATCTAATCGATCAGATTCAGTGAAGACTGCTAGTCGTCTATACCTTCATATAAGATGTAATTATTGCTAGTAAGGACCTTAAACCGCATAAGTGCCATCTCGAACAAGTGTTTGATAGACTCTCGAGATTCGGTTTAGGGATAAATTTGGGAAAATGCATTTTCAGCGAAGGGAAAATGGCATCCCCGAGACTATCAATTGGCTCTAATGGAATTGTGCCTTTAAATGATGAAGTGAAGGCCGGCCAGGTGTTTCCCATGGCATAGTCAAGCAGGCTGCTTAGCCGATTATTTTGACGTATAACTTATTACAGATACCTTTTATCAGATTTATCAGAGATTATGCGACCGCTCGTCGAAATATTTTTATAGGTTGCGTACGAAAGCACCCCCCCCACACACATATATATATATATATATATATATATATATATATATATATATAAGTATACATTCTTTTTAATATAAACATTATAGGTTACATATGTGCATACATGTGTCGGTTGTACTCTTCACAGATAAATAGAGAAAAGAGGAATCTAGGCTAAATATGTTATAAAACAATATAAAAACAAAAGAATAAGAAGACAGGTACAAAAATGATAAAAAAGATAACAACTAATTGAAAGAGTTAACAAGTAAAGTATGTAATCCGATACTAATTTATACAAAAAATAGCCGATCCCCCAAGAAAATTTACGTAAAGGGAAAGTTTTCCAAATCCATCTCACTTCTCTGTCTTTTTTAGTCTAAAGAGGTTGACTCTCTGTGAAGAGTACAACCGAGACATGTATGCAAGTATGAAACCAATAATGTGTGTATTAATAAACATGTATACTTAGGAACAGCTCTACTTGTTACTGAGTACTTTTTTATAAACACTTGAGTCTCAACGGATTTACATCTACAGAAACTAATACAATACCTGTACCATATATATATATATATATATATATATATATATATATAGAGAGAGAGAGAGAGAGAGAGAGAGAGAGATAGAGAGAGAGATAGTAAGTGAGATACTCATCTATCTATATATTATTCTATGTATGTATGTATATATATATATAAAAGAAAGAAGGAGAGTAAGAGAGAGATACTCATCTATCTATCTATCTATCAATCTATATATATATATATATATATATATATATATATATATATATATATATATATATATATATATATATATATAGAGAGAGAGAGAGAGAGAGAGAGAGAGAGAGAGATACAAACAGCCTATTAACGTTGACACACCGGTTCCCGTTAGATCACCGAAGTATAAACTGTTCAGCCTGATCAGTCCTAAATAGTGCCCATTTTGCAATACAGGCGCTGTATGTAATCACCTTGCTATGGTCAAATAGTGTCGCCAACCGGCAGGACTATGGCAAAATCCCTTGAATGACAGTCAATAATAAAGGGTCGGAAACACCTTCAGGAGTGATCAAAACCCTGATTGGGATAGCGAGAAATATATATATATAAATATATATATATATATATATATATATATATATATATATATATATATATATATATATTTATATATATATTCTATTTTTTTTATTTTACTTCAGTCCAAGTTCTCAGAAATCAAAGAGTCTCTTCCTGGGGCTAACACTGGATTTTTATATGATATAGATAAATATTCGAATACTCTATTACAGTTATTTTTATGGATTTCAGTGTGTGGGCTAACTTTCTCATCTTGGCTGCTATTCTCACAACGTTTCCGCCGTTCTGCTCTTCAGCCTTCATCAGGTGTAGGCATCGAACTAGGAAACCGTCTGTCTGAACTCTCGAACACAATCCCTTAATTGTGAGCAGCAGCAGCAGTACTGAAAGCAACAGAGAATTAACGAGTGTGTCCAAGAGCTAAAAATAGCATCCGAGCGTCACAATAAACGGATGGCGTTCGTGAGCCCAGACAGACGGTTCCCGAGTTCGATATAGGACACCTGGTGAAGGCCGGAGGGCAGAAGAGTCGTAGGTTGTGAGCACGGCAGCCAGGGTGAGGAAGTCAGTCCGAATACTCATCTAACGAATACAGAAAATTACAGTTCTTCTTTATCTCTATAACATTGAGTTCGCCAAGAAGTTAAGAAGATTTATTTTTCATTCTACAATTTACCAGTTAACTATTATATAGTATATCTGTATTTTGGTCTCTTGGTTTTACCGAATTCTAGGACAAGAATTAAGCTTGTCTCGTGGATAATACAACTAAGTGGTGTTAGTTACGGTAACATCAGTAGGAGAAAGGCCACCTTCCCTCGTATCAACAACGTATAACCTTGCTGAAAGTTCTGACTTAGGCTTTGAATAATAATATATAATACATAATATTTAGTTAGGGTTTAACTGTAGAATGAACTATCTTCATGCTAGGTTTTCCTGGTAAACCCTTGTACAGAGTGACCGAATACACTTGATGATAGTTTCTAGTAAGTAATGCAAATATATGTATATATATATATATATATACATATATATATATATATGTGTGTATTTATATATATATATATAATTTATATATATATATATATATATATATATATATGTATATATATATATATATTCATATCCTTACATTTGTATAATTGTGCAACACTTCCTCCCTTATACATGTTAGATGAAACAGCAGTGCCTATACATATTCGATTACACAGGAGTGGCAACTTCTGTTTATTCAGCTTTTGATCCGTTTTTTCTAGTCTTAGTACGACGGATTTGATGTTATAATCCAAGGAGTATAAACAAATCTCCGTATTTTCTGCGAACGATTTTGACCGAAATCGGTCGCTGTCAGGCGGTTGCAAAATGAAATAAATTGATATATATATACATACATATATATATATATATATATATATATATAACGGCGAGGAATACGGACGTTTGGGACATTTTTATGAGGGTAGAATGAGATTAAACAAATATAAAAACGAGAGAAAACGATTAAAAAGAAATTAATTAGTGGACGAAAACCGGTTCAGTACATTAATTAATTTCTTTTTAATCGTTTTCTCTCGTTTTTATATTTGTATAATCTCATTCTACCCTCCCAAAAATGTCCCAAACGTCCGTATTCCTCGCCGTTATCAAATTTTGTACAACGAAAAATTTATTTAAATATATATATATATATATATATATATATATATATATATATATATATATATATAACAATATCAAATAATATAAAAGTATTTATTTCAGACTGTGGCGAGGCGCTTAGCCCAGGAATGTAATATAGAGTTTAACAAGTACAATACCGAAGTAATGAAACCATATATTTTGAGCAAAATTCGATTGTATACATCATTTTATACAATATATCTATTTAGAACTATACACTGGTTCCAACACTTCTCTAACAATTCGTTTTATACAAAAATTTGCCTTTGGCCTCAGAATACGCCTATGTCTCCGATATCACACCTCTTTAAGTCGAACTTCTTTTCCTGGGGAATTATGTTGGAGTCCACAATGATTCATTATGCATTAAGACAGACTCGAAGTATAGGGGTGGTTCGGAAGCAATTTGAACGGGAATTAGTGTTGCCTTAGTTTCAATCGACTTGTTACAAAATGGAATATTTAAGAATGTTGAATTACACTTTATTTTTGACGAACGTGATGATCCTGGACTAATATTAACCGGTAGAAGTGGCCTGCCTTGCCTCACCCCCGCCATTAAAGAGCACGTTTTTTTCTTGGCGTGCGATTAAAACGTTACAGAAAAGTTTGAATTGTAAGTCGAGTGAGGATTCGAATAATGCCTGACGGATTACGAATGCCTGCTTAATTTGTGTTATTTGTATTTCAACATCTAGGACAGCAGATAGATGTGTAGTTAGACAGATAAAATTGGTTTACATGATTCTGATCTTTCGCAATACAAAAAGTAAAGAAATCGCATTTGTCGTCGGAAATTAATGTCTAAACTTGAGCTTGTGAAGAGGAGAACGGTGAAGAAGAAAATAAAATAAAAGAAGAGAACAGCGAGTAAACGTCCAGCGAGCGGTGATCTCAATTGTTTTAGACTGAGGCAACAAGTGGAATTCATTTTATTTAATGCCGTTACATTAACTTTTAACGGCCCTTTTAGTGAAAACTATTCCTCGATAGACTTTCAAATCTTCTCTTTCATTATTTGTTCCGTTTTTGGCAATTTGATTCTTTAAACGAATCAATAATTCAACATAATATTCGCTATTTAAGGTTGTTTCATTCTCAACATAATCGATGAAAAGCATAGCGTGCGTATCACAAAATACAGAGGCCAACACATTGATTGTGCATGTTTGTGTCATTAGTCGCTTTGGATAGCTTTCACCTGCTGCTCTCCACTCAGCTTACTCAATCGTGTAGTAGTTCATCAACATTTCATAAATTGCTGTATATTGACGTACAACAACGCGTCATTGCGTTAAAACAGTTGCAAACACCGCTCTACATTGTCTACGCGTTGTTAGTTTTTATCGAGTGATAGAAAACGCGGAACCCACTTTATACATAGGTTTCTCATTGATTAATATGCATGCGAAATGATGAATATACTGCCTTCTGATATATTCCACTACTTTTCTATCTCACGCAACAAATATTTACGATCGACTAAGAGAAGTTCGTAGACATGTTATGTTCTGCATGACAACTGACGCTTTTACCCTTCTTACGCGCCTCGCATCATGTGTTTCTATTTAACATCCTAACCAATGTTTCCGAATAACATATACACCCATATACTTTGCATCATCCGTATATTTCCCATCAGAATACATTTCATTATCAGCACATAGAATTCAGATGTAATTGCACTTTATAAACTAATAATATGATATGTCTCTTATTTTTACACGTGCAATTTTAAGGTTCCCTCTGTTTGTAAATCATATAACTTTCTTATTAATGACACTATGTATTTCTCACTCACGAGACTGATTGAGTGATATGTTAACATTGCTCCTATTAACGATTGAATAGCAGCTTTCATTCATTATCATGAATTAGTAATGATGCTAAAATATTTGCGACTAATTCATCCAGTATTACGGTAAACGCTGAATTAGAACAAGTTTCTAACAGTATGAGAAAAGCGATATGTTTTTCTACAGAACCCATGCGATATTTGGAGGATTCTCGAATGAACGCATGGTTGTACCAAGCAGGTTCATTACACATCACGAGGATGTAGTGGTTTATACATATTGCACGCTTTAGTAAATAAAAAAGGAAAACACATTACATTTTTTATTAATCAACACTCGTCGACGGTAGATGGCTCAACATAAATAACTTATTAAAGCAAGCAAGTTATTTGAGTGAAACGCGCCTTCGTTATTAGTAACAAATAACAAGTTTATTTTATTATGATGGCGGTATCTTGTTAACTTTAAAATAATATATGTACTTAAAATGCGGTCTAAGGGATTTACAGAAAGGCTAAGGTTGGGGTCCTAAAATAACCTCCATCTCGACATCTCCTCTGTCGCTGGAGCACACATATTTTTCCAGGGTGCGGAGATGTCATTGTGTCTAGAAAAACAGGCCCCTGCTATGGGGTGACTAGCAAACCCAGAGATGCGTCGTCCTACTATATCACGGTAATCTGGTGACTATAGCCACTGCGTCTGAGTCGCCAGCAACAGCAAGCACAGCTTCTATTTTTCATCCGAGAAATCAGACACAAAAAACGACGCACTGGCCAAAGTATCACACGGTGCATCATTAGCAATAAGTAAATATAAATAACGTTACATGCTAAGGCGTCCCATACATGTGTCACTTGGTCGCCCGCTCTGCTACCGTGACACATATGCAAGACCGGCGTTGGCTAAGGAGCTCCTTCGTCTCGTGACTGTGAATGTCGGTACCCTAACCAGACGGTCCCGCGAACTAATCGCTGCCCTTAAAACGAAACTTATCGACGCGTCTGCAGTCCAAGAGAAACGTTGGAGCGGGTTTAATGGAACAAGCATATTGATGACAGGTACTAACTCATGTACAATGGTGGCCCAAAAACAAAAGGCGAAATCAGCATCGTTGTGTCCGAACAATATTCTGATGGGATCGCGTAAGTGCACCGATAAAGCGACCAGCTAATGAAAATCGTCCTTGTAATACAGGGACGCACAGTTCATTATTCTCAGCGTGTGAATCACAGACTGGTTGCCCTGTTTGAGTTACACACACTTTCTGGACATTGATGAGCAACTTTCCGATGCTCCACGCGATACCAAACTAGTGGTTATCTGGAATCAAACAGTCACGTCTGTGTTGTTGCTACCGAACACCGTGCACACAGAGGTGTCTGGTATGACATCTGCAACGATGACGGCACGTATCCTCGAGTATTGCTGATTTAAATGATATCGTGATATCAAAAAGCAGCTTCTGCAAGCGCGAATACCACACTCGCACCTACTGTAGCAGCAATACGGAATTGCAAATCGACTACACTATAATCAGACAACACGACCGACCAGCTGACATCTATGCCAAACTAATACAATACGAAACAAATGTGCTCCGTCGATTCGCATCTTGCACACCGAGCAATGACCTTCGTAAAGAAAAGGCCAGTCCATTGAGTTTTTGTTTGGTAACGTCACAGTTGCCGTCGTCTGACGAGACTTCGGAATACATGAAATGAACTGCAATTTTCCATGTTGACTTTCGTGATTAGAAAATAAAAGATAGAAAGAATGCTTGTCTGGAGCACTTTTTGTGGAAAGAAAAACGATGATATTATGAGAAGAAATTAAGCCGTAAAATTACATTTCAAACATTCAACTAACTTATTCAACAGATGTGTTGTAAGGTTCAGTTTTTTAAGTTTATTTCTGCACTTGTAACTTCATTGTTTGTCTATATTGAAATTATTTGTTTCAATTTCATTTATTTCTTTTTTTTATTTTTCGTATGTTTTCATTTCAAAGTAACTTGTTTGTGTTTTTTTTTTTTAAACTAATTTATTTCCTGCTTAATTTTTGTACATTTTAAACGGTTATGTTGAAAAGTTAAGCGCTCCAATTAACTGCTATATATAAGCTTTATTGCATTGTTCTTGCGGTGACACGAAAAATTAATCCACCGTTTTGTTTTGTTTTATTTATCTTGATTTTTTGGCTTTATTATTCATTTGTCAAATATTAATAACCAAGTAGCAAAATAAATATTTTAATTTACATGTTGCCACTCGGACTTAGCGTTATTGCAAGGATTAAATGTCGGTATTTTTTTTCATAAGAAATAAGTACAATTATGCAATGTTTATTAAACTGAAATTAAAATATATTTAAAATAAAACAGTATAATAATGACGTATCCAATATAGAATATTGCCGAACAATCTTTTTCTAACAATACAATTTAATTCGCTAAAAAAAGAAACAATACACTTTTAACAAAATGAGAATAAAGGAAATCCGCAAACATCCGATAGTGAATCAATACTGTTGATTAATTTAACGTGTCGCCGATTGATAAATCAGAAAAAAGCTAGTCAATAAAATTTGGCAGCAATTTGAAAACTACGTAATTTAATGTTTTACACTAACGTTTGTACGCATTATTTTCTAATTATTCATCTTTTGTTTTCATTTGTTAATTATTGATCGTTTTATTTAGATGGATTGGTTTATTTAATTGTTGTTTGTTATTCCCTAAATTCATTATTGCAGTATTTGATTGTATTCTGGTTTTAAAAGTTAAAAACACATCGAAACAAACAATATTTTCTATACAACAAATAGATGTATATTGTAAGTTTAAAACATGAACATTTTCATATCTTAGATTGGCATGTATTTATTTTAATAACTTATGTATAGGATATTATTTCAGATTGTTCTCAATCAAAATAAATGAATTTGATTTTTTTAAATTTATTCTACAATGTTATGTTTATTTACAGTTTCGGTATAAAGTTAAGCATGTTCCTTTTTTACTATTTTGGAATGTTGTATTTAAATTTACTAAAACTTTTCTAAACGCCCTAATCTAGCATGCCTTTTTAGCATGACTCGCTCATCCAACTAAATTATATGACGTAAATATCCATCGAACAACCCGTCTTAACGTAGGTCAGTGTCGAGTCGCCGAAACAGCCGCGTCTAGCTCGGATCGTGTGTGGTATTTGAGATCGAAGAAAAATGAACGTGATATCGTCTGAGCAGTCATCAATGTTGAGGATATGTGAAGTGAAACAACATGACCCATTTAAGAAGCGACATTGGTTCAATTCGGTCGACATAGCCTACATGCCGTCGAATAGACACAATGCCGTGAACTCCGATTGCTGGCTGACAAGTCCCAGTTAAATTTGCATGCATACAAGGCAGTCAAGAGTAAAGCGAAAAAACCCGTGTAATCATTACAGCGAGATCTATGCGAACCTGATTGTTTCCGTCTCCATGGACGCCACCAGTGATCGCAAGATATCGAGCATATCTTTGGAATAAACGCAGGCTAATCATGAACAAAAACAAGTTCGTCAAATACTGGTGTCAGTAATTTGATAAGATCTCAACAGAGGAATTTCTGCGGGAGTGAAACAACACTGCAACAATTCCCCATGGTGTGTAAACCCAATCACACTTGTGTATGTCTCTTTAACGTTGCGAGGTGTGACGCTGCCGCTCAACCAAATGATCGCAGAAAAGAAAGTCCCGGTTGATGGGAACCTCAGCATCACATTACTAATCTGTTAACTAACTGTGCCAGAAAAAATGAAATGTAAAAGGAAAATAGGTTTTGACTGTAATTCAACGGAACCGAATTTCGTGCAACCCACTTTCTGCCTTTTTCTGCAAACGTTTTTACTGTCTTTCAACTTCCAACAAAATTTCGTGCAAACACTTTCTGCCTTTCTCTCTCCAATCCAAAATCGCTTATTTTATTTATCTCTTTTAAATTCACAAAAAATATAAAACATATGTGGCACTAGGCAAAAACGGGTATGGGGGGAGTGGAGGTCGGGGTTCGTCCACTGGTCTATGCTCTAAAAAAGTACTTTCAATCACCACAATTCCACATTTAATCTATGGACTTAATCTACTTATAATATCCCCAGGTTTTTCATGATTTTTATTTACAAAATAAATATGTACAGAGTTTGATGATAGGGAGTGGGAGAACAAAAACTAAGCTTTTAAAAATCCCCCCAAAATAAATAAAAATAAAAGGGATGTAAAAATAAAGAACAAAATAAAATGCTAATTATTGTAAGTTAGGAGAACCCACCAATCCTATCTAAAGTATGGACTGCTCGCTGTCTTCCGGAACAACCGAAATCAAGAAGGTCAGCTCCTAAGTGGGAGTGGGCGTTGCCTAGGGAGACAAAATAACTATTAGGTAGGTTTTTTTAAAGGGATGTGCGGTGTCCACCAGGATTAATACCATTAGGGAAGGCCAGGAATAAAGTAAATCGGGGAGGAGTGCTGACACCTAAAATAAAGATGGGGACCAAAGACTCATTTGTACTACAAGCTATAGGGACTGATCTAACAATTGGATATTTATGACAAACTTGTCAAAAAGAAATAAGTAAGGTCGGCGTGTGTCATGCTTAGGCAGGGAACACGAACTCAATTCTATTCCGTATGAACACACATAAACTAGCGGTGTGTATCAATCTACTTCTAAATAGCGAGAAGGGTAACCTTCTTCTATCACATTTAATTTTGATTTTAAGTTGATGCTTAAAATACGAAATCAAATCGTAATGAGAAGGCGACACCACAACCCCTCCTATATCTAAGCGTGAAGACCACACTACGAGTCTAGCTACGGCTAAAATCGCAAGCAACACCATTCGTATCTCCCTGGGCCGCAATGGGTCCATGTTGAAGACAACAGATGCTAAATCCAGGCACGTCACCCGCTCGGAAACGATACAAACCGTCACTTCGTTGACATACGGCCAGTATTCACGCAGCTTGGTGCAGTTGAAAAAAGCGTGCTTGGCTGTTTCAATTTCACCATCTTCGCAACGGGGACAAAAAGGGTCCATGCTTAAACCAATACTGAAGCGTATGCCATTAAGAGGTACTACATCTCGAACCAATCGCCAGCTTAGAGACCACTCAGTATTGTTAAGATAACTACGGCCTGGCGCCCAATTCCACTGAGAACGAACCTCCTCCTCCGACACTCCAAGTCGTTCCCCCCCAAGTGGATCCAAAGCGGTCCCCACCACTAATTCCCGATATATTGTTTTTCTAGACCGAGCGATGTCACTTGACCACGGCAGCACTCTGAGCGCAGTTCGGCATTCGTTGAGAAACCGCGATTGACCCCTTGGCTTACGACGGCATTCAGCCAAGTGGTCAGCAATGAGGTTGGGAAAAGCCTTCTCAACCGCAGGGCCCTACGCGGACTCTTCTGTCAAATTTCTACTCAGGAATGTTAACCTCTCGGCATATAAATGGCTCGCCAAGTCGGGCATTCCCAAGCTCCCAACATCGGGACGTCGAGTACAGACCTGTCTACAGACTAGCGGCTTTTTCTTGTCCCACAAAAGCGAGAAAAGCATACGCGTTAAAGCCGCCAAGCGGTCCGCAGGCAGAGGTAGTACAGCCAATCGGTAAAGGATAAGAGGAAATACGTACGTGGCGCACGCCTCAGCTCGACTTTTAAGGAAAAGCCCCCTTCGAAGCCAAATCCTTACAGACGCTTCGACCTTCGACTGTACTTCCGCCCAATTCTTATCAAGCTGGAGACTCGGTCAAAACCACCTGCCGAAGATCCAAATCTGGCCATCGGACCAGTTGAAAAGGCCCGGCAGTGCAGCCGCGCCACTCCAGGCTGCTTACTTTAGGCCATTGGATTTGCTAAGGTTGACAACGGCTCCTGTACCATCTTCATACCTTATTAGTGCCTTAGTTATAGTGGAGATGTCTCGACGGCTCGAAACGAACACGGAAACATCATCGGCATACGCGGAGACCCTGGCTCGCGCACGACTAGATAGAGCGATACCGCATAGGGCCAGTCCAGCTACTCCTTGCCTCATCTTACGCAGGAAAGGCTCCAACACAAGAACATAGAGAAGATGGGACAACGGACACCCCTAACGTACCGACCGAGAAACAGCAAACGATTCGGATCGCATCCCGTTTAGCTGCACCACTGCCGCCGGGCTGCGATACAGCATGGAAATCCATCTGCGGAAGACCGGTGTGAAACCGGCGGTTTCTAAAACAGATCCGAAGAACCGATGGTCGACCCTATCAAAAGCTTTGGACTGATCTAAATTGATCAGCGCGGTTTCGGTGTCGTTTTCCAGCCCTTCTAAGATCGTGCGTATCAGATTCAATTTGTTTTGAATCGATCTCCCTTTCACAGCATAATTCTGATAAGGTTCAATCAATTCACCAATAACAGCCTTCAACCGATTTGCAAGAACTCTGACCAAAATCTTTAAATCTGTATTTAACAGAGGTATGGGCCTATAGTCATCTAAACCCCCAACATGCTTGCCCTTTTTCTTAAGCAATGTGATCACTCCCCTGGTGACTTGACCAGGGACAGAACCCTGTGCAAACCAGTGGTTTAACACATCCGTCAGAATAGGTACGAACATGTGCGACAGCCTTAAGAACAATTCATAGGGAAAACCATCAAGCCCCGGAGATTTGTCGTAGATCAGCTTCTTCAACGCAGCCAGGACCTCACATTCTGTAACGCGCCCATCACAACTAGCCGCTCGAGGCGCGTCCAGGCGGGGCGAACCGGCCAAATAGTTGCTAAACTCCTCGATGCGGAGTCTTGACAGTTGGGTGAAGCGACCCGCGAAATGCTCCCGAAACTCCTCACAAATCTCCCGAGCTGACACAAGGGTGTGTCCTTCCAGACTTTGAATTTGACGAATATAGCCGTCCGAATTGCGACGTAGTGGAGCTCTACGCTCTGCAGCGTCAACATTCACGGCTTCGTTGGACACTCTTTCTAACCTAGCCTTGACTACTTTAGCCGAACATTTGATGTCCCCCTTAGCTAAGTTTGTGGATAGTGAATCCCCCTTCCACCGCTTGGGCCAGCTTATTTTCTAAACGCTTTTCTGTTTCAGCCTTATTTAAGGCGAGGCGTTGGCTATATTTGACAGTAAAGCTCCGAATGCCACATTTGGCGTTAACCCACAACTTAGTCCCAGTTACCGCCCCCACTAATCCTTTTTGAAAATTAAGTGTTTGCCTGTCCCGGGAGTCACGTATCTCAGTAAATGAGGTATTTAACTTCCTGTACCCAGCTAACTTATGGCTTTTAGGTACTATTTCCAAACTGGCCACAAGTAATTTGTGGTCAGAATAGTCTAACCAGTTGAACGTGGGACAATATATTTAATCTACTTTGCCTCTCCTCACTAACAACCGATCCAAGTAAGTACTCGGACAGGAAGGCCTGCCAGAAAGCCACGCCCTATCACTTCCGCCCCGGGTGATCAACACGAAACCTGTCAACCAGATCACATTCAGTCATCAGATCAGAAAGGCTGGTCTCACACCCACCAGACCCTCTAGGCCCACCAATCTTATCTATTTTGAGATCAAGAATGGCATTCCAATCTCCCAGTAAAATTAACCGCCTTGAACCCTCGAGGAACCCCTCAGAACCCCCGGAAAAAGAGAGCCCTCTCCCGAGCGATATTGGGCGTATAAACCGCGACGATTCGAAATGCGGCACTTTTCGCACCCACATCGGCCACGACCAGTCTGCCATTAGCATCCGCGTGAACAACGTTTACACTTGCGCACAGGGTGCTTCTTACAAACAAGGAAACTCCCCTAGCACAATGGTCACCGAAAGCTGAAAAAAAGATCGAAATGCTTCGACAGCAGTCGGTGATCGTCGATCGAATCATAGTGAGTTTCCTGTAACGCACCCACATCTATGTCAACAGACATGAGGTCCCCCAGTATGCGCTTAGCTTTGCTTAAATACCTCATGCCCCTCGTGTTCAGGCTTCCTAAAACTAAGTTCGTAGGCATCTGCTCTAATCAGTGTCAACCACCAGTATGAAGTCTTTCGGGACGAGGATGCCGCAGGCATTAGCCATGTTACCTGTTAGTAAGTCGGACGTAGCCCGTCCGTCTCGGGTAATGCTTCCGGCATCCAATGTGAAAGTGAGTTTCAGGGCCCTATAATAAGAAAGGTGGACGTACATGGGCACCCTCCGTTCGCAATTTTACCCCAGCTGTTTGAGGGAGAACTGGGCTTCATCCACCAGTTCAGACCCGGAATTGCCCCCTTAGCGGCCTCTACATATTTCCAAAAGCCTTTGGTTCGCCCTACCCTTGTCTTCCGGATGAAAGTGATGAATGTGGAAAATTGTGTGGCTTGCTTACAACCAGCCCCTGGGTCTGAGTGACGAGCTGCAGCGGCCGCACGATTTTTAGTTGGCTCGGGTTGAGATTGGCAGCGAAATGGTGAAGATCTGCTTCGCAGATCTGGTCCCCTGGTAAGAAGGGTAGTTTTGTGTTTTGTCTTTCCTCACAAGGGAAGGAGAAGCAGACCTGCTTCTAATTTTGGGCTCCGGCTCTTTATTTTGAGAAAGAGAGCGGGAGTAGCTGGGGTAGTATAAACAAGGGAGGCGGATTTCTGCACAGTATTTGGAGTAGGGGTTTGGGATTCAGGCGTCTGAGCAGGAGAATTGGTTATCTCTTCGGACATTGGGACAGGGGATTGGGGCCTACGCTCTTTAACTTTTTCAGCCTTTCTTGTGGCTCTTTTGACCTCCTTAAATTCTTGTTTCTCTGTCTCTGGAGCCGGCCCAGCGTCATCCTCCATTTTGTTGTTGTCTTCTTATTTCCCTTCTGAGTCTGATGATGTCAAGCGGACCGGCTGCGTCCTTTTAGTTGCCGCTGCCAAGACAGATGTTGAAGGCTGCAGCTCCTTGGTGGCAAGATCACGCTTTCGCGAGGCTGTGGGTAGCCGCCTCCCTTTTTCACCCGGGGGCTGCCCCTTTTTTGAGGAGAACTTCTCCGGTCTGGAACTTGCTTCTTTGGTAAGGATGGTATTTCCAACTTTTTACCACCTTGTTCCAGCCGTCTTTAGCTGTTGTTTCAGTGCCCCCTCTGGTCGTTGGTGGAGGAACTGCTGGTGCCACTGACGCTGCTTTGACTCTCGAGCCTTGAGCAGAAGGGGTCTTCTCTGGTAAACTGCAGATGCTCCTCAGTTAGCCGAAGTGGGATGACATTTTCAAGCCGCTTCACTCCAGATAAGTCACACACTAATTCCACCTTCGCAATCCATTCAACGACTGTTCCAGTCCCATCAAACCCAGGAATTATCTTTAGGTCAAAACGGCTGTCCATTTTAGCAAATATAGATTGTTAACTGTGTCAGAAAAAATAAAATTTTAAAAAACCCAACCGAATTTCGTGCAACCCAGTTTCTGCCTTTTTCTCCAAACGTTTTTACTGTCTTTCAATTTCCAACAAAATTTGGTGCAACCCACTTCTGCCTTTCTCTCTCCAATCCTAAATCGCTTCTGCTCCTTCCCTGCTGTCCTCTTCATTTATCTCACCTGATATCCACATATGCAAATAACATAAACACCTGCACCTATGAAGAGAACCCCTTTTTAAATCTGCATATGACATGAACATCACTTCCTTCTTTTTTCTGATTGTGAGTGTTCCTCTTTATTGTCAAATAATTTTAAAGAGTAAAGGAAGTCCCGCGCAATGCAACAACTGCAGACTAATTCGACTTCTTTACAACATATTGAACATTTTTAACGAATTCTTGACCGGAGAATACGAGAGATCGTGACAATTACGCAAAACCTGTGTTGTTTTCTTTAGAAGTGCGAGACCAAAGACGCCATTCATCCCGACCGGCTCTTTACAGAGAAGCATGCCGAGAGGTCGATACCACTTTATATTGCATTCCTCGACCTGGAAAAAATCTTCAACCGCATGGCACACTACGATGTCTTCAAGAGGCTAGTTAGTTTGGGCAGCCTATCCCATGAGTCACTGAATAGTCTAGTACGTACGGCTGTTGATCTGTCCAGGGACTTCCTCATAAAAGTTGGAGTACATCAAAGGTGTGACTTTCTATCCGCTACTCTACAATCTTGTAATGGAAACCATCACCAAATTCCTGTATTGGTCTGTGCCTTGGCCACTCTTGTATTCTAATGATGTTCTGATCGCTTCAAAGAGTATATCCGTCTGCAACAACATGTAATCTCCCTGACGGACAGACTGGCTCAGTTTGTTTTGCCGATAAACATCAGTGTGATGAGCTAAGTAACTAAAGATAAAACACAAACATGAAACCTTCCAAGTGTACGGACAGGATCTTCAACAAACATAAATCTTCAAATATCCTAGTTCGACACTCCGCAATGATAGCAGCATCAACGCGACGTGGTTCAAGTAGCGTACCATCACTAGGATCCTTTGTGATTGCAAGTCGAAGCCCCCCCCCGTCGTGTTATGCACCGCCGAGTTGATACCGACAACAAGCAAGGTACAGCGAATATTCCAATTTATAGAAACCAAAATACCCAGTTAAAGGTCTCTAATAACACTGCTCTAGCACGTCTGCGATGATAGTATACAAGATTATAACCGCATCGCACCGTTTGAGATATATGTGAGTGAATGGAGGCTCAGATAGTTTCAACATATGCTGAGGGACAACAACGACACAGTCACGAAACTTGCTTTTACACTAGAAGCCGACGAAATGTAGCCGATGACAAGATAGGTAGACACCCTGCAAAAGATTTCTGTAAAACCGGCCTTCTATCGGACAAACTTGCGATCGTGATAAGTGGCTACAAAAATCCAGTATGGGATTAACGCATGACAAAAAGAATAAGAAAGTAGACCTTTGACAAATTCGACGAAGACAGTTTCTGGAAAATTCTGGATAAGAGAAAGTAAATAGCTGGATTTGATTTCTTAATATGACATGGGTATACTGATAAAATGCGGTAGCCACGGTATTAGCAACATGTTCAACGTAACGTTGAACGTGTTCTTAATAACGTGGCTAACGCATATTCTCCTACAACGGTTATTCTACATTACACGATTATTCAGAATATACTTTGCAACTGATCAACACTTTGATGTTATCTCCAACTCATCACTTCGACTGAATAAATATCATGTTTTATTTTAAAGTGCATATTCAAGAAAAATACATGCAGTTCTATTCTCCCAGTTTAGGGTACTGATATTCAACTACCTACATAATATACAACATCATTAAATTAGTTTTATCCAGGGACGTTTTTTAATGACGTTTAGTAGCAATGCGTATTTAACGTTAGACTGTAAGGCATACAAAATACGACCAGACAAAAGCTCATCAGCACAATATCTGATTTTGTCTAAGATACAAACGATGTTTTACACATATTCCTGTAAACATCGTGGGACCCTTACGTAGTCACGAATATATATATATATATATATATATGTATACATATATATATACACATATATATATATATACATATATATTTATATATGTATACATATATATATATATATACATATATATATATATACATATATATATACATATATATATACATATATATACATATATATACATATATATATACATATATATATATATGTATATATATATATATATATATATTGTGATTCAAGATACTGCAATAATGTGCATATGTGGTGGTTAAAGAATATAAAAACGGTACTTTTTTAACTGAAGAGCTGAGTTGAGTTTGGAAGAGAAGAGAGTTAAGATTGGAGAGAGAACTGTTGATATTGGAGAGAGAACTTTGAATATTGGTGGTTACGATAGTCGGTGAAGGTGAAGAAAAGCCAATTTTTTTTCAAGTTTGGATTACATATATATATATATATATATATATATATATATATATATATATATATATATATATATATATGTATATATATATACATATGGTTGATCGACTCTCCCGTTTTCGTACAGTTGCATCTCTATAATGTAAGTTAATACATACAGATGAACATGGTGTATTACAATCATGGATTTTTCATTAGGATAAAAATGATATTAATACAATTTATATACTATCTATGTGTAAATGAGTATTATTAAGGAGAGTTACTAGGATACTTCGGCTTGCATTTATTCCAAATTCTACCTACAATCTATGTTCAAACGGAATGCGAGAACATTTAAGTAGGAAACAAGACATGCCTTGCTCTGTGCAAGATGTCTATAAACTGTATTACCCTTTTGTCTATACCCATTATTATAAAAAAGAAACATATAAGATGTATTACCGTGTCATTGTTCTGTATGATACTTATTTTACTCTATTAGTTCAGTCTGTATCACATGATATATAGACCCGTCGACTATGAGATTTACATTGCAATGTACAGTGTATTCTATTTAGACAAGCACATATGCATGTGTTTCTCCATTCGAAAATGATTTTCATCCCGTCCAAGGTTCTGTTAATGTATTTATGTTTAACTACCTATGTGCCTAAGTTGAACATAATTTCCCTTTTTCCTGTTACCTTTTACCGAAATGTATTGTAGAAAAAATGATGAAATTAAAAACATGAGAGGATTTTGTTTATATTTATATAGTATTGTATGTAGAATGTCGACATTCCTTTTAATAGCAAACACCGAAACGTCCACTAAGTTTGATCGTCAAAGCTGTTCTCCTTTTTTTCCCCGATCCTTACCCGATCGGTAACGTACGCCTGCAATTGTTTGTTTATACGTTCCTGAATGAACGAACTTAAAAATGAAAAGACAACAAATGTTTACACTTCGTATCACGCGAATTGTGACTAGAATCGCAGTTGCATCCCAAACGCGATCTCTATCCAAACCCTGACATACACCATATTAATATGTATGTTACCAGTGTTATTCATTATCTTACTATTTCTGAACGCCTCGATGTAATCTCACTGTATGTGTACATATATTGGTGTGATATAACGAGCTGAGAAGTGCTTAACTAAAATAAAACACGTTTAATTGATCGTTTGAAATAAGATGTAATTGCAAAGTTATAGCATAACTTACACAAGTGTGATTTTACATAACAATTAACTAAGTCTGGAACACAATCTTTTAAGGCATACACAATTATGTTTTTTATTGAGCATAGAACCGATGTTTTTAATGGACATTTTAGCAAGTGATTGCTACTGTTATTGTTGATAATTTGTATGCTATATACTCATATTTACATTCTTACACCTACGCATTTTGTTAAGACATCAGGGCTAAGCTTACTAAATCTTCAATTTTCTAGAATGTTTTTAGGAAAAAAATCATTAAACACAATCGTCTTTTACATTCCAGTAATTTGAATCAATTTGCTTGAAGAATAAACATCCGTATTATGTGAGCCTGAAAAAATACTACGTTTTCTCGGCTTCTTCTGTATATGATTTCTAGATTCAATATTACTCAACTACGACAATCAGATCTGCCACCCAAGATCCCCATAGATATGGAATATGCACCTGCACAAGGGAAAACTTACCATATGGCAGGGGGATCTCAAATGAATACCCTGAATCGTTTCATATATGCTTCTGAGTAACACTTACAGGACCGCATTCATATTTGATCTCTATCGTCCCTACAATGACGCAATTAATATCTATGAACGTATATCTGAGAAAATATACCATATCTTGTCTGCTAATCTTTCTGCCAACATTATCGTCTGTGGAGATTACAATGTTCACAATGGTGTATAGATAGTAAACTCCAATAAGGCAGATTATAAATAGAGACTTTGTCACGATTTCCCCTTTTCCTAATATTACACAGATTGTTAACAAACCACTCGCGTACCCGATGCTGACAAGCAATTTGTCAAGTCTTATTAAACTTGTTTTCTGAAAATTTACCATAAACTGTGATTATACAGCGTACTGTCTCCACTTGAATCTCTCGATCACTCAGTTGTCTAAATTAACATTTAAACGAAATGCAACCAACCCCTAATGGCCTTCTCTATCGCACAATATATACACTAGGACGGCTTTAAAATTATCAAGAAATACCCCTGTATTCTATGTTCGAATGAATGTGTACACTATCGAATCCGATATCACTGATTTGCATAGAGAACGCACTAATATTCATAGCTGTAAACAGAATATATGTTCTCAAACTAAAGCCCCCTATACGACTGCAAACAACCATTTCAGAAAGTTATAAAATACGCGATAGAGTCATATACCTAATCTATAAAGCCTATATTATCTACGATGAATTTTGTTGCCACGAGTTTTGGCGAAAACTAACAGGATCCTGAACAGTTGCGTAAGTTCCAATGGTCTTTAAATGATTTTCTCAGCATTTTACAAGGCAACAGTTTTAGCTATGAACTTTGAATCAAACGCTACACGTTTTGCGATCAGGTCCGCTTTCCCTTTGAATGTCTACCTAACACTGAAGATACTTCGAGCGAAATCCATATATGTATGCGGGATGTAGCTAAACTAATCAAAAACTTTGCTGCCAGCAAATAAATTGACCCTGACATCATTATAAGCATTGTACAGTCATTGCACGTAAAAAAATATGACAGAGCTGTCCAAACTTTATTTAAAGGGGAAATGCTTTCCAACACTTTAAAATACTGGAGATCGGTGTTTTGCATCCGTGTACAGACTAATTAGTCTCTTGTGCGTCATGAGTATCTAGAAGTTGTGATAAGTTCAGACGTTTAAAATCACTACAGTAAAAACAGCTTTCTGATTAACAATCAATATGGGTTCCGTCCTGCGAGATAAACAGCTAATGTGCTGATTGTAATATCACACTTGATCAGTGAATCTATTAACGGCGGCTTCGTTCCTAGCGATATATCTCTTGATATATCAAAGTCCTTTGGTAGGGTGTTGTATACAAATCTACTTCAAACGATTTGTAACTATTGAATATTTAAGTAATGCTATCTATACCATCAAATATTTTATATCATATAGGTTAATAAAAGTGGTAGTTCGATGGGAAGAAGTTCGAAGCTCATACAATCAACGCAGCGCGCCTTAAGGAGTACTTATGTGTCCAACCCTCTTCCTGATCTTCATCAATCATCCTCTAAATAAGAGTATACGATAATTCGTCAAGTATTATGCATACGATACAACCATCTATTTCAAAACATTAAAGATCAGTAATTACCAATATCTTTCTGAGTTTGTCTCTTTTGATCTTCATCACATGGTGCAATGGAAAAAAAGTAGACTAGTTAAAATTGAAGAATCACTCTTTGAACAAACACCCCTCTGATACGCACGTTACACCAATTCAAAGTAATGGGTCTCACTTTAGAAATTGCCATTTTCTTTGACATATACACCTTGGGAAAAGGAGTAATGTCCCGTGAGTAACAATCTAATAACATACAAAAGTTCATAAACATGCCTTTTCATCAAATGCAAATAAAAAATCATAACATCTCAATTAAAACTATCTCGAGTTTCTACCACCCTTCTCTAGTGACTTAGACATTTTATCACCGAAAATATGCATGTGTGCATTCTTGCTTCGAATAAGAGTTTCATAATAACCAAGGAAATGCGTATATTCCGTATTTTTGAAAAATGACAATTCCTTGTGCTGTTGACGTCGATTTATTTTTTTTGCTAGATGAAGAAAAAAGACATTTCGACCGTCGGACAAATGATGTATTAGTCCTTTTATTTATATCGATCCATAGTGATTTCCTTGCACGTGCTGTTAGCGCCAATGTTCTGAAACACTGCTCTACCTGTCTCGGTCCCTTTTTCTTATTGAACCAGATAAAGGTAAATCCCGCTACTGGAGTACTTTACATATCAGTTCATACTTGCTGACCCGATTTTCTTGTGTACATGTGATCGCCGATCTTCGAACCGAGATCATTAGATGAATATTAGCAAACCTAGCTTTACTATTTTACACATGCAGAAATTAAAATGTAATGTGAACAAGCATCTGCCTAATGAACTCACAACACCAGTTTCCCTTCCAAGTGTAATCTCTATCGCAGTGTTCTCTTACTTTTCTTTGAGTGAGCAAAAGTAACTAAAGTGTTATGTCGAACATTTTGTACTGTTGATCATCCATGTTTAAATTTCCATCCATATTTACTTATTCTTACTTAGATAGTTCTTTTCGGATACATCTTAATTTCGGTTTCCGGCTGACGGGATTTTTAGTAAGCATTGTCAGGAGCTGATTAGTTTCCCGTGACTTTTTTTCTCCATGAAGCGTATCTTATGTAATTATATAATTGTATACTCTTGAATTACATATCATATATATATATATATATATATATATATATATATATTTGTTATTGTTTATATTTTTATCTATGGACGTATACGTTTCGTCTTTTTCAATCAAGACTCATCAGCATAGAAGTACGACTATTCACCACCGGTCACACGATTTTAAAGCCTGGACTACAAGTATTTTCACACCCCGTCCAACGTCTAGGCCAGTTCTGAACAGCGTATAAACAATGATACTTTTAACACATTAACGGCGGCGAAGCGAACAGGCATTCAAACTTCTATAAGTGAAGGAACGATGCATAAAGCAAGTGACGCTACGCTGTGTTACAACTACCATTTTACAGTGCTCTACTTTTTTAACGAGGAGCTTCAAATATAAATATCTGTTATTGTTTATATTTTTATCTATGGACATATACGTTTTGTCTTTTTCAATCAAGGCTCATCAGCATTAAAGTACGACTATTCACCACCGGTCACACGATTCGAAACCCTGGACTACAAGTATTTTCACAACCCGTCCAACGTCGCCAACCGCTAGGCCAGTTCTGAACAGCTTATAAACAATGATAATTTTAACACATTAACGGCGAAGCGAACAGGCATTCAAACTTCTATAAGTGAAGGAACGGTGCAAATATATATATATATATATATATATATATATATATATATATATATATATATGCTTTTCTTTAGTCAAACACATTTTTAATAATTTAATAATAATGACGAACGTTAGAATGCACGTGGATTAAACTAATTTGCTAATAACGTTGGACAACGTTTATTGGAAAAACACACCGAGTACAATGTTATATTTCTTCCACGGGTCGTGTAATGATTCTAATTAAAAAAAAAGACGTTCTCCTAAGTCGGCTTTCAAATTAAAGTAGAATTCTCGTAACTTAATCCTATTTATACCTAGAATTTCCCTTATATCATTTACAAGCTGATTCTACTCTACTAGCTAACTTGCAATTATTTTTTATATAAACGATCTAAAAAACAATGTGTCAATTGTTGCGAATATCTCAGTCGAACTCGATGATCTGGACAGAATTGAGAACGGAACCCTTTATTTAATCCACGAGGTTAGCATACTCTCGTTTCGCAAGCTATGACTGAGATAAGTATTAAGTAATTCGCAATTGGCAATTCTTCGTATCGCCAACACCGAAGATTGAACCATAAACCTTCAGATGACAAACACTTAGAACTGAAGTACTAAGTACTTTATCCACTGCGCCACGGGTCCTTTTAGACAACTACTTATTACTATATATCACTACGTGTTATTACTACACAACACTGCGTATATACATACATCCCCACACATATATATATATATATATATATATATATATATAAATATATATATATATATTTATTTATTATACATATATATAAATATAACATGAAAAAAAATATATTGTACATATACATATATATATATATATATATATATATATAATACATATATATATATATATACACATTATCTGTATATATTATACATATACATATATATATATATATATATATATATTCTGTTGTTTGTGTTTTTGTTTTACGGCATATCAACCTTTTCCAGGTCATGTAATGCCGAATCAAGTAGTATTTTTATTAAATACTTTGCAAAGTAAACAACATTCTTTAGACAAAAAAAATATATATAGTATTTTGAAAACATTCGTTTAACGTTTTTCATTTTTTAACGGCATATTATCCTTTCTCAGTTCATTTAATGCCAAATCAAGCTGGATTTATATGTCCATAGGTAATTATATGTTTTTATATAGATAAACAGCTTTTAAGAAGTTCAGTATTGTCTCTACTTTATTTTTTCTTAAACAGTTCCTTCATTGAACCTGCTCTGTAGAAAGTTTCTCTTTTAGGGACCAGATCAATGCATTCAATAAGAATATGCTTGATGGTGTAGGTAGTCTGGCATGCAAAGCATATTGGTTGCTCTTTGTCTTCAAGTAAGTAGGAATGTGTAATCCTTGTGTGACCTATGCGAAGTCTGGATAACACTACTTCTTCCTTTCGGCTTTTTCGTGAGCTTTTTTCCATTCTTCTATTGTAGCTTTGATCGCTAGGAGTTTGTTGTGGGTATTGTTACTCCAACGTTGTTGTCTTTGTTGTTGGATATATTTGTTGATTTTCATTTTAAAATCTGTAAATGGAATATTTAAATTGGTCTCCGCGGCCATGCATAATGCAGACCTAGCTTCCCTATCAGCCTGGTCGTTTCCTCTGATTCCGATATGACTTGAGATCCAACACAGCAATATTTCATTGTCTTTTGATAACTATTCCATCCTGCATAGTAACTTTGTTTCCAATGGATTGTCACATTTCCGATTCGTAAGGGATATCAGTACACTCAAAGAGTCTGAAAAGATAATGAATCTATTTTTCTTGGATTTCAGAATGAAATCGAGCGCCACATCGACAGCATATGCTTCTGCATTAAATATGGAAGTGCCATTTAGGAGACGCTTCTTATTTATGCAGGGTGACCCCCCCCCCAAAAAAAAAACGGGCCCCAAATCTAATTAGGCCCCGTTTCTTAGTGTTTCGTCCGAATGAAATGAATTTTGGGCCATGACTAGTTTATTATATTCACAACATCATATAAAAAACTAGGGTGTTTGACCTTTTTTTCTCCGTTCTACAGCATGTGTTCTAGATTGACTCCTTTTAGCTCCGTGCATTTCTTGAGGCGCAGAACGAAGTTGTCCATGACGTTCTTACAGACTGAATTGGGAATGGCTCTCATCTCCTCCCTGATGGCTTTCTTTGAGTTCCATGATGGTTCTGGGTTTCCCTGCGTACATTCTGTCCTTAAGATAGCCCCAAAGGAAATACTCTGGGGGGCTTAGGTCCGGGCTATGGGGTGGCCACTCAAAATTAGTCTTGAGACTGACCACTCGGCCTCCAAAGTTCTTTTTCAGCCAATCTCGGGACAGGTTTGAGGTGTAAGATCTTGCTCCGTCTTGCTGGAACAAGAACTTGCTCATGAGCGAAGGGTAGAGGGCCTGGAGCTGACTCTTGAAGGTTTTGAGGACCTCCACATACCGCTCCTTTGTGACTGTCACTGCTGCGCCAGATTATTCGATGAAGATTGGTCCGATGATGCCTCTGACCGAGATTGCAGCCCACACCGTGCAATTATGAGAGTGCAGGGGCTTGGTGGCTACTTCATTGGGTCTGAAGGACCCCCAGAAGACATTTGTCTTGGAGTTCGCCTTTTCGTCAAGATGGAAGTGGGCCTTATTTGAGGTCCAAAGGAGATTAAGAAAACCTGGTGTCTGCTCGATCTTATCGAGCATCTTGACTTCCATAGCGCTCCTCTGCTTCTTGTCCGAGGCTGTAAGGGTCTGCAGCGTCTGTATTCTGTATGGGCAAGCCCTGATATCGTTTACCAGCACTCTCCTGCAAGTCTCACGGGAGATACCGAAGGACTGACTTCGCTTACGCACAGAGCGTTTCGGACTCTCCTGGAGAGACTCTCTCACACTTTCGACCAGCTCGGCTGTCCACTTCTTGGGACGTGCCGAGTAACTTGGACGGTTCTCACTGGCAGCGTTGAAGTTCTCCACGGTCCCATACTTCTCGAAGTGGTCCACCCAGTTATGAATTCTGCTTTTGGGTGGAGCCTTTCACATCCGAACTGATGCATGAAACTGTCCTGCGTTTTCTTAAACGAGCGTGTCTTGTAGTAACATTTGACACAGTGTAATCTTTGTCCCAGCTCCCACTGAAGTCTTGGTATACTCACGGCAGTTGATTCTGCCATGCCCTGTAAAATAAGGGCAATCGGTTAATAAATAAAGGATATATCACATAAAGTATACACGGGGCCCGTTTTTTTTAGTCACCCTGTATTATTGTTGTATACTGCAGCACATCCTGTTGCTTCCTCATGCTTCGATCCATCTGTGAAGATGTACCTATGTCTTGGGATGTGTCTTGGGTTTTCTCCAATTCCTCGTGGAAAATCAGAGTTGGTTTTTTTGTTTGTGAAGTTTGTTTTAGGTTAGCAAGAGCTTTCCGGTCCTTATGGTCCAAGGTGGTATTTTTTGGTATTATAGCATCGTGTATTTTTGTCAGGTCCAATCCTGCTTCTTTGTTGATTAGTTCCATTCGAAGGCCAAAGGGTCTTATAGCCCTCTCATTTCTTTGGAATAATTCTCTGTATTTTGGATGGAATGTGTTTCATATGCAGGATTTGATGAACACGATTTCAATTTAACATAGTACTGCAGAGCCAACTTCTCACCTCTGATATCTGCAGGTGCCTCGTCTGCTTTTACATAGAGACTCTCAACAAGCGATGTTCTGATGACTCCAAGGAGTAACCTTAGTCTTCCATGGTAGATCGGGTCTAGTATTTTGAGATAAGTCTTTCTAGCTGATCGGTATATAAAAATACCGTAGTCCAATTTAGATCTCATGAATGCCCTATATAGTTTCAGGAGAGTGTTTCGGTCTGCACTCAACTCAGTGTGAGCTACCACACATAGTAGTTGTAATGTTTTGTTACATTTTGCCTTTATATATTTCAAGTGTGGAATAAAGGTCAGTTTTTTATCGAAAATACACCCAAAAACTTGTATACGTCTACAACCGGAATTTCCATCTTTTCGAGTTTCAGGCTTGGGTTTTGTGTAATTTTCTCTTCTGACAAAAATGAACACATTTTGTTTTTGCCTGAGAAAATCGGAATCCATTTTCTGTTGCCCATGTATTTATTTTATTCAGACATTGTTGCAATTGCGCTCCCTGGTATGCATATGCTTAGACCTGTAGTAGATGAGGAATTCATCCACGTATAGGGGTCCATCCCCTCCGGGTAATAAGCTTTCTATTATGGTATTTATTTTTATGCTAAATAGAGTCACAGATAGCACGATGCCTTGTGGAACACCCTCTTCCGGAGTGTTTATCTCAGAGAGAGTAGATTCAACGCGAACTCGAAATCTTCGGTTTGACAAAAATTCGTCAATAAAGTGTGGTAGTCTACATTTTAGACGGAGATCGTTCAAATCTCTCATTATGCCATACTTCCATGTTGTATCGTACGCTTTCTCTACGTCAAAGAAAATAGCTACGAGAAGTTCTTTTTGAATGAAAGTTTCTTTTATGTCAGTTTCAAATCTAACCAAGAGGTCTATCGTGCCTCTTTTATTGTGGAATCCACATTGTAGATCGCTAATAAGGCCGTTGGATTTCAAGTACCAGATCAATCTATTGTTTATCATGTTCTCCATTGTTTTGCATTTACAACTAGTCAAGGAGATTGGTCTAAAATTGTGTGGATCCGAGTTGTCTTTGCCCGGCTTTGGGATCGGTATCACTGTAGTTTGTCTCCATAGTTCCCGGAATTTTCCCTCTGTCCATATTGTGTTGTATATTTGGAGGAGTAATTTCAGTTATACCCACAGTAGTTGCCTTGTATATATACATATATATATATAGTAAGTTATGAAAATATATTTATGACAATTAAGCTACACAGAGGTACTCTAGTTTCATCACCCGGAGATATTCAAGCTTAAATGCATTTAAGTCTGAGGATTCCCTGGGGATAAAACGCGGGAGCCTCTGTGTAGCGTAATTGCGGTAAATATATTTTCATAACCTACTACCTAGCTCTGCTCACTTATCGAGAACTGCCGAAGCGAATACTGATAATTGATGCATCCCCTTTCAAAACTTTATGTGGATATATATATATATATATATATATATATATATATATATATATATATATATATATATATATATAATCTAAAGAAGAGTTGAGTCATTTTAAACAAAGAAAGTAAATATAGTTTAAACTCCCAGGGACACTAACTTAATCAAAAGAATCGAAGACTTATCACAGGCAGAATCCGATATACGGCCTAAACAATTACAATTACAGAAAGATATTACAGTCTATACATTTTTTCCAATTAATATTATCTGTTTGAATCATGAAATCTCACGTACAGTTATATTCAGCATTGCACTTGGTCTTTCTAAGTAGCATTAAATGTTACCATCCACTTATGTCCCTATTTAACAACAGAATGAAAATCATATTCTATCGATTCATCAATCTATTTAGATTGTTCCTCCTTGCTATTTCTGTCAGCTACTCCGGAGTTTACACAAAATTACGGACTCTATTTAACTTTCCCGATTTTCTTGGGGTAGTGACTTTTTTATTTCGATTCCAAATACTTTTTTACATTCTCTATTGACGTAATAACATATTAGTAGATAAACAGAATGGTCTGATTACACACTATTATTATGATAATAGATATGTATAATTACATGTTACAGCCTGAAAAATTTAAAATAGTTAATTTCTCATAGCAAATTAACTTGCTTAAATGGGGATTGTAAAGCTTATCTAAAAAAAGTATATAATGTATACACATATATACAGCTAGTTCTGCAAATATACTAAAAAGAGTTATTTTATGATAATTGAGCACCCGTAAATGTTTCATCGTTCACTGTAATAAAATGTATGTAATTCTTCACTTTGTGTATAGTTTAAACATGGTTGCTGAACTGAACACACTTATGTTAATGGTAAAGGCTCCAAATAGTCTAGTTTTTTCAAAGTTGTTGTATAACATTTTAATCAAATGTAAATTATTTACGACATTACATTCGGCGCCATGTTTTACAAGAATTATAAGTGAAGCAAAGCCTAATCTTTATAAGGACAATAGCGGTACTTCCAACTTGAAAGACGGTAATTATACAAGTTCCATAAAGAACAATTTAGAAAAAACTAATAGAATAAAAAGTACAGAGATATAATGATTGCACTTAAAACAAGGTTAACTGCATTTGATCACGGTGAAAAGCTTTAGTAATTGCAACAGCGTCGAGACGCTTTCGCAAATATAGAAATATTTTCAGTTCAAACACACATGGCAGATACATTTGTTGAAAAAAAACAGAAAATTGCTAATTTTTTTCTTTAAGGGTTTATCGTCTGACCCTCTAAGAGGAAACATCACAATAATAAATTAGAAACTAAGAAAATCGAATAAGATATGAGGGGAAAAGTTGTTTCAGTTGGAGTAAACGATTGAGAGAGGAAAAAAAGAAAAAAAGTCAATCTCTCAACGTTATGGTGGCTTTAAATCATTAAAGATCGCCAACTGATACTTCAAAATATTTTGTCTACACAGGCTCGGTCGAGAATTGTTAATAACTAACGCCCCAATGATATTGAGATGGTAGTTCGACCTGGCACTGTGTAAAACAGAAAACCACCTATCGGAATGAAAATAATAAAAATCATATCTTTCCCTTTAGTCATATTTCTGTTAATAATTAAAAACATTTAAAATAGAAACGTGTGAATATATAAAAGAGCGAGTCTATATTTGGTCTATATTGATATAGACTAAAAAGTTACATGACTGTTTCTGCATTTGTGCGATGAGGGCATAAAGCAGGTGAGAGTCAGTTGGACAAAATACAATTTGAAGATCGGTGATCAAAGTATCAGTCAACCTTACCACATACACACATGTTACAACAAATATCATATCTCTCTCTCTCTCTCTCTCTCTCTCTCTATATATATATATATATATATATATATATATATATATATATATATATATACATACTAATAAAAACGTATATATAACAACTGATGATCCATTAAATGATGTTAGAAGCAAACTAATATAATAACTGTAAAAACTAAATTGACTTACATGAGTGAGTCTCCACTGAACGACTTGGGACTTAATGTTTTTTTTCTTTTTTTTCTTTCTTTTTTTTCTTTTCTTTTTTTTTATAGTGTTAATGGTAGAGAAACTTCCGAGACTATATATATATATATATATATATATATATATATATATATATATACATATATATATATATATATATATATATATATATATATATATATATATATATATATATGTGTTGTGGACCTGTTTAGGGGTACCAACAATGAAATAAAAGAACACCATGTTTAGAGATAATAATAACGAATTGTATCGAACAGATAAATTATACACAAGTCAGTGTTTGCAGTGCTAGTGCCTAAATGTGCCTACAAATGTTCTCCCGGAAAAAACCGGTATTTATGGTAGCCGGTTGTTACCATTTAGTTATTATTAAAAGGTAGGTAGGTTCACCCACAACACCCCGCTTCCGAAACTCATTCCCCCGAAATCTCAAGGTATATCTTTTTCCTAGGATTCACCTCAAAACTCCCGATTAATTTACGTTTTCTTGATGAACGTCTCTGTTCCTGGGGCGTTTTTGGTGTTGGCAGCTACAATGCGTCGCATAGATCTTCCATGATGGTCTTACTCTGATACGATGAGCCTTCCCCTTGGGTCGTCCGACATGCGACGACGCATTTAGTTAATGTGTGTTTACAGGTGCCTCTAGGAGCCTCTACAATGTACACCATCCGTCCCAATCTTTTTTGTACCTTTCCCACTTCACACACGGTTTTGTTTCCATGATGTTCCTGGAAGAACATCTCTCCATCCTCGTAACTCGTAATGTTGGTCGATTTCACCTGTTTTGGTAAAAGTTATTCGAATACCGACTTTATTTTTCTTCCAAACATTACTTCCGCCGGCGGTACCTGGGCTGGTGTGTTCTCGTTGGGTGTAATTCTATACACTTGAGGGAACTGCTCGAGTGCATTTTCTCTCGGCGTGCCCGTCGATTTTTTTAACGCTCTCTTCAAAGTATCAACAAATTTTTCTGCCTGTCCGTTTGACCTCGGATGGTAAGTCGGAGTGGTGATATGTTTAATTTGAAAGGCTTCACAGAATTCTTTGAACTCTCGTGAAGCAAATTGTGTACCGTTGTCGGATACAACAATGTCCACCACTTCGAATCGGGCAAACAGTTCATACAACGCGCATATCGGGACATCCGTTGTTGGGTTTTTACATCTAACAACTCCAGGCCATTTTGAGTAGCTATCGACTATAATTAAATAGTAGAAGCCTTCCAATGGCCCCGCAAAATCTATGTGAATACGGGACCATGGTTGCTCTGCCTTTGGCCATGGACAGTACTGAATAGGTGGTGCTTTCGCTGCTGACGCGCAGCCCGCACAGGCCTTCATCTTCATCTCTATGTCCTTGCCCATGTTTTTCCAATACAGATAAGATCTCATTAGGCTCTTTATGCGTGTCGCTCCGGGATGCCCCCTATGGAAATCCTTCAGGATCTTTTTTTAGCGTAGCTGGGATTACTACACGCTTCCGGTATAATAATGTGTCGCTACAGACTGAAAAAGCTTCTGCCGTTTGCTCATAGTATTTTTGTAATTTATTTTTAATTTCAGTAATAAAATTATCTTCTCCTGCCTCTTTTGTATATCGCCAAGTGTTACTGACAGCTCTTTTATTGTGTTACACAGTACTTTACTATAGTCATATTCAGACCGAAGGGGTGCTATAACTGTATCCTCGAGCGGCTCCGTGTACTTTGGGATTAGCCGCGATAAACCATCTGCGTGTCCTAGTCTTTTTGACGGTAAAAAAATCTATCGCAAAGTCATAATTTAACAGAGTTATACCCCATCTCTGTAGACGGTTTATTGTGTAGGTTGGCAAGCCTTTTTTGTATCCAAAGATTGTGATAAGTAGTTTATGGTCTGTTTGTAGGATAAAATGACGGCCGTGTAGATACCTGTGAAATTTGGTCATTGCGAACACAATACCCAACGCTTCTTTTTCAATCTGAGAGTAATTTTTCTCTGCAGGAAGTAAAGTTCTTGAAGCGTGCATGATAGGTTTCATCGAGCCATCCGGCATTTTATGCAAAATGCACGCCCCAATGCCGTAGGAGCTGGTGTCACTTGCACCAATAGTATTTAGCTCTGGATTAAAATGAGTAAGAAATAATTCTGAAGTTAACTTCGTTTTTTAGGTTGTCGAATGCAGATTGACAGTCGGCGGACCATTCCCATTTACTACCTTTCTTAAGTAACTCATTTAAGGGGGCTCGCAATTTGTACATACTGGGAATTAATTTTTCGTAATAGTTTGCAAGACCCAGGAAGTTTTGTTGTTGGGTAACATTGTTCGGTTCGGGCATATTGATGGCTATAGATCTTTCTGGGTCGGGACGTCTTCCATTCTTATCAATGACATGTCCCAAGTATTTGATATCTTCTAGAAAGAATTCCCACTTAGACTCCTTGAGTGTAAAACCAAAATCGCTTATCCTTTCGAATACTTTGTTTACGTGCTCACGGTGCTCCCCGACGTTCGTACTTTTCATTAAGATATCGTCAAGGTAGCCGATCGAAAAATCGAGCCCGCTCAACATCGTGTCGATTACCTTCAGAAAAATCGACGGGGCCACTTAAATTCCAAAAGGGAGACGATTGAACATTAGTAGTCCCCTGTGTGTCGAAATACAGAGAAGCTTAGAGCTATCTTCTCTACAGGTTTTTTTTCAGATAGGCTTCACTCAAGTCAATTTTTGAGAAGAGTTTTCCACCGTTTAATTTTGTGAAAACCTCTTCTGGAGTCGGCAAAGGATAGTGATAATCTTTCAGCGCATTGTTCAAACCGGTTGAGAAATCGACACACACTCTGATCTCTCCAGATTTTTTCTTCACGTAGACGGTTGGGGCCGCCCATTCCGAGTAGTCAACTTGTGTTAAAATACCTTTCTCCACCAAACGGTCTATTTCTGCATTAATTTTTTCAAGAGAGGCAAATGGTACACTTCGTTTTCTCTTAAAAACGGGATTCTTATTTTCAATTAGTTCAAAACTCGCCTTCATTTTAGTACAGCGTCCTGATTCATTAGCAAACACCTTGGGGAATGACTCTTACAAATCCTTCTTCAATTTTTCTGCTTCAGCAGAAAAATTCTCTATTCGTTGACAATAGGCGAATCCCAGAGCTGGAAGTGGTGAATCCAATCTGAACCGAACACATTTCCTGTATCTTTCATTACGAACATGCGTAATTTTAATGTCTTATTTTTAGTGTCACTTTTGAAATGACCTCCCCTTTCAAAGTTTATTTTCTCTCCGGTTACCGATCGAGCCACTTTATCTGTGCGTAGCATAGTCGGTCTGCCGATCTTTTTCCAGGTATTATTATTAATAATTGGTAGGTCATACTCTGAATCAAGCTGTAGTTTAACATCTTGATTGTCCATTTTTACCGTAACATACTTTCGTATGTTTAGCTTGCCCCCATTAATTCAAGTTGTTTTTATGTAACATTTTCCAGTGTTACTTCTGCAATGTGAGGCTTTGTGTCCCATTTTATTGCATTTGTCACAATTATTTCGTTTAAAAGGACACTTCTGGTAGCAATGTAGGTCCCCGCAACCCCAACAACGGTTGTTTGGCAATTTTTCATCTGACCTTTGAGGCAAATCCTTCCTGAATTTTTCCTTCGAAGAGTATGATTTTTTTTGAAAAACGACGACCATTTTTAATATTAGAAACTGCTGCTTCCTCTATTTTTTTAGCTTCTTTTTTCTCGGAAATAGATTGTTGACAGCTTTCGGCCAGTTGTTGCAATGTTAAATTTGGTTCGAGTTCAAGTTTGCTTATTGCACGTCTTTTTTACTCTGCATCGTTTTGCGAAACGAGCCCTTGAACAAATATTAATACATTGAAATTGTCCGCTGTCAAAGATGATAATTAAAGTCGTCACAATGTTTATTGACGATCGAAGAAAACATTGAGTAATCCTGGTTTTCGTTTCGCGTTAGGTTCATACATTTCCACCTTTTGTGGAATAAACTTGTTTTGCGGCAATATAGTTCTATTAATATTTTAATGGTTCATTGAAAGATAGTTCGCCCGTATTCCTCGGCAGAATATAATCGACAAATTGTGTATGCTCTGCCGTACCTAGTCTACGAAGAACTAAACGAACCTTTTTCTTTTCTGACCATGTGCTACAATCAATGTCAAAAAAATCCTGATATCGACGGTACTATGATTCGAAGTTTAGGTCCTCTTCAGGCACATAGTTGAAGGTTTCTATAGCTGACCATATTGCATTTTGGTTGAACCCGTCGCTGTCGTCATTCGTCGTATTTATCATTCCTTGTGCAAGCTGTTCAAATGTTCTCTCTGATTGAGTATGTTGCTTTAATTGTAAATTTGTTATCCCAATCATTTTTCTATTTTCTCGCTTTTGTGCTAAATTCTTTTCCTCAAAATATTTCAACAAACTTATTTGCTGCGACTGAAATTCCTTCTGTAGAGACTGAAGTTTTTCATCGTTTGCCTTCTGTTGAGCAAGATGATTTTCATCGTTTGCCTTCTGTTGTTCTGATTGAAATTTAATCATCTCCAATATCTGTTTCGAGCAATCTTCTATGATTAAAGAAATACTTTTTTGCAAAAGAATTAGTCATGAATAGTCCTTCACTATTTTTTTCTTTTCAAATGCTTACTGTTTAATAACAAGCTCAACCCCTTCTCATCACTGCGTCATTCGGGTTTCGAATTGGACCGGTACTTGCTAATCTTTTTTTAAAGTTCCTTGGGAAAAAAACGATTTTATTAATCCGGCTTATTGGGTAATTAATTTAACAAATTATTTGTATTTTTGTCCGCATCTGGAACTTTTTGGGATTTTTTTCCCAATAAGTACCTTTGCCTTTCAGTGTAGGCTGAAAATGCAAAATAGCAAGTAATGGCTGTATTAAAAATTGACTAGTTATTCAAAAAAGTAACTTGGTTTTACTTGTCAGATTTTTTTTCGAATATACGATTTTACAGTGACAAGTCTGTTCGCAAAATAGGTTTGACTATATCAGACACGAAAAAAAGGTTTTTGTAGTATGGAGTTTTTTTTGTCAAAACCTTTCAGTTTCATAAACACATGGTATTTCAATTTCATTTGTTGCACGAGGTAAAATCCCGTATTGAAATACGAAGAACACAAATAGTAAAATATGTCTTACTTTTTTTTTCTTCCAGTAATTGTTTAAACTAGTGATTTCTTGAAAGGCAGACTCGTCCCAAAATTGAATGTATTCGATGTTTCCAATATCTTCCCGAAAATTGTAAAGCAGAAGGTTTTTTTTTCGAAGGTTGACCGTGTTGTAGACACTGGTTTATCACTCAAAGGTTGCAAGGTCCAAGGTGTTTCCAACGAAGTCCTTTACGCATAACTCGCCGCCAGTTGTTGTGGACCCGTTTAGGGATACCAACAATGAAATAAAACCACAGCAGGTTTAGAAATAATTATAACGAATTGTATTGAACAGTAGAATTATACACAAGTCAGTGTTGGCAGTGCTAGTGCTTAAATGGGCCTACAAATGTTCTACCGGTATTTATTGTAGCCGGTTGCTGCCATTTAGTTATCATTAATGGGTAGGTGGGTTCACCACCAACAATATATATATATATATATATATATATATATATATATATATAGTGTGTTTGTGTCAGGTTGTATATGAAAATAAATAAATAAAGTGCTCAATCATATAAGAGAGCTAATATAATTCATTTAAATGCTGTATATTACTTATTTAAACAATGTACCGCGGTTTCATCCAAAAGGGCAGATTTAGACATCTTTAGTAAACATCATACTGCTATCTCTACGGAAGACATGATTTCCACAAACTATTTCGGTCTTAAATCTAGACACTATCCCAAAAGAGTCGACAAAATGGACGCCTTCGCAAGGGACTTGCTTGACATGATTCCAAAAATCCAATTCACACAACAAAAGAACTCCTTTCAAAAAATCTTATCTGCCAACCTAAAAAACCTTTAATCGAATGACCAGACATTAGTATTCTCAGATGAATCCAAAAACCTTGATGAAGTCAAACACGATAAATATAAACAACTAGCAGTAGATAGCATCATCAACAAATACCAATTAGCATCAAATCTCACACACAACGCCATCAACACATAAGCAATGACCCTAGCAGCAAATCTCAAAATTTATTACAGAGCCAACCAGTTAATCCCAAATGGGGCCTTCCTTACCTTAAAATACCACAAACCAAACTTCGGCAACAAACCCACGTGCAAACTCATAAAGCCAGCAAAAAGCGAAATCGGGTTAGTCAGTAAAAGTATACTTAGAAACATTAATGATTATATTAAGAAACATACAGACTTTCGCCTTTGGACCAATTCACAAGCAACCATTGATTGGTTCAAGGCCATCGCAGGTAAAATAAAACAATGCCGTTTACATAAATTTTATAACGCTGACCTCTACTCCCCCATTAATAGGGAAGTCCTCGACAAGGCCCTATCATTTGCCAAAACATTCGTGGAAATAAGCGATCTCGAAATTAACATGCTAGAAGCTCACTTCTTTTTCTTCAATGGGTTAAAAAATCCAACCCTGAAGACTCTTTTGATGTTCCCATGGGAGCCTATGACAGCGCAGATATATGCGACCTGATTGGGCTATTCATCCTACACTCCTTACCAAATAAATTCCCTGACCAAGAGTTCGGCCTCGACCGAGACGACGGTCTATGCCTATCTCGCAACAACAACGTGCAAGAACTCGACAGATTAAGTAAACATTTAACCGCATTCCTAAAAGAACTAGATTTTAACATCACCTTAGACACCGACCTGACTAGCGTAGATTTTATAGACGTATCTCTAGACCTGACCAACAGTTCAACTAGGCCATACCACAAACCCACCGAACAAATCCGGTGCATCCACACCAAATACTTCCACCCCCTCTCATATTTAAGAACCTTATACCCAATATTAGTAAAAGAATTTCCAGCCTTTCATCCACACTTGAGATTTTCCAACAAGCCCTTATTGAGAGCGGTTATAACGAAAAATATCCTACATACCTAACCAATCCACCCGTCATCAGACGCAATAGACAAAGAAATATCATCTGGCCCCCCACCCCCTTATTCCCTCAGTGTCAAATATAGCGTAAGTAAGCAATTTCTCAAATTAATAAACAAGCACTTCCCGCCATCAAGTAATCACCATAAACGTTTTGACAGAAATACAGTAAAAACTAGCTATTCATGGTTCGAGTCGGTGGGATCCATTCTGACCTCCAAACCACCAACTAATTCAGCCAACCCCCGTTGCTCTTGCAAAAAAGGTGAGACCTGCCCTTTGGGCGGATGATGCACAGTCGGCTCCGTTGTTTACGAAGCCAAGGTTATATCCGGGGTGTATACCAAAATGGAGGATATATACATCGGAATGACCCAAGGTATTTTAAACAAAGACTCTACGCCCACAACAACACTTTCAAATACCCCAAAAAGACCACATAACCACACTGGCAACCCACCTATTGTATCTCAAGAAGTCCAACATCCCCAATTGAGAAATACCGGCAAGCCTGAATCCTACAGCCCCACCTCCATGGCCTACACTTTGTGCACTACTGAGAAATTCAGAAATATACCAGCTATCAACAACCCTTCCATAAACGGCATTAACATAAACAACCGATGTCTTAAGAAAATGCACCCACATAAGAAAATTCCTGCTAGTCCAATGGTCTGATAACAATATTATATAAACCACCAATCATCCCTTTAAACCACATACCCCTTCAAAAAGATAGTAAAGTATTTCTTAAAAACATACAAATTAACCAATCTCCCCAAAACCTCCCTAAACCCATAAGAAAATTCCTATCTTTCTATTAACGTACAAAATACCCCCCACATATATATGTTACACACACCACGGGCGCGACTACATAATCCCCGCCTACCTTGATACAACCTAGTTCTAACCACAGATAAAACATTCATCAATAAACACCCCACCTTTTCACCAAAACTAATCCCTATCCCCACGGATTATACATTCATTAGCAGATACCCCATCTCCACGTGACCTTCCTATCACGGTAAATACATGAACCCCCTTTAAACTCCCAGGAATACAGATACCCCACCGAACGAAATAATTTTTGACCCCAAATCATTTTTGATCATACAGTCAATGTAATAGATTCTCAAATCACCCGCCCACTCCTGTATAAATGAAGATGAGTGTACATGCGTGTGTATACGTCCGTGTGGATGTACACGCACGTGTATGCGGGTGCGCTTGGGTATGCATAGGAGCATATTATTAATAAATATAAAATGTAAAATAACATTCATAAAATAAAAAAAGATTTAATTAATAACATGAGAAAAATACAAAAAATAAAAAATAAAAATAAAAAAATAAAATTAATAACCCCCTGTACATGTGACTGTAGATGTGTGTACGTGCGTGCATACGCATATGCGTGCAGATGTTGTATATAGACATGCATGTGGTTCCATGCACGTATGTGTATATAAGTTTATTTGCCGATGCGCATGGAGGGAAGTACGCGTACGAGGTCAATAAAATAAAATAATGAGATAAAGAATTTAATAAATCTTCTGAAATACATTAATATTAATATTATTAATACACCATCAATGAAATACAAGTTAACAACCCCCACCAAGAGGCTAAACTTATACCCCTCGAATCGAAATAACAGATAGCATCCTCATTTCGTTTATAACCAATTTTTGTTTTTCAACACTATTGGTTATAAACGGGACATATACACGGAACACCCTTTTTTAATATACGACTTTCCTCCTATTAAGATAAAGAAAATACGAACACACCAAATCAATAAACAAAAATAAACACGCACGTTAAATCCATGAAAATATCATTGCATCATCTTTTTCAGCAATATATCGAATAATTAATCCGATACATAAATTTATTCCCAAAAACTACACCATAATTACACAAACCCAAACGGCAAACTTCATAGTCGCCACTTTCGTATTTTTTCAGACTAGGTAAAACAATAATATTACAAATCAAAAAAAGAACAGATACATAAATAAATAAATAAAACTTGCTAGGGAATAACATGAAAGCCTTCCATACACAAACTAACATCGCACTCTCTTAAGTCTTATTTAATCACTATCCCACACCGGATTTTTTCAGGAACCCCCTCAGAGATACACCGTTTTCTGTCATTGTTGACGCCATTCCCTATCGGGACGTGACTACAATCATTTCAGCTTGCCGAAGATTTCACTGAGCACAGAGATTTACTAAAGATGTATAAATATGCCCTTTTGGATGAAATCGCGGTACATTGCTGAAATATGTAATACACAGTATCTAAATAAACTATATATATATATATATATATATATATATATATATATATATATATATATATATATATATATCAAAATGACGACAGGTCTTATTTAAGAGTGGGTTTCTTCAATCCTCTGCATATTATTAAACTGAACAGATGGCGAAAACAAGTTAACGCACGAGTAAACAACCCAGTGCCCTATCGATAATAAAAACAATAACAACGCAAAAAAATACACTCTCTCTCTTTCTTTCTATTTCTCTTTCTCTCTCTCTCTCTCTCTCTCTCTCTATATATATATATATATATATATATATATATATATAAGGTGATTTATAAAAAGCAATGCACTGCAGATTTTAACGGATAACACAAATTAAAGGTAGGTATAGGACATAACCAGTAGATGGAATTTATTCCGAAATATAAGATTAATGTAAAATAAATATATATATACATATAAATTAATCTCGCATTGTTAATCACTTACATATCAATTTAATTAACATATCCAACAATGCTTTTAATGGACGACCAACCAATACTACTTAACCTACAGGAGCTAGCCAGGCTCTTCGTTCGACACCGGAATTGGAATCATGGCCGCCAACACCACCAGGGAGATATACGTTTTATCAAGTAACAAAGAAATGAGTTTGGTTATTCTTGTTTTTGATGAAAAAAAAGTACTCAATAACTGGTCACCTCTGAAGATGGAATTTATTAATGTAAAATAATATATATACATATAAATTAATCTCCCATTGTTAATGGCTTACATATCAATTTTATTTATACACACACACACACACACCCACACACACACACACATATATATATATATATATATATAATTTTAAACAAATATTCCTGAAACAGTTTTTCATGGTAAACAACTGAAGCAAACTAATATAATAACTGAAAAATGTAATTTGACTTACATAAGTGACTGTCCACTGAACGACTTGGGACTTAAGGTTGGTTTTTTTATTTTAAAAATTTTTAATAAATAGTTTTAATGGTTGAGAAACTTCCAAGACTATATATATATATACACACATCCACACATACATATATACACACATCCACACACACACACACATATATATATATATATATATATATATATATATATATATATATATATATATATGAACCTGTGTGCGTGCGTTTACTGCACTGACCGTGTGTTGGATAATGTCCTTATGGAAATGGACGTATCTGTTGCAAATCGTTGGTTTGACTTACGCGAATTTACGCGGTTTGACCGGCAGTTGAGTGCAGAATAGGGCCTGTCCTCACAGGAGGAAATCACAGACGTGACAAGGTCGCCGTGTTCCGAGACCCTGGATCAAGGGCTGATGTGCACCTGCGAGAGGCTCTGTGACGACACAGGCCTTGCGTGGGAAACAGAGGGATATGTGACGTCACTCGTATTTCGTAGGTATAACAAACGAGAAAAGACATGGCCCGTAGCGGGTGCGAGTGTACAAAACGCATACTGTCGCGGTCCAGGTGGAGTGGGACATTCAACACGTGTTCGTGCTTACTTGTTGTAGTGGTCAAATGTTGTTATTGGTTTTAGCCAGCGCCATAACAAAGAATTAGTATCCTAAATAAAACTATAAGTCCACTTAATTACAAGTAACTTCTTTATTCTTTTTAGGTTACACAGCTACTCGTGTTCTTTGGTAGAATATCAACAAAATAGCATCGTTTACTCAGGAGAAATAAAGCCTAAATTCGATACACTGATCAATTTTGGTTAGAACAACTAAAAACACACTTTACTCAGAGAAACACCAAGCTTCAAAAGGAATTCCGGCTCTCTGAAAAGAAAACTTCCAATCATGCTCATAGTTCACGTCTCTCCGTACCGTCCCTTGGGATCCTATGTCTCTAACCGGTAATCCTGGATCTTTGTCTTTTTCACTGATACGCGTTTGACAAATACAGGGCTGACAGCTGGATATATACTTAGAGACCCCTCCAAGACACTCTACTTAAAGGGTGTATAATAAGGACGATCTAAGAACGTTACTTTCTAGGGGCAGCATTATTCTGTTTTTAAGATTCACTGTTTTCTTTCAAAACGTAATATTATGCTCACGACCTGATATGACACCAACTATATTTAAAAGTGTCTGTTGTGCTCCCTTTTTCTATTGACCATCCATATAACACCCGCAATGTCTGCCATTCGCATTTACCACAAACACCTCCAGTATACTGCAAGCTTATATATATATATATATATATATATATATATATATATATATATATATATATATATATATTAATCGAGGCAAGGTAAAGATCAACCAGATAGTAATCCAAATCATTTAACACTGGCTAACAAATAGTGCTCAATATAAAATAGAGCTTTTATGAAATATGTTTTTTTATTTATTTATACAGACATGTACAAAATCTGCGACACTGGTATGTCAATATTATCGATCAACAGCGGTTATAAACTGAGATCTCACCAGGAAGATTACGAATCCGATCTTTACGTTAGATCATATTTGGAAAGAATGGAATGTGGAGAATAAAATAGGAATTACAAATAAAAATTGGGAAATCCACGTGGTTAGAATTAAGACTATAACAATTACAAAATAAAAAATAATATAAAGTCAAAAAATATGTAAAAAATATCAAATAAAAATATAAAATATAAAATGTAAAATATAAAATGTAAAATGAAATAAAAAGAAATAAAGATAGAAAGACAAAGAAATATAAAGAGTGAAAATAATGAATAAATAAACAAATAGATAAATAGACAGATAGATAAATAGATTAAGAGATAGATAGAGATAAACTACATAGATAGATAGAAACTAAACTAAAATAAACTAAATTAAAATAAAATGAAATAAACTAATATGATATGGGATGAAATAAGATAATAAATTAAATAATTTGAGATAGAGAACATTGAGGGGAAAAAGGAAGTCGGTAATAGATAGGAGAAGATGGTACAGGCATCAGAAGGGAAGTAAGAGTTTAAAAAGATACATACAGCTAATGTTTGAATGTTTAGGGCTGGCAGGAGACTCGTCAATATCTGTTTACCGTTGTTCTCTTTCTATGGTTTCGTCTTTCCCTCTTTCTTTTTATGTTATTTTATATTTAATCTCATCTTTTGTATATATTTTTGACTTCATATTATTTTTGATTTTGATTTTTAACGGTCAACATTCTAACCACGTGACTTTAACAATGTCCATTTTAAATTTGTTTTGTTCTCTCCTCATGTAATTATTTCCAAATATGATCTAAGGCTAAGATCGGATTCTAACTCTGACTGATGCAATCTCAGTTCATAACAGATGTTGATGGATAACATCGACATACCAGTGTCGCAGATTGTGTACATGTCTGTGTGAATAAAAAAATTATATATATAACAAAAAAATAATCAGACATATAGATATGTATATATATATATATATATATATAAGCTCTAATACATCATAGTATATCTTATTTACAGCAGCACGGTTGGATAGAAGCTGGGTGTCTATACGTTACAACTATGCATTTTATCGCTTTATACAAATCGCATGTATATATATACATATATATATATATATATACACTTATCATATATTAAGAATATGTTATGAAAACTGAATGTCCCTTTCTTATATATTCTTATATATATATATATATATATATATATATATATATATATATATGTATGTATATATAATATATATATATATATGTATATATAATATATATATATATATATATATATATATATATATATATATATATATATATATATATATACATACATGGGAGTTAATGCGACATTTGAGACATTGGCTGCGCTAACGGTTAAGTGCACACGTCTAATTTACAGGTAAATTTAACTTTACAATATAGGCAGGAAATCTATTCTTTTATATACTGCTCATCTATATGCGATATCAGGCACAAGATAAACTAATACAGATATTTATCATAATTATTATCATGTTCGCTTTAACGTGGGTGTTAAATGCTGGCATCTGTTGGACGGTTTGATAAGCATACTTCAAATATAACTTATCTCTGCCATGTCTTCATTTTATCTTTTACCTAATTGTCATCACTTTCTCTTCTCTTGTGAACAATTTTCTCCTTCAGCAATTTTACAATTACTTACTAAAAACGTTGTTTGATACTCTAAAGTTGCTAACCTTTTGAAAATGCCTGTTCTGTAGACATCATCCTATACTGTCTAGAATAACTCTATCTTTGAGATCATAATAACAAAAATGATATGTGTAAACTCGCATTACACATTGATCGAATTACCATAATGTACTTTGTTCTCGATGAAACACATATTCCTAATAATTACTGGCCATGTTTCACTTTCAAATAGCTTCATACTGCGTATACCCACCTATTAGATATTTATCTTGGACGACAGTAGCAACACTCGAGGTTCGCTGGTTAGTTATGGCAAAATATCTCTGGCATTACTCTATTTTCTGCTAATTCTTACAATCACACCAACACTTGTTCCACCTTGTTCTCCAGTTGCATCTGCAAGTTAACAAAACTTCTCGACAACCCAGTATCTCCGCCATATATGTGTCTACTTCGTCTGCATCTGAGTTTTCATACATCTCTTGTGTCTAACAATTTTTTACCCGAATTGGTTATCCTCTCTCAACCAAGAAGTAATTCCACTGAATATATTGTGTACCCAATGTGTTTTTTTTTAAAATACCATTTCTTAAATTTACTTTTATTTGTTATTGTTTTTATTCAATTTTTCTTTTGCATTTTAATATAAAACAATATTCTGATTCGCAATTCTGTTTGATTTTATTAAAAAAATATTAAGCATTGCTGTTCAAATGTTAGTTTCTTGAAAAGGACCAACTTGATTTTTAGAAGCTGTGATCAATTTTAAAATTCCAAGTGATAAAATACATTTGTTTCTTATTTATTTATTTTCTATGATGTTATATTTATACTAAACATTTATTTGAATAAACATTTCAAAAAGTTAATGTTCATGTGCATAGATTAATAAATAAGAACTATTTTGTTTCATGTTTATATATAAAGTTATCAAACAAATGTTTATAATTTTAAACGTATTGTTTATGCATTTAGAGTCATGCACTTTGCCAGCTCGTATATATAATATTATTAATTCATTTATACACGTATAATATTATAAGGTTATATAATATATTGTGAATAGATTTTCAGTATTTACTGTAACAATGCTCAATATGTTAATATAACTTCATAGTAAAGTATGAAAATGTATTTATGGCAATACAGCTACTGTAATACAATGGAGGCCGCGAGGATAGGAAGTGACTAATCGACAGAGACAAAAGAAAACACGGGGTGGTCAGTAATGAAGGTCGCGAGGATAGGAAATGACTCATCGACAAATACAAAAGAACAGATGACTAAGAAAAGAATACCGGACACGACATTTAAGAGTGACAGTTTTTTTACGGCTTAGCAGAATGGGGGAATATTGGTTACAGATTGTGTAATTGGTTAGTATGAAGTTGGTTATTTTGATAGATGTTAGCTGGTATAAGTCAGTAATCTGAGAGTGTAATGTTGTGATTTTATGATCAAAGATAGTCAATAATACGTGTGATGGAAAACGTAAAAATAAGGGAGATAAGCCAATGATTTGTGCGGAGAGGGGAGAGAGAGAGACCCCCTCACTTGAAAAAAAGGGGACAATCAGAATAAAAAAAGAATAGAGACTTATATGTATTATATGTTAGAATTGTATTTGCTTCAGGATATGGGTCTGACTGTCTTGATTAACATTGTTATGTGTTGAAAAAAAAGAAAAAGAGATACAATCAGAAAGAAGAAAAAAAAGACCCATGTATGTTATATATTACAGTTATGTTTTTTTAGGTAGTGGGTTTTGTTTTGATTAATGTGTTTTTTTTTATATGTTAAAACCAAAAACAAGAAATAGTAACAGTAGAGATATTGTATTTTTATGTAAAAGAAAACATAATGTTTTGTTGCAAAAAGACACAGTTTCATGTTTGTCCGTGCAAAATTGTACAAAGACGTTGTTTTTATTATTGCTAAAAAAACTTAATTGCGCAAGGTCAGCAGAGTTGAAGTGTGGATAAAGTCCTCTTTGTAGGAGGTGAAAAAAATCCTCCTGATTTATTTTTTAGGGGGAGGGAAGACAGCAAAATTGCGGAATGCCTGTTAATATGAGAGGTGATTGGAAAATCCTCTTGGTAGAAGGTGTGTCAAAAGTCTTTCTGTGGGTGGTGAGTTAAAATTCCTCCAGGTGTTTTCAAACTCGGTGGAGAGGCGAGGTTGATTCTCTCTCTCTGGTATGAGAAGTAAGTACCAGTGGACAGGAGCCTGTGCAAAAGGGAATTGCTTTGTTGTTTTTTTAGGGTATGAGAGGTGATTGGAAAATCCTTTTGGTAGAAATTGTGTCAAAAGCCATTCTGTGAGAGGTGAGTTTAAATTCCTTCAGTTTTTTTTTTCGACCTCGAAAGGTGTCAAAAGTCTTTCTGTGGGAGGTGAGTTAAAATTACTCTGGTTTTTTTGTTTCTACCTCGATGGAGAGGCGAGGTTTAATTTCCCTCTCTGGTATGGGAAGCATGTACAAGTGGACAGAAGCCTGTCCAAAAAGGAATTGTTTTGCTGTTGATTTTTAAGGGTACCCAAATACCCTTGGACTGGAAAGAGGGTCAAATGCATCCTTGTGATTCCGGTTCGCAGATCACCCAATCGATGTTTGCTTGTCTGTCATGTTTCTGCCGTTTCTTAACTGATGTAATATGAATGTATAACTTTGTTTTTGTATCATGTAATGTGATTTTTGTTTTGTCATTTATGTAATAAATGACAAGTTGGGCATGGGAGGTGTGTGATACAATGGAGGCCGCGAGGATAGGAAGTGACGAACTGACAGAGACAAAAGAAATACGGGAGTGGTCAGTCATGACGGCCGCGAGGATAGGAAATGACTGATCGACAAAGACAAAAGAAATAGGGGAGTGGTTAATTTCCATTGTTCAGGACAGGTGACTTAGAAAAGAATACCGGACACGACATTTTAGGAGTGACAGTGTTTTTACGACATCTGACTACAATAAGGCAGGTTAGTTTGACGACAGTAAGGTTTATGACAAAAAGTTAAAGAGTTTGGATTTCAGGGAGAAGCTGAGTAGTTAGGATCGAACCTCCTGAGAGAGCGGATCGGACCGGAAAAAAGATTAGATGAGCTGACGACTTGAGCAACGACAATAGGGGTTTCGACAGTCCACGACGGTGTCACACACACTCATAGTTCAAACTAAGTTATAGACGACGTATATGTGTTCGTGTTATTTATCGAGAGTTGTGTTTCTTTTATTTAAACTTGTGGACCATTGTTGTGCCATCGACGATTCGTCAGTGGATTGACGACACGGCTAAGACGATTAAGACAAAGAAGAAGACCACGGAAATTCAACGTTGGTGTCGACGGTAGTCGAGTGGGGCAACATGGTTCTACACTACACATAGTCACCCGTGTTTCATCCTAGCACGGAAGCTTTAGCTCATTCTGACGATTTCCTGCGGGGGATTAAATGCGAAATTATCGGTATAGATTAATTGCTAGACATATATTTTACTTACTTTACTATATATATATATATATATATATATATATATATATATATATATATATATATATATATATATATATATATATATGTAGTATGACGTCGCTAGCTATAAAGATATCGTTCTTTTAGTCATGTCGAATGCTCTTATGACATTAAGCCGTCGGATAAAGTGTTAAAATTACCACTGTCTATTCGCTATTCAGCGTCAGCCGAATCGTTCTTGACGTCGGTATTTGAATTGTTAAATACTGGAATCCGGGGTTTCGAATCGCATAACAAGTAGTGAATAGACATATCTCTATCTTGATGAGTGTCTATTTTAAAAGGACGAAACGTATACGTACATATATAATAAACGAAACGAAATATTATATGTATATATATATATATATATATATATATATATATATATATATATATATATATACTTTTATGTAATTATTTTTGTATGTGATTGATGGTGTTGTTACTATTTGCATTATTATTTAGGTTTTAACTTCCTAAGTGATACGTATCAATGCAGAATATTGCATTTTTAGTTGGCATTGTCTTTATATGACTTATCTTTCGTTAGTATCTATTTTATTTATGTTATACGTTCATAAAGGTTATACATATGTATGTTTTTCTGGCTCACAGGCGCCATCATCATAGTTAAGCTATATAACAATAAAACATTGGGTGTTGATGTATGACGCCTTGCCTAAAAATATGAACGCTCTTCATCACTTCAATATTTAATGTATTTGATATGTAATTGGTGTGTTATAAGTAATTACAGCGTGGGTTACTTCTTGTATTTGCATTATTAACTACCTTTTAACTTCCCAGGTGATGCACATTCATGCAAAATATTGTATATTAGTCGACCTTAAGTTTATAGGACGTATTTCTCGTTAATATATATAGTTTTATTACTCGTATACGTACGTAAAATACATTAATATGTATCACTTAGGAATATGTATCACTGCATAAACACGTGTCCATGGATTACGTAATATATATATATATATATATATATATATATGTGTGTGTGTGTGGGTGTTTTGTTATGTATGACATCACAAAACAATAAGGTCATCTAGGTAGTGGGCAATATTACAAGCAATACTCACAAAATGTTATCCGTAGATATAGAGGATAGACTCTGTGCTTTTCTCTCTGTCACTTTCCCTCGTCGTTATCCCCCTCTCGCTCTCTTCATATTTCTCTTTTTGTCCGTGCCTCTTTTCTCAGTTTTTTCGATATCCAATATAAGACGTCATCATCTTCTCACCTAATAAACATCATCCAAATATAAATAAGCAAAATAGATTACACACACCCAACAACTATCCTCATTGTTTTATATATAAGTCGATTCTACAGAACTACGTATACTGTATCGGCCCGTCTTGTTTTCTTTCAATTTACTATAAAATAATACATATTTTATGTTTCAGAAGACGTCCACACGCTGTTTTTATTTACAACTGTATACTAATAATTATATTTCAATCATTATGTAAATAAATATATGAGAAATGCGTCTTAGATCAGGGGTCGCGATAACACCAAACCGACAAAAATCTCGAAATTGAAAGCATCTGAAATGATTGATTGTCTTTGTAAATAGAACAAAAATCAAAGATGAGGTCAAAACATTTAAACTTAATCTAAATCTTAGATTGTGTTTTCATTCACGAAGTCGAAATGAGATTACCACTTCAAAGTGGGATCTTAATGAAGTTAAGGTGACAGTTCAAGCTATTAATTTGTGCGAAAAACATCGAAAGCCGCTTAAAGATCGTAATTAATATTGTCATCTGACCTTGTTAAAATGATTTTATTTTTCATCATATTTTTTGTTTCTTACACTTAATACGATGTTACTCTACACGTCTCATTTTTCTATTTACTTCCTGACGTCATGAAAGTATTATTAGCAGTGCACTTACTCTTAATAATCGCCAGACGTCTGTCGTCATTGATTAATTATTCTGAAATCTAACGTCAGAAATAAGAAAATAAGCGATATGAATATCCAAGTTTCAGTAGGTAATACTCAAAATTGAAATATATGTCTTTACATTTCTTTTTCGTACGTATAGGAAAGTATGTAACTCATTTAACACACTGTAAATAAAATTAAGTTTCAAATACTCATTCTACTAACTGAAGGTAAAAAAGCTGTTATATTGGATGCAATTTGCCGCTTGTCATCAGAATATTGGAAATATTTTCAAACGATCATGTTACAATATTGATCTATAGCTGTATTAAAAACAGTACAAATAATTGTCCAATAGAAGAAAATAAGCACGAATGCGGGAGGAGGAATTGGTATTTCAGTGTGTACTTATTTAGGATTATTTTCATACACATTTGACGATATGCGCATCCACCAAACATCTTGAGGAGAAAGTTACTTATTAACCATATGACACGCAACATATCTTGACTGAGAGATCAAGCTGAAGGATCAGTCTACTTATAAGCGGGCAATCTTGTATATATAATATTGTTCTGGTTGTAAAGTACACTCTGAATATGTATGTATAGAATACCTCTCATTGTAAAGTACCCACGTCTGTACTAAGTAAAATTACAACGAATAATATATAGATAGATACTAATAAAAGTACTATGTTATTTGTATAAATGTATGGCGTAATGAAAAGTTAACTTCCTTACGTATAAATCTTTTACTAAGATTATTACTTCGAGAATCATGAAAACAAATATGCAGTGACTTTAATTTCACTCAATCAATTACATTTAAAAACAATATTAAAGATTGAATCAGGCATATCTAATTTGTACACTTAGGAAATGATTGTGTTTAGAGGTTCTATTACTTCACCCCAGCCAATGTAAGTTTCCACTGTAGACGTAAGGGGCTACTGACAATTAAGGTTGAAGTTTGTGGGGGGGCATCCTAAATTGAAAGCTGTTCAACGGGATGCTAGTTCACATTAGTTTTACATCACTGCTTGACAGCACAGTCGGCGAAAGAGGGAGCAGGGAGGGCATTCCAAAGACCGGCAGTTTTAAGAAAGAATATACTGGAGTAGAAAGCCCTCCGGCTTCTGGGAACCTCCACAGTGAATGGATGAAGATTTAGCTGATTGTTGTGTTGGCCGAATGTAATTATGTCGAGGGAGCACCAGAGCAGCAAGTCAATCAGAGTGCATTACATTGAAGTAGTTGTAAAACAAGAACAACGATGCAACATTGGCATAGGGCAAGGGACTGGAGCTTGGTGGATAGTGAAGGAACCTATTAGAGTTAATACTCTTTTTGAACTTTGTTTAAGAGTGCACGACAAGAAGATGGTATGCCAGCCCGGACATGGCAACAATACTCCATACATAGCCGGATAGCGGTTTTCTAGAGATATAGGATACTGTCAGGTGTGAGAAGATTTATATCACGGTAGAGGGAGTACACTTTTCTTGCAACAGCTTTGAAAATGTCTATGTGTTTTTCCAGTGTGTGTAAGCTATCGATGTTTGACCAAGGAGTGTGAACGTTGGACTCTCAGGGATGGGGGTATTTGCTTTCGCAATCGGTGGTTGAAGAGGTTTATTGTTGTTGTTTAAAGAAACAATTAGTTTTCTTAGCAGCAATTAATGTTACCATTTATTCATGACCCTATTTCACTACAGACTGAAGGTCACTTCATGAGGATTTGCCCACATGATAAAGTAGAGTAGAGCGTGGTGTTGTCAGCAAGTATACCCATGTCCGACAGAATGACATGTGGGAGGTTGTTTACGAATATCGGGAACAGTAAAGATCCACCTGCATTTATGCCATGTTGTTTGGAGAAACGGCAATCAAAAACAACCTGAATCTAATTATATTAAATATACGTTTAGTAATACTAGATTAGTTTTGTTTATGATGAGCAATTTATGGGATACATTGTCAAAGGTTTTGGATATATCAAGCGCTACCGCCATACCCTCACCTGCCTTGCAGAGTATATGCTATATGCGTTCAGATATGGGCGTTAGGATATCCGGAGTAGATCTCGTTTTCCTAAATCCATACTGATTGCTAGACAGAAGTTTATCCTTTACGAGTGACAAACTAGCGCTTAAATAATACATACTTTATACCCCAGATATTTGTGAATGCAAACCACAAAGGCGGAGGCGAATATGCTTTTTTATTCAATCTTAATGGAGTTAATAAAGAATTATTGACTAAACACGCTTAGATTAGAATATTTAAATATAATTAAGACGGTGTGAAAAGTGTATTTTGTCTTCTTTTATACACACCATGTTATCTACGTATTCAAAAACAACGTTATATGTAATTGTCTCTTACCATAACTTAAACAACTTCGATTACAGCATGTGTTTATACCTGAAAATGTTCGCTGCATCTTCAAGAGCAGCTCTGATGCAATTGTCCTATTTATACCCATTATTAACTTTCTATAACACACATAACATTAATCCCAGTGTACACATTACATAAGTATAAACATATTGATGTGTAATACAAATAAATACATACGTATGAAACATTACAAGCTAAAACACTAGATAACATATTATCTGGTCTAAGTAACATGTTGTTCAGCTTTCTATAAAACATATTTTTAACATCAAATACATAGAAATACTTACGATGACAAAACGAACAATATTCTTTTACTGAACAATTCGACGATGAAGTTTTAAAATAGATTGGTTTTAATTGACAGAATATAACCTCTTAACACACGAACGGACGAGTATTTATTGTCATTGAAAGGAAAAGGATGACGTTGTTGTTTACAGTGAGTCAGTCCATATGTAAGTGGGTTCGGACAGATGAGAAGCATTCATCATATTTCTATAAATCTAAACGGATGTCTATAAAACTATCATTTAATAGAATAAAAATAATAGTAATCGAAGATTTTAATTTAAATGTGAGTTTCATCCGAAAAATACTGGCTGACTTTCAAGCAGCATAATAAGGACACAACATATTGAAATAGTTAAAACTATTTATTTTATTTCAAAGAATATTCATTATAGCTTGTTAAACTGTGAACCAGTTGTTACCTAAGTCATATTATAGATCAGGGTCCTATGAATAAAATGTCAAGTGATGTACTTAGAGTGCTGCTTAGTGCGACACCTCCGTGCCTCTGCAAACATCTGGACTAGCAATTAGATTGAAGCGTGCTTCAGCCGCCAGATGATACTCGAACCCCATCTGGAACCCAGTGTGAGGATTAGAAACCTATTCAGATTAAGCTGAAGGACGACCATTTTCAATCAGAGAAACTGTCAATATTTTTTATGCTAATTTCTGAATCTCCTTTATACCGACCAGCTGCTTAATTCGGATCTGGAATGAAAAGCTACTTCCAAAAATGCCGAAGAAAAATGGATATTTATGAATGTCCCACGAAGGGAAATACACGAGTAACAAAAAAGATGCCCCCCCCCCCGAAGAATCCCTCAAACTGGCATTCAGTAAAAACACAACACGCAGTATTTAGGGCGTATAACCGAAATATTCGATAATCCTATATAATATTTTGAAATACTGTACGTATATTACAGATGAAAATAAAAACAAAGGACAACTTCCTTGATGTCTTAATTGCATAATTTGTAAGAAGTTGTTAGTAAAAAAATAATGTTTGGTTTTATTTATTTCTGATTTTATTGTCTTTTTTTCCTTTACATATGCAATAACTGTATTAATATTTTCAGTAACAAATTAAAGTGATGTAATAAGAAAATAAAAATACTAACATGTTACTCTAATTATTTATTGATAATTTTCGTAGAAGATAATAATTAAAATAGCATCGCTAGCTAGAAACAAATATATGCCAACGGGACCTCAGCAAAGAGGGTTCGTAGAAGAAACAAAAACGGCTGAATGTCTGCTTGCTTGTTCTCTCTCTACTCTCTCTTCCTAAATTTTGCCAGCGAAACTAACTTTTCTTTCTTCTTGGTTTTAAATTACATTATTGTTTTGCTACACTAGACAAATATTTCGAGATAGTTCCCTTTCAAAATTGTACATTAAAAAGCACCCTAATACTATACTTTTTTATTTTTGCGGGCTGATTTAAAAGATAAATAAATGCATTTCAACATGTAACCATACAAATATTCTCTATTCAGATAAAGAAATGTGAATGTTAATATATGCATATGAATAAATGAGAAAGTTGTTGTCTTGTGTTTGCACATGAATTTTGAATGCGAGGTTTATTATTTATAATGTGGATGCCGTGTAATTCAAGTAGCGATAGCACGCCAGCTAGTATGCATATATATATATTACTATTTCACTTATATAAACATATAGTATATTATTAAATCATATGATATACTACGTATACACATATATTAAAGGCGTTGAACAAAACGATAATAAGAGCATGCGAATTTTGCATCTATTTTAAAACATATTTAAACAGTAAAAACAATTACAAAAATGTTGGTTTCATTCAGGGCTATTGTTCTCTTGAATTCATTGATCAAATATATTTTATTACATATAATACATATTAATAAGAACTATTTAAATTACATATCTAGCCTATTCTCAAAGTAGGCAGCATGTACGTTCACGTACGGGAGGTGCTACTGTAACGAAAATGGCTCAAATGTATCAAGAGGAACTGCGCCGAATGTGATTACAACCTGTCCGAAAAATAGCGTAGAGCCTTTGTAATGATTGTGAATAAAGCGAACAAACCAGATAACCCAGACTTACAGCAGAGCTTTTAATAAGTGGCCTTAAATCTGTAGTGGAATAGGGGTATACATTGAGTGTCAGCTTCTTTTCCTACAACACCTATCAGAAGCCTCTGCAATGGCCAATATCAGAGCCGTGGGAGGGATGGTAGCAGTATTGAGTAGCCATTGTCGAAGACAAAAGAGGATGCTATGGTGCAGATAGCAAAATAGCAAAACTTTGTAGATTTGGAGAAAAAGTTTGTAGATTAAAGAAAGTTTTTTAACAATGTTTACAGGGTTTCAAGTAAAAGGTAGAGGGTTACAAATATCTCACTTTGTCCGTAGGGGTTCGTGTCTCCGTTATGTGTATAGTTCCGTAGAGTTACAGGAAAACATCCTGGACTGATATTTTAAATATCCAATTCGGAAGATACGAGGTGAAGATTGTCTGCCGAATTGGATATTCAAAATATCAGTCTAGGTTACTCAATACTTCTATCATCCCTCCTTCCCCGGCCATTTATTTCTTTATCCCCAACCTTTCTATTTTATTCTTCAATTTTTCAAAGTAAAATTGAGTTAGGTAATATTTATTTATAATAAATACTACATTACCGATTTTACTCTTCTGTCGAGAAGAGTTTCATCTTTGAAAAACCATGGTTTAAAATTAAATGTGACTCCTTGCATCTGAACTTTCGATGTAATAAAATGAGAATCTATTTTATGTATTTCATGTAATTTTATGCAATTTTGTATACTCATCTTTCCTTCTTTAATATATATATATATATATATATATATATATATATATATATGTATATTAAGAAGAATAGAAAGGAATTAGAGAAGCAAAAGCCAAATCAAATTTCAATTCAATTGCTCAGAGCAAGGTATATTCCGCAAAAAGGCAATTTATTCGAGTTAAATTTTCCTTAAGCCAGGCTTTTTAAAGATCAAAATCTTATCATCAGAGGAAGTCGCTGGGATAGATAAGTTGGCAAAGGCCAAGATTTAAAATTTGAAAAAATAAAATAAAAGTTGTAGGGAAAGAAACACAGGGACAAAACTCTGCCCGAATGCAAGCAAATGTCCGATTGCTAAAAAGTCCGGTGTCGAAAAGTCCAGCGGAGAGAATGAAATGTAGATAGGTAGGTCGTTAAGAGGCACGAGAGGTTGTGAGAGAGGATTCAAAGTTAAATTCAAAGAAGCCACAACTTCAGGTGCGGCGAAGATAGAATGAATCCAAAGGGTAACAAGTCCAATAAAAGGTACGTTCGTAATTGCAGGCAAGGCTCAGTATAACGTGAGGTGGAAAATATTCGCCATTAAAAAGACTTCCTGGTCTGAAATATCATGGAAAGTGTTTTAAAATGGGAAAAAAAGAAAGCGAAAATATTTTAAAGCTAGTCCGTTGAGAAAGACGACAAGAAATGAAGAAATGCAGACATTCATATGCGACCAGTAGGCAGGGAACGAACGAGTAAGGGGTGTGGAGGAGGAGAGAGGAACGGGTGCGTAGGAGAAGAAAGGGAACGGGTGCGGTGAATGAGTGCGGTTAAAACTAAGAGTGTGATTGTGAGGGGATATTGAGCTGTATACTCTTCACCATAGGTTTTACTTTTCCTAAAAGTTCGCTTTTAGTACACCACTTTATTTTAAGCTCCTACTTAGTTGAGCTTTTTCCTCCTATTTGTGATATGTTCAACAAGGAATTCCTCCCGCTTTCGGCAAAAAATATACCCATTCCCTCAAATGAAGCCTATATTTGCAAGCTTATCCAATCTGTGAAGAAGTTCATCACTAACGTTAGATGGAAAGCATTTCACCATGATATGAACCACAAAAACTCCTCCCACCAAACTGACACCAGCAATTCCTCACTTCCTACCCATTCTAGATCTACACTACCTATGAACTCTACAAGGGAATTGAAGAAATTTGAAAAATCAGCTGCTTCCAGGTACGTCTCAAAACCTGCTCCTTCCCCAAACAAAATGAACACCTCAATAATTTCGAAAATGACCTATTTGACCTCATTAGTCGCATTAAATTCAAAAGGCACAATAAACACCTCAATCCCATCATCAAAAAAATCAACAAATTCACTAACAATATTAGGAAACACCCAGATATAATTGTCCCAGCGGATACAACTAAGAATTTTTACAAACTAAAATATAGTCAATACAAATCCTTAATCTACAAAGAATTAAATAAATCTTACAAAAGCACATCCTACGATACCCTGGCTAGTATAAACAATGAGGCAAAATCCATACAAACATTTTTGAATGTCCTTAACTACACAGAAATCTTAACCCCTGCAATACCTAGATTTACCTTGAAGTACCATAAAAATAATTTCCAGGGAAACCCTACAATCAGACTAATCTGCCCTTCTAAATCCGACCTAGGCATCATAAGTAAGACGATCTTGGATAGAATTATCCCCACCTTAAAAGAAAACATTCGTTACACTCTTTGGCAATCCTTAGATGAGGTTACTACTTGGTTCTTTAACCTCATTTATAAGTCTAAACCTAACTTGAACTTCATAACATTCGATATTAATAAATACTACCCCTCCATTTCCCCTATCTTACTTAACAAAGCATTAATCTTCGCTAAAAATAATTCTGACATTACAGACATAGGGATTAAACGAATAATATTAGCCAGAAGATCCCTACTAGAATTTGATAATAAGCTTTGGACCAGGAAGGACACCCCCAATAACTTTGATATTAGTATGTGGGCGTAAGACTCTGTTCAGGTCACTGACCTGGTAGGTTTGTACTTAATAAGAGAATTAGGGTTTAATTTTAGGCATTTACAGGGTGGGTTGTATAGGGACGATGCCTTGTTTGTATCTGGAGAGAGATCGAGACAATATAATAACACTATTAAAAACTTGCATAACCTTTTCAAAAACTTTGGTTTGACCATTACAGTGGAACCTGTGAAAAGAATATCCAACTTTCTGGACCTTACATTAGATCTTAATACCATAAACCTAACGTAACCCTTTTCTACGTACAAAGCCTATCTAACCACCCTAAATCGATCATAAACTCAATAGTCCCTTCAGTATCTAACATAATCGTAAAGCTATCTGCGAATAAATCTATCTTCGGTCAAAATTCTAGCTTCTACAATAATGCTTTGCTAAACTCAGGCTACAATCACAAAATTAAATATAACTACAACCCCCTTACTCAAGTTAACTAACCCTCAGGCATTATTACGCACAACATGACCACACACAGAAGTAATAATTTTAACACATCTGCGCCTAAGAAAATCAAAACACACGCTAATAAGCCCATAGGAATTAACAATATTGATAATCGGGCAGAACCACAGGCGCACAGAAAAAGAAAAAAACTTAGAAGAAAGAATAACATTTGGTTCCATCCGCCTTTCAGCAGTAATGTTAAAACCAATATACATAAGGAATTTTTCCAAATTTTAGACAGATCTTTTAAGCACCCCCACATATATAGCACTATTCTTAACAAAAATTCTATTAAAATATCTTACTCTACTATGCCCAATATTGAACAAACTATCATAACCTCTAACAATAGGAAAATAAAACATATCCAACAACAACCACCCACCGCACTTGTAACTGCCGTAAACCTAGAGATTGTCCCTTAAACAACAATTGTGTACAGAAGGACGTAATATACGCTTGTACTGTGAAACAATTCCCCCGCTCCACCAATATTGTGAGCAATCACAGCTCCCATACTCCACCCGAAAAACCGCATCTCCCCACAACCCCAATCCGCTTCTCCTCAAGACTCCCAGATATACAGCCATACCTCTAACCAAGCACCCACAATAATAGATAGTGCCCATGGGCTAACTGACATTTCCCCCATATCCGCTCCGCCCTACTTCTTCAATCAACCTCCCTCACATAACTTGAATATCCAAACCCAAATCTCATCTAATACCACTAGCAATCTGAATGCTAATATAGCACCACCCTTCGAGATACACACATATATTGGGGCGTCCTCTTTCCCCATTAAGACCCGGATCTCTAACCATATCTATTCCTTAAAAAATAGCAACGATAATAGCACTGGCACTTCACTTTCACATCTAATTAGAATCCTCAATCTTAAAAATACTCCCTATTCACTTCACTGGTCAATACTTGAAAAGTCCAAATCATATACCCCGGGTGCATCCCACTGCCAACTTTTTACATTGGAAACCTGTATGATAGCTACTGCTACTAAATCTAAAAATATTATTGATTCTAAGAATGAACTTATAACCAGTTGCAGACATAAACGTAAATTCAAGTATAGCAACCATAGTAATCCCCCAGACATCCCTCCCCCAATTTGATTAAATATCCCCCCATCATCTCGGATCTTCCCTCCCTACATCTCGAAATTCCTTTCCGATAGTTCTAATTCCTGTTGTTCTATAATCTCTGCATATATCTCCCTCATCCCTTTAGCCTTTCTCTTAACTTACCCATGAACTCCGTTAGCTTCACAATTCCCTTAGCTTTAATACCTTTCTCCCACTACCCCCAAAATCATTGTACTTAACCTTCTTAACCGTATAACCTTCATATGACTTCCATTACTTATCCCTTTAACTTCCTTTAATACACTCGTCCGCTTCCCATCAATACTTCCAAACTTCTATCCTTCCCTCTCAACCTGATAACTAACCCACCATATTCACATTATACCCTAGCCCTTTTATTTACTTGATGATTCGCCTTATCTACTCTTAATCCCCTTTGCACACTTCGATATCAAACTCCTTACCGTTTTCTCTGTGCATTCTAATTACTGTTTTCCCCCTCCTGTTAAATAATTTTTCTCACTCTGTTAATAGCCTCGATTATTCCCCCCTAGTTTACCTTGCCTTTCGCTCACTTCTCTCAGACTATGCTCAACCCCCAACCCTCCCTCACTCTACATCTTTTAAACCCCATAATATTTACTTTTAACTGCGATCTCCATTCTCACTCTGGTTTAATATATTGTTACTACTTTAACATTGTATGTCTCTGATTTCTTTCTGCCATCATTAACCTATTTAATAATTTTCTTAATCAACCTCCATATACCTTATTTTTGAAAAAAATTTTGTTTCAAATTTAAGTTTCCCACATCCATAAAGCACTAGCACTCCGTAACAACATATTTTATTTCAACCCATATCTTTAACCACCTTGGGGATTCCCATTCCGGATATTCTCTCGAGGTCAAATTTACCTTTTCCTTATTTTAATACTCACTCTCGAGCTCCAATTTTCTCGACTTTTCCCTCATTTATATTATTTGTTATCGGTCAATTCATAATTTTCCTTGCGAGCCTAAGACTAATTTTATTATTTCTTTTTCATTTTTTATTTTCTTATTTCTATTTAAAATTTTACTTTTTTAATTTTTCAATTTTTAATTTTTATTCTTACTATTTATTTGTTTAGCTCTACCCTTCAAATATATTTTGCCTCATTGTTTATCAGTAAGCTCATCTGATTAAACAACTAAACCCCGAATTCTGTTCATAGACACATTCTGGTATTTTAACTCTCCCTCCCAGCACACGTTGACTTACCCCCACTCCATCCTTTCCCTTTTCTAGTTGAACCCTAATTCGCGCTAACATCCAATTTTAACTTTAAGCGACTTACCCGTCCCCCACAATCACACTGTTATTTTCCCATAACGATACTTACAGACTAAAATGTACAAAGGTTGTAACAGTAGACACAAATATTATGTGAAAAAGAAGATATCCACCGGAAGTAGTGGAAGAACACTAGGTCACTGGAAAAATGATTGTGCCTCAACTCCAAGTTATTAACATTCGGTGTCAGTGAGAAATCGATACAAAACGACATGTTTGATATCGCGAAAGGATTTGTAACAGTTATCAAAAGAGGCCGAGAGTGTTGGATATCTGGGTAAAGTTGTTGGCACAATAGCTCTCGAGAACATCACTGGTTATTGTTAGTAAAGAATCATATATAATGACTTGAGTTACAATTTCCCCCGTACTGTATAACTTTCGCATAGGTTGCAACATTTCTAGAATCTACATAGCCAAGAAAAACGTTGGACGGATGTTATCATAGCAATAGCCTCTACGTGTATTTTCGAAAGACTATATATTCTAAGTCGTAGGTATGATCCTACAAAAACATAATACATGTGTATAGACGTTTGTAAACATGTGTGATAACAAATATGATGTATTTGTATTTTACTTTCTATTTATTAAAACGAATGATGTCTGCTTAAATTGAAAACTGTTTCATTAATTACTTAGAGTGTGATACTTTATAGTTTAAGAGGAGACAGATTTTGTTTAATCTGCTAAAGGAATTTTATTTAAGGTTAAGTTATTTTCTAATATGCGGAGATGGTTGATTTTAATCGTGACACATATACTGTTTCTACATGAGAAGTTTTTCAGTTCTGTTTACCAATGAGTACACTCGTTTTAATGTAATGACTGCGAGATAGTGCAATTAAGCAAGACTCGTTCCATCATTAGGCAAATGGATAAAGCCACATGTTTATAAGACTATTTTAAGAAAATATGTTATCGTCGAATTTTACAAATATACACTGCTCAAACGACCTGTTTGAGAGAAACCAATACATAGATGTCATTAAATCCTAAAACAACAACTGTTATTTTATTCAGAATCTCGATATTTGCATAATTGTTTATTGAATAAATGTCTGACCGAATTGTTGTTGTTCAGTCGATGCACACTCATATTTATAGGAAGTTAGTTATGTGAATATGTTTATATATTCTATGCACGGCATATACTCAGTGGTGGTAATGTGGCCCATATTTATTTTAAGTACCTGTCGTACAAACGGGTTAGAGGGGGGCAAGCGTTTCATGAAAATACAGATTATTCTGAAATTTGTAAAATTATTACAGGAAGTATTCGACATCAGTTAATAAATATTGCACACATTTTAGTTTCTTGAACTTCTTCAAAACATCAACGGATGTTCGTATTTGCAATTTCTTTGGTTCGCATTGAATTTCATATAAAGTCAATAGTTTACCTTAAATTTCATTTCTTCTTCAGACCCCTTAAATCTTGACATTTTCCAAGATAAAATCATGATTTTTATAAGACATTCGAACAACGATATCAGACATTATATTTATTAGTAGTATAGCTTAATTTTGATATTGGTAATAATGCCATAACATTTGGAACAACACCGTTCTCTTCTGGGAATAAACTCTACCAGTCATATAACGCACATCCTACCAATTATATTAGATGTGTTGTCATCATTGCGAAAATGAAAGATTATTTCGATATTTATCATTATGGACATACTTTAGATATCGCAATTATTTAAATATAAATATTTAAATAATTTTAATATTTACATTTTGTCCATTTATATCTCGGGATATTTTTATTTTAGTATTTTAAACAGTTTCAGCATTATACCTTTTGTAATACTTACACTTTTAAAATATGATAATTACTGCGACATTTGCATTTCTACCAGGTGTCAATATATATATATATATATATATATATATATATATATATATATATATATATATATATATATATATATATATATATATACATATATATATATATGTAGCTTGATTGCCATATATATTTTCATTGCTTACTATATATATATGTATATATATATATATATATATATATATATATATATATATATATATATATATATATATGCGTTTAAAATTGTTATTTTAACGGGATATATGTTTTAATAACACTATATAAATTCACATAGTTTATCTTTATCTGAATATACCGTATGAAGTACGAGTACTTATTTACTGGAAGCGGATTGTTATATGCCAATAAAGCAAATCGCCCGCCAGGTTGTAGCGACTCTCAAGAGCGCATATGGGTGTCTCTGTTTGAGGAATGGGAGCAATCTTAGTAATATGTGTTTATCTAATATGCTACCGAACGGAATATTACGATAATCCACTAAAATATCATATTTCTTGCCAGCAAAGAATCAAAACACAGAACGTATCACACATGTATCTTTGGTAATATGTTCACCCTCTCTCTGCTGGCATTATTTATGTGTCACATATCGACTTTATTCCTTAGGATGTGTGTACGTAAGTCGCCTGTCAAGTGACACCAACAAGACACGGCTTGTGGGTATCGGCCATGTAGAAACGGTTATACGTGTATGCTTTTCTCTCTCAGTGTATGTGGGTGAGCACAAGCTGTCAACATTTCGAACGTTCTAATATAAATAATATATTCTAGATATCGGAGATATGGTAGATTGCATCCTAAGTCATCTGACTGCCACTTAAATTCAGTTGCAATTCCAATAATTAAAAAATTCATCAACTTACATGAACATTCGGATTTACCTCAAACAAGGGGATAATCAAGATAAATTTAATATGTGGTAAATCCATCTCCTCAAGGGTGTATTCTTGATTAAAGTAATAATCATTTTAAAAAATATCAGTCTTAAATGGCAGAAACTCTAAGTGTGCTGTCATAATAAATACTACACTCTTACACGCTTCTTACAGCAAGAATTTCAGCAACCCCTATATTTTTCTGGTAGAATTAACTTTTCAAAAATATTTTGTTATTTTTGTTAATATAAGTATTTTCGTTTTCGTTACTTATTCGTTTCATGGTTATATAATAACACCTATAATTAATTTATTTTATATGATCTCTCACCTTAATAAGTGTGTAATTATTGCATGGATCTCATTATTTTTTATAAAAAAATAGATGTTAAGAAATAGGATAATCAAATAAATAAAGCTCTTAATATTGTAAGAATAAATAATATAATAATAAAAATTGAATACGTATATATTTATATTACGATCATACAGAGAAACTCATGTTAACTGCTAAAAGACCGATACCCATGATTGCTTGTTGGTCCGACATATATTTTTGTTTACTTCCGTGAGCACTAAATAACAATGAATTAGCAGTTTCAAATAAAAAGATAATATATAAATGAATTAATATAAAATTAACATATTAATAAAAACTTAACAAAAAATATTTGTCTAGCAAGGCAATAAAATAAAGAAATGAATACTTCTTTGGAATAAGCTGAATTAAGAACAAAATAAGATATAAAAAGTTACAGTTCATGTAGATAAGCATCCTTGATGTGACATGAGAATTGAAATATGGCAGAAGGTTTTAGAAAAAGAGTACTGTTAAAAAAAGGGTTATAGTTTTCTAAAATATCAAAATATATAATGTTTACTATTCCGGATTGTATATAACACTATATGAACAATTTATTAACAATTTGAAAATGAATTAATAGTTTTCATTGAAAGAAAAAAACATCGAATATATTGCCTACATTTGTTTATATTGTAAATCTCATATTTTACTGTTGCAACCTACTTTACTACATGCAGTCTAATAAAACACACACACACCCATATATACATATATATATATATATATATATATATATATATATATATATATATATATATATATATAATATTATATTTATATGCCCCTCCCAAGTATAATAGAAAGTTTAGAATGCGAAAAACGTTCTATGTGCGTTTTTCCGTCGTCTTTATAAAAATATCGTTTTTCTCCATCATTTATTTGTTCATTTGCTTTTGACCCCTGATGATGATTCGTATGTTTTATCAGCCAAAACGTTGTGATCATAACGTCTAATCTAAGAACACTATTAGACTAATCAAAATAATACACATTACCAATGCTGATCTAAAAATCTCTGTAACGGAATGCTAACTGTGTTAATTAAATTATCTTTAACACAAAATATGTATTAATGTTTTCTTTCAATCTGCGATGTACATTTTTGTTGAATTGTGCGAGCAGTATTTGTGTGCAATTCTTGATTCCCTGTATACTATAAAGATTGTATACAATATAATGAATACACATTTATATTTCTAACAACAATATTCATGACTAGCGAGACACGGTAACATTGCACAGTTGTATCTTCCATCTATTGCATCATTTTTTTCCTCATCCGTTTCATCCCCCATATGTTGCATACTTATTCCGTGAATTCTATAGATGACCAGCGCGAATGCATACCCCACGATATTATTGCACTACCTTTCTGAAAAGTAAAACATGCTTATCTATATAATCTGGTTTATGTAGATGTAAAAGTATCTTGCTATGCACCTCTATATCTAAAACTATTGTAGAAGTTTCTGACATATTTCTGTCATCTAGACGTCCTTCCCAATGCAGATATTACATTATTATTGCAACATCTTTAGATACACACTTTGTTCCGCAACTCGAACGCAGGGAAATTGTTGTTTTCTTTTGTTCGAGTTTCACGTTCGACATAAATACGGTACATATGAGATTTTAGAAATTTTTTTTCATTGCATTGTCACGAATTGTTTGATCTAATTTTAAAGAAAGGGGAAGGTGGGTGATAAAATACGTATGAATATGATAGTCACTCAACGTATTATTTTATATATAACCAATTTTCTTTATTTAACTGCTAAATTTACCTGTTTCCCATTTTTTTAATAATTTCACTTAAAGACGCAACCGCTTTGATTGCATTCAATTAATATTCAATTAGCCATCTAATTTGAGAAATTTGTTCACATCACCTTTCACTTTATAACGATCTTTTATTCATATCCAAATAGACTTCCTGCATTCAACATAGCTAAATTTCTTAGCCAAATAACTTGTCTGACGGTTTCGATTAGCTGATATATTTTAAAATGTGTGGATTAAATAATGCACGATCTCATGTACAACAATTAATTAAAACACGACTCATTGTACATGGGGTGCTATTTTGTGTATGCCTAGAAGGAATTAATCATTAACAATAGTGTGAGCGTATGAGGTAGCGTAACATTCTTAATACAACTTCGCAATACCGATTGCAAACTGATCGTAAATTAACTTTAGTGAAATGGTGCGAGAGTGTATTTTACACTGATAGTAACAGCATTCGGTTGTGTAAATATTTCGCGTAGTTCATGATAATACTGTGTTACCGCTGGCAATAATTTTGATATAGACAATATGAACATTAAAAAACAACTTCGGAAACGGTGTTGAAGTAGATACTAACATTGGGTGACGGCTGTACTGCGTTAAGTTTAAATTCAGTCAGTTTTCTAGCATCATATTTACTCATATATGTAAGAAACTGAACGTTGTTCTTGCTATCCGTAGTTGATTTTAGAAAGATGTGTAGAAATGGTGGTAACACCATAATGGAGCCAGTTCAAAATAGATGTATAACGTTGATGCAATCGAATTTATTAACATACTAGCAACTGATCTTTATTTACAACTCATTTATTTTACTAAACTGATGTTTACAATAAAACAGTCGGATTGCCTTAGATTCTTTTCTGGTAAGGAGTCACACAGCATAACACTGTGACATATTCATAAAATCATGCATACATATTTCATCCTGATATATCTATCCCGTCTTCATATATATGACTTATTTACCTTATTGGTGCGCCATATTCAAGGAACTGGAAATGTAAATTATTTCTCTGTTCATCAATTCTAGAAAAATATTTGGTTACAAACACTGTGATAATACGCCAACACCTAGAATTCATAACAAGTAGAACAACTTCTCTAAAAAAACTGACCACACATTTTTGACAAGGTTGTCTTACAAATACAGCTGAAACGGAAAAGACGCCACCCACAGAAATAGCCCGGATGACCCGCCAGAAATACACCAATACCATTCCGTTGCAAAAAAAAACTAGAGGAATGGGCCCATCAACTACACGCTAACTATTTCCTGGATGAAGTATTCCAGTTAGTAATCTATAGATAAAGTAGGCTCTGTAGACTTACTGGAACAAGTGTTCGCTCCACTATAGTCAGAAGAAAATAGTAGTGGCTGCCCAAGATAAAGGCTTGATGACCAATGCCTTTAAAAATATATGGGATCTCAGCAACGACAAGAGTGCAGGTTCTTCCACACAGAGGGTGAGACTTAATAGTGCTGAATTCGTAAATTCATTGTATTTATACTAGAAAAGGTATGAGCTAGAAAGAAGCAATACTAAAGAATTAGTTTTAATGAAATTAAAATGGGTGTGTGTATGTGTATGTATGCATACATGCGCATGGATTTATGCACATGAGTATGTATGTATAGGTGTATATATATATATATATATATATATATAGATAAATGTGTATATGTATATGTGTATATATAAATAATTATGGAAATATTGGTATATATGCATATGTGTGAGTCTGCATGTGTGTGTATATATATATTTTAGCGATTAAATGAAAGTTAATAGGGTATACATATATCTAGATGCTGCGTACGTATGTATATAGATGAATGGACTAATTTCTTATGGGTATAGGTATGTTAACACGATTGTGAAGTTCTATATTTTGTATATGTATATTTTGTGTACGTATGCGTAGGTTAATATGGATATTTACATGTCACTGTGTGTAGTTATGGGTGTGTTATATGTATATGCACATACATGTAGGTTGATATTTATATATGCATGTGTATATCTGGTATGCCAGTATTTGAGAGTACAAGCTAAATATGAATTGTAAATGTATTCACACACACAATATGTATATATATGTACATATATATATATATATATATATATATATATATATATATATATACATATACGTAGTTGTAGATGGATGTTCGTGTTTGTAGTTATGCATATGCATTACTACAATTAACACACGTGTATTATATGTGTGTATACATTGTGTCTATAGTGAATTAATTCAATGATTGTAAGAAAAATGGAAAAAGCAGGTAAACACATTCATATATATATATATATATATACATATATATAGTAGAAGATGGAAGTTTGCTTGAAGCATTGCTGGGTATAGTAGTAGTAAGTTTCTTACAGGCTGTGGGCAATGCCAATTCTGGGTAAGATGCAGTAGTAAGGAACTAAAACAATAAATCTATCGAATACGAAATATGACTTACTATTTATCTTTCTTAAAATCTTATATAACAACAAGAGTGTTTTTAGTTGTTTGTGTGATGTCCCGGTGATAAAAAAGCATTATTTAATATTTCGGGAAAAGAGACTTCCCTTAGTCAAATATAATTAAACCAGAAGAAAAATTTCCTCGGACTGTGCAGCGAATCTTACAAAACAATATTAAATCATTTTTACCTACACACGCAAGCGTGTTAAGCTGTTGCTCTCATCAGTGCATATATATATATATATATATATATATATATATATATATATATATATATATATATATATATATATATATATATATTATAAAAATTAAATATGAGACTAAAAGTATAATTTCAGAGAATTAAACTCATAGTAGAATGATATCAGCTCAATATAAGAGATAGAGAAACTGAACAGATAGATGAAGGAAGAAATATAAAGATCTGCGGCTGAAAAATCTATTTCTATCTTTAAGGGTTCAATGGAAGGTTTTCTCGATAAACATATGTTTATTCTTTATTTCCATGAGCCAGGATATTCAAAGATTAACATCTTATCATCAAAGTAATTACAAGTTGGCAGGAGAATAGTAAACATTTAAAGTTTGAAAATTTTTTTAAAAAACAATATAAAGTAATTGAAAGTAAGAGTGTGTACATGAACAGGTTATATAAATATCGAATCTGTCAAGTTGGTGAATTTCTGTTGACAAATTGTAACGACACGAAACATTTAAAAATGGATAAACGAAATTCGTGCTGCCTGCATTATAAATGTTCAAAATGTAATAAATCCAATATAATTTTATTCAGCTCAACCGTTAATAAAATCGCTTATTAAGATGTAATTTTACGAATTAGAGCCATTTTAAAATACTTCCGTGGACTTCGATTGGAAATAGTGTTTAACGGGTCGTGAAATGTGCTAGTTACTTCGATATAACCTAAATTCTTAAAGAGACATGTCTCGTAGGAGACGAGGCCACTTTAAGTGTGAGAGGGGCGTGATATTAGTAATGTGGGGAAAACTATGGCTGATGCTAGGATTAGGGTAGGGGAAAGGCTTATTTAGTTACAGCTCATTGCTTGTAAGAAAATATATAATTTAATTACTGCCATTTTATTTGCTAGGCCTGGACTGCCTTCAGTTAGGAGTTGGGGTGGGGTTTCAAAATGCTAATACAGTATTGTTCTGATCAATAAGTAAACAGTTCGTGGGGTTAGTATCCCCGTATTTCAACGAGTTTTTAAGACAAAATTATATACAATTCAGAAAGTGTAAAAGGGTTTAGATTGCACTTTAACACTCAGACGATTTGAAATCTAGAATGTACGTGTTCAATTTGTAATAACCCGGCATTTATAGTATTTTAGTGTTTAATGGTTTAAGAAGTTATATATTTCTTTATTAGTTTAATATTAAAGACGTGACTAAATAATATACTTTAATATATTACTGATGTTCGGATTGGGAGCGGCGTCAATATATTTGCATCAAGGGAGTTCTTGTATAAATATTAGTGGGTGGAGTTGGGTTGATTATGCAACCGAAGTGATGACATGGGGTATTGAAAGTACATATACATTTAATGCAAATAGGCTATTATAGAAGTAACTAGGGAGCGCGGTTTAAAGGTGAGAGTTATGGCATCTATGAGAAAATAATTGTAGGTTAAGCTCTGCGTCCACAAAGTCGATGGATTGTATGCATACATGAGATAAAATATATAATGGATTAGTATGTAAGAGGGGTTCGCTAATAATTGAAAAAGGGTATAGGAATTACTGTGTTAGAGAAGAAGAGAGTAAAGTCTAGCTGAGTGGAGAATAATAATGTCAGTTCTCAATTTAAATTAAGTATTATGGGTTGAAAAAAGTTATTAGGTACACATGGGAATGTACGCAATGTTATTAGGATAATTAGTTGTAAAGTTAAAAAACTGATGAGTTTAAAATTTAACAAATTATACAATGTAAGAATTAGTTTAATGTTATTGAATATGTTATCTAAGAGGATTGGTATCAGATGGAGTAAGGAAATTGATGTATTTAAAGTTTTTTTTGCCTGCAATTTAAGATGAGTCAGTTTTTAGAGTTAATCATATTTTTGCTTTTAGATACTGTAGCTATCATAAATGTCTCTAATGTACATAGTTGGCAGAAAGCGGATCCTGGAGTGTAGGATTCATACGTTTCTGATATTGCGTAATGTAGGGAGTAGAGAGTGGTTTACGGTTACATTTTTATTAAATTGGATAGAGAGGTGCCAGTGGCATTGTTTTTATTGTGTTTGAAAGAGTAGATATGGTTTGAGATTCGGGTCTTGATGAGAAAGGCACAAGTACTAATGTAAGTGTGTATTTTGTATGGATTTGTTATTATATTATTTGTGTTATTTGAAGAATCAGGAGTAGTTTGGGGTTATATGCTCAAGCTCTGCGCCAAAGTTGAGTTGGAATTGTTAGGTAGAGAAGAAAAGAGAGTTTGAGGGAAAAATCAAAGTTACTCTCAGTAAGCGGAGAGTGTGCTGGTCAGTGCTAGCGATGTTATTTAGGGTGTCGTTGAGTATATGGAGTCGGGGATGTGGAGGGTTATAGGTTGAGCGGAGAGTTTGCTTACTAGTTTTTGTTCGCATAATCTCATTTTGGGAGGATTGTTTTACAGTGCATGCAGATATGACGTCACCTTGCATGCAATTGCTATTTTATTGGCATTTTTTGGATTTCTGGCAGTTACAATCATTAGTAAAGGAGTATCATAGGTGCCGGTTGCTGAGCAGATTTAACTTTTTGTTACAGGAGGTGATGATAGTCTGTTCTATATTAGGCATTGTAGAGTAGGATATTTTAATAGAGTTTGTATCTAAAAGTGTGCGTTATCTATGCGGGAGCTTTAAGGAGTTAGCTATAGTTTGAGATCTTCCGTAAGGATATGTGTTATACCATTAAGATTATAGGGTTGATTACACCAATACTATTCTTTCTTCTAATTCTTTTATTTTTACTATGTAAATCAGTGTCTATTAGTTTGTCGATATTGATATTTTTAGTGCACCTATTTTTATATGTTTTGATTTTCTAGGGTAATGTAGTATTCATCTGCTTCTTGTCCTGCATTGCAATTTAAGGCGTGATTAAACATGAAGGTGTATCTCCTGTATAAAATTAGTATTTTTTTAAAATGTAATTGTATCATTGTAGTCCGATGTAAGGTGTGTAGTATTGTAGAAAATAGCATTTTGCTCGAAAATAGATTTAGTAGCAGATAGTTTCGAAATTATATTAGAAATTGAGGGGACTATTGATAACATGTCAGATTTCGGGAGGTTAGATAGCTTATGTACGTAGAAGAGGATTAAGTTTGATTTGAAGAAACAGCTAAATGTTTCAGAGTTTAGGTCGTATGTTTGGTCAAGGAAATTATATATTCTTCTTTCAGGTTCTACAATAATATAATTTTGTCTAAAACACCGTGATACTACCCTCCGAACTGTTTAATGCAAGGTGTACTCGATAAAAAATGCACCTTTATTAACTTATGTAAACCTCATTCCAACTCCTAATTGAATCCAGTGCAGGGCTAGCAAATAAACTGGCACTAATTAAATTATATTGTTTACAAGCAATGAGCTGTAACTAAACAAGATTTTCCGCTATCCTATCCTATTCCTAACATTTACCATAGTTTACTCCGCTAATTTTTCTGCTCCCAACATTCTTAATCATACATCCCTCTCCCACTTGAAGTGGCCTCGTCTTTGACGTGAAATTTCCCTGTCAGACTTTTCGTTTGATCGAAGTAACTAACACCTTTCACTAGTAATTCGTCCTACTTGAAATATATACAACGTTATTAACTAAACTCGTTAAAACTATTTTCATTCCAGGTCCATGAACGTATTTTAAAATTGCCCTAATTCTCAGAATTACATGCCCAAGATTTTTGGCTAAGATCAAAGTGTAGTATCTGTTCCGATGGATACTGCACGCCTGTTCTGTGCAGTTCTAGAAGGTCCACCCTCCCAGGCTTCGCCTCCTGTCTTTGGGGAGGAGTAAATTTATTGCTTACTGTCTGAGGCGCCCCTACCGGGGAATGCCGACGGGGCTGCCCAGGCAATTTTTAAATGGCCAGAGTGCTCACCTCTCGAGCCCTGGCTTTTAACCCCACTTGCTCGACCCGATCTTGGGTCACATCTTACTTGTGGGAGTAAGATAAAACTGGCCTTGTGCCTACCTCCGCGAGGAGTAAATAAACATCCTAATAAGTCTCGGCCTTTTGGCTAAGATCAAAGTGTAGTATCTGTTCCGATGGATACTGCACGCCTGTCCTGTGCAGATCTAGGAGGTCCACCCTCCCAGGCTTCGCCTACCCTCTTTGGGGAGGAGTAAGTGTATTGCTTACTGTCTTAGGCGCCCCTACCGGGGAATGCCGACGGGGCTGCCCAGGCAATTTTTAAATGGCCAGAGTGCTCACCTCTCGAGCGCTGGCTTTTCACCCCACTTGCTCGACCCGATCTTGGGTCACATCTTACTTGTGGGAGTAAGATAAAACTGGCCTTGTGCCTAACTCCGCGAGGAGTAAATAAACATCCTAATAAGCGCTTTTTTTATCTACGATTCAACTGAAGAAATATTCTATTGGATTTATTACATTTTGAATATGTCTTACGTAGTCTCCACAACTTCTCTTTTTTAACATTTTAATCTTTCGTCACTGGACACTTTGTCAACAGACATTCACCAAATAAACATAATCTATATTTTGATAACTTTTTATGCACCTACTTTTGGCTAAGATCAAAGTGTAGTATCTGTTGCAATGGATACTGCACCCCATAGACTGGTAGTGTCTTGGCCTTCCGGGCTTGATTTACGCCGGTCTATGGGTCTGTCCTGTGCAGTTCTAGGAGGTCCGCCCTCCCAGACTTCGCCTCCCCTCTTTGGGGAGGAGTAAGTTTATTGCTTACTGTCTGAGGCGCCCCTACCGGGGTTGCCGACGGGCCTGCCCAGGCAATTTTTAACCCCACTCTCCGACCCGACCTTGGGGAGTAAGATGAAAACTAGCTTTGTGCCTAACTCCTGGAGAGGAGTAAATCAATACTCTTACTTTCCATTAGTATATATGTTTTCTTGAATTCTTAAACATTTTTAATGTTGACTATTCCCCTGCTCACTTATCTATGTATGTAATCTATTTGATGATGAGATGTTAATGTTTAAAACGCCTGGTTTAAGGAAGGAAAATGAACATGTTTTTATCGAGTACACCTTGCATTGAACAATCAAAGATGTAATAGATTTGTCAGCCGCACATCTTTATCTTTCTTCCTGTATTTATCCTACGTATATATATATATATATATATATATATATATATATATATATATATATATATATATTTGTGTGTGTGGGTGTGTGTGCATTAATAGCTCATACATATGTGTAGCTAATAATTACTACTTTCAAATGAACACCATACACATTAAAAAGTTCACATATATCGACACTATCTAAATATACATAATAAGCTTGGACTTACAACTCCAATGAGTAACCAACCCTATGTGAAGCCCGTATCACAAAATAAATAAACAAATAAATGCGATAAAACCAACGTACACTGCGTTTAGCCCTACAAAACGATAAAAAAAATATAAAACATATCACACATTAGCACATACTGTAATACAAGGCTCATGACAGTAAAAACTTACTCTTAGTATAGCCATACGAATACACAAACGTGCATACGGAATACATACATTAAACTGTAATACTTTGTTTCGGCTCATTGAAAATCAATCTTTTAACACAAGATATTTACATGTATTGTTGACATAAACTATTATAAGCAACACACTATGTTTAATAATAAAAACAGTAGGTGTAATATGTAAATTCATATATTTATATATATATACGTATATATATATATATATATATATATATATATATATATATATATATATATATATATATGAATCTCATCAGTTTAAACTGAAATTTATTTTTTTATTAACGTAATTGAAATATAGATGATAGAAATGTACAGAGAGACATGTAGGCACATATACCTTTCATTCCGAAATTGTTAAATTGTCCTGTTGTAAGCTTCTAACTATGAGATTTAAAAAAAATGATTTGACTAATTTGTTCATAGTAACCATTATACGTAGAACTAACTGGTAGAGCCTTAAGACTACATATGATGTTTCTTGTTTTGCGTAGAAGGAGAGTAAAAAGTGAACACTGGGTGTTATTTCCACAACCTCGTTACTCTCGCCTCCATTTATGTTGTTATTTAGCCATCAAATTCCCTTGACGATAATTCTGATAAAAAAAGGATAATTGTTGTTCTATGGGTCAACATATATCAATCTAACACGTATCGCTGTCTAGTGTTGGACTTTGAATAGTAGTTTTCCAAGCTACTTAAATCAAGTCGTGTCATGCCATGCTTGGACCCATGCCGGAAATTAAAGTTTACTACATCACTGGGTGCTGAAAATAAATAAATATATCCATACCTACTGAATACTTGTAGATAAAAAATGATTTGTATGAATTAAGTGTTAAGAAGTATGTATGTATTATATCCAATGTACGGCATTGTCTATGACTTTATTCTTAATGTTTCAGAATAGGAAATACAGATTATGTTTTACTGCATTCTTAAGATTATTACAAGACAAGCATTTACTAACGATTTTTTTTTATTTGTATGAATTAAATTTCGGTTCATTTGGTTTGATATAGTTTATTGTGTTATTTATTTTCATAATCCGCGAAATATACGATATGCTCAGAACCTAGTTAGCCTCATCGCAGATGTTGGTTCTTTTTGCATAGTGTGTCCCCTATAATAAGGACTTGTATCAAGTTGTTTCAAATTTGGATTTCTTTAGTAATGGGTATGTTGTAATACCGTATTCTTCTTATTTCTTTTAACTATTTATTTGTGTTTAATCTTTTAAAATTATTTTAGCTCATGTATTAAAATAAATATTAAAAATCGTAATGATAATACTTCCTTTATAGCTCTTACATATATTGCGTTAACTCCGCCATTAAGAAACAACATGAAATGTCTTACAATACTAATTAAATAAAACTAAATTCACTGCTAAAACAGTCATTAGCTTGTTATAATACCTTTTTATTAATTAATGTATATTAATCAAATATCAGATTTTGTAAATATTCCAAATAGCTTTTTAGATTTAGACTTTTAACTTTCTCTGGGGTTTTAAGTTTTAGACATTCTCACCTTCTTCCTCACCATAACTCTTTAAATATAATATTTGTGTTATTAAATAAACGTTCATATATCCCGTAAATTTGTCTTTACACTTATATACAGATAGAACATCCAATGTGTATTCTAATTTAACTACAATTGCCTCAGTCAGCAGCAAGTACTCCGATTGAGATCGAAGTTACATCGTTCTATGAGACATTTTGCACATCATGGCATTGTGTATTCATTAGTATATAGGCATATTAGTGTGTACATGAGCAGTGGCAACATATTCGTAGATATTTTCGAAAATGGTTCCTGGATGAACATATAATACATCTGTTATTTCAGATGGAAATACATTCTTGTTGAGCCGTACTCTTAAATAATCAAATTCGGCACGCTTAAAACTATCGTTATTAAGCCTCATAAGTTGTTACACCGCCCACCTTACAAATCTATTAACCGTCATGCGCGAGTGTCATTTGGGCCTAGATATCCAGGGACTTGTTTGTAAAACAAAACAAAAAAAAACATTTATAGTCGTGTTGTCTGAAATGCATTATTCCCGTCGAAAATATATGTGTGTTATCACGAACAAAACAATTTCATGGGTTTCTAGTGTGTATGTATATATGTTAAGATATGTATCATGTTGCTGTACAACATTCCAAAAACCTCGTCACGCAAGTTCACAAAATTAGTTCAAGTCACCTGAACAAATGCTATTAATGTTTATCATAATACACAATGATGAAAATAACTGTTATTTTAAACAAAACTATTATTCAATTCCCCATGCTCATCACAGTATTGAAACAGGTGCACAAATTCAGTTATATAATCAGTTTCAATGATAAGAAATAACATAACACGTGAGTATTTTCTACCTAATGGATACAGTGACGAACAATGGGTTTATATATGCCGAATTTTATTATATACTATAACCGTTTTTTTCGTCCATGTATAGATAATATTATGACTTGTCTTCAATTAACATTATTAAATTATTCATTAACCATGCGTGGTGTTACAGCATTACCGACCGAATAGATTGTGATGCGCTACAAATTACTAACACAAAAATGTACTAAATACGTACGAACATTTTCCCCTAACTCTATAAAGTAATAAGTAAAATAATACGCTAACACTTCGTACGTACGTTATCATTTTCCACCCCTATTTCAAAACTAACATTGTTTGATCGGGTCATTGCCGATAAATCTCGCTAATTTATAGAAATCTGTTAAATTTATAGAATTGAGAGAATTCCGACTTCACTGATTTTAAAATGACGTATACTCAAATCAATTAAAGCCGTCCTGTGAAATAAAAACGGTATATCTTTAAATAATTACAGGTCGAAAAGTCACATTCTATGTATTGATTTGAAGATTGAGAGATTTGTAAGTTTTGTTCGAGTGATTTATATATATTGTTCTACCTTTTATTGTTTATATGTGATTTTTGTTGTATACACTTGTGACACGTTAAACTTGTTTTCTTTCGAGCGTGTTTATGGGAGTTGGAGTTTTGTTTTTAGTTTACTCCAGTGATGGCGACCGACAGCTGTGTCTCCTCAAAGCAAACGAATGCAGAACAGTCGGCCGAAAATACTTCGAAATATCTAACAGAAAACTCTGTGTGGAGCAAGCTTCCCTCTTTAAAAATAGATGTTAAAATATTCGTTCTAAAACTACAAAAATGCATCGATTTTGTTTTTACAGAAAAGGAATCCTCTTAGATTTGTCAAAACTGAACCATTTGCCAAACAAACTATCTTTATATTTGTGAGAAATAATAACTGAATCGGTTTACGAATGTTAAAATTTCCAAACTGATTGCAAGAACTAGAGTGAGACCAGAAGGTAATACAAAGTGTAACTAATACAACATATTGAATGCACTTTTAAAATCCGAAGAGTATTGTATCATTGTTTCCAAAACAAAAATGACTTACTAAGGTTACCGCACTTTGATTATTATATATGGAATGCAGCAGAACGATAGTGTCGATATTTGACGTTCTCTGGCGTTGTGCCCAGCGAATATCCTTATGCTTATTTTTAAATTCAGAGATATTACATCAATAGACCTGGATGAATATAACGAAATAGAAAGTCTTAAATATTACTAAATAAGGAAGCTTTTAGTTTAATTCCCTATTATATAGAACCCGGGGATTGAAAATTACTTATTTTTATAGAAGATAGAATGTCACCTTGTCTGCTCTTGTTTTAATAATTATGTCAACATGACCAATTTACACACGCTTTATATTGTGAGGGTTCCCGTTAGAATTCACATATCCCTTTAGTGAGCCATCAAACTAACCTGTCTCTTAGATATAGACGGCGTTATCTCGAGTCATTCTGAGGTAATCGGCTCGAGACGATACGATTTAGAATCCCTGTTTTACAAAGAGACAGTTCTGCTTAATTTTATCTGAAGCGTTTACTTACCGTGCAGATGAGACATGCCCTTTAGGTCAGTAAAACATCTTTCGCAAGTAACTTTGTAGAGACATCGAGTTCGATGCGATAACATGATGATAGACTACAAGTTACGCCTTGTTTTAGTGCGCTAGCATGCACCGTTGTGCCAGTCATCTGAAGGCTATACGTTCGCATGTTTGGTAGATTGTCGGTTGTCCTAGCATCCTTTTGCATCTTTTACAATTTGGCGTCGACAAATAATCAAAATAAACACTATGTGTTTTTCTGCTTTCTAGCAATTCTCAGAGGCATTATATAACTCATATGACAGAAAAAAGCTTACGGAGGTGAGGCCTTCACTGATTCATAGCTTGTTCTCATTTTAAACCACGTCTTAAAATGCGTATCAGGCTGGAGAAGATGTTACTCTCTCCGGAAAAAAAAACATCAATGAAAATTATGTGAACGATTCGCGCTTGTCTTTGGCAAATGCAGCTTATTCTGGGTGGTACTTAGACGTTATTTATATACACTCATTTTGAGCAATCAAACTGAACATCTACCCTATATTTCCCTATTTAGTCTTGCTAGAGTATGCATCATATAATAAGACCCTATTTTATTTTAGTCTTTTACTATTCATTTTTTGTACTCACATTTTTATTTTATGATTCGCATTTCTCTAACACAATTATAGGACACCGTTTTTGTTCTGTCAGATATTCGAGTCCACTTTCTTAATTTCGAAAGATGTGGTGTCGGAAATTAAGATTTTGGGACTTGCCTCGACTTTTTTGACTGTCAAAACTTATCTGTCACATATTGAGTGCAGGGTTTTTTACTAAGACTTTTTTTCCATATAATATATGTTTTATTCGCTTTTGTATATGAGATGTGTATTCCTCAACTCCGCCATTACGATTAAATTGTATCATTTACGTTTAAAATAAGTTAATCATTAAGTCACTTCGTTTCATTGAATTATTTGATTGAGACAAGTTTCTCTCCGAATCCCCTTTCTTTCGGCATTTTTACAATTTATATTACTTTTGTATATATTTTGAAAATATTCATAAATAAATATTCATTAACTTGAAAGCTATTTGGCTGACGGTAATTGTCTCGGTAAAAAGAGATATGCTATTGATTGTTTAAAACGAATTAAATTGCTGCGATGTGAAATGATTAAATAAAGAAGCGCATTCTATTTATTTATTCAGATAATATTTAACTGGCACTCTCAATTATTTTTACGGAGTAAAATGCAGTCAATATTTTCTTCGTAATACTGAGCCTAAGACATTTATACATTCGAAAGGAATATTATAAAAATTAAATTATAAGGATTGAAGTTGAAGGCACCGTGAAATTTCTATGGAGGTTAGATAGTATATAAAAAAGGTAGAGGTCGCATAGCCTGGACGCGCAGGAGTGCCGTTGCCGACATCGCACACGGCCCATGGCCGTAGCGGCGGTGATTTGTTAAGAATCACCGTGTCTAGGGCACATCATATGGAAGGCGGAGCCCATCTCTCTTCTTCCGCTGCCTTAGACCTTCCCTGAGTTTTAGTCAGGTACCCATTTACTGCTGGGTGAACAGAGGGAGTTTGTTTCAGACCAAAAAATTCGCATGCCGTGAGTGGGATCGAACTCGGTTCGTTCAGCCCAATAACAAGTTCTATAACCACTCGTCCACAGACCCTTCCTAGATAGTATATATTATAATATTAAAGATATTATCCAAGATTTGTTTCCTTAGGGCGTTATTTCTTATATGTTTTAATCACACCCTATACATGCTGAAATATGCGTCCGTCTTTGAATTTATTAATGTTTTTGTAAATCGACTATTCTGTTATTATTCGCTATAATTTGCAAAACACTGATCTCTTACTGACTCTATATCTATTGTGTTCACCCACTGTAATACGTTGTTGTTTGACCATTCTGCTAATGTTTTATACTGTATCTCTCACTTTCACTTCAGTGAGATACATTTTTGCTTCTCCCTCTCTGCTCCTAATATATATATATATATATATATATATATATATATATATATATATATATATATATATATATATATATATATGTTAATTTACCGTATAAGCTGATAAAAAAGTAAATGAAACAAAAACTAGAATACTTTATTATAAACAACATACTCAGTTTGAGATTAGTATTTAGCGATTAGTTCTGGTGAAAAAACTATGATAAATCAACTAAACATTATATATGTGATATACAATGTTGTGTTAAATAATAGCATATATCTATCAATGTACATGATTAACTCGAAGTAAACTACGTTTTAAACCGTTTTTCAATAATATGAGGAAAGTGTTATTCCGTATTTTCTTTTGCAAGATTATTCTTTTGTTCATGAGCATAAAATGTAACAATCAAAAGGGGAAAAGTAACGTATTCATTATGCTAATAGTGAAAATATAACGTCAAATATTTCACAGCCCAAACGGCACTTGAAAACGGTAGGCCATAAATTGCGCATTTTTCGTCGTATATATATTATTAAACTAAATGTGAGTGATACATTGTTTTGCTTACTGAAACATGTTTCCATGAACGATGATAACGATTGGTAAATTCTACTATATCCCGTAATACTGGTAGGGTAGTGTATTACAACTAAATTCTGGTTTTCATGCGGAGTGATGACACTCCCCTTCTATGAACTGTATGTACTAGTCCTAAATAGTATTAATATATCTACTATCATAGTCTACGCTATGTAGAAGTAAAACATACATAGTGGATTGATAAGTTTATCTTTAGTTTATACTTATTTGTAGTACTTTTGATTAAGATTGTTTAATTGTTCTTACTAGAGTTATGTATAATTAACTAAACACGTCACACATCTCTCAAATCTATATATGTATTTTTCTCGCCTATCTAACACTATGTTGATTAAAATGCTCGCTAATAATATTTTATTACTTTAAGCGTTTCTGTAAAATAATGATTCACACGTCTTGTTACGGCGCAAAATACATTTAAGGGGTTAGCAGAAACTGAAGAGTATTACCCATCAACAATTTACAAAGCTATAAATGCACTATAAATCATCAATGGAACTCAAAGTAAACAGCAAAATACGTACTATGTCACGGAGTGCGGGTCTATGAGTAAGTCAGTTAACATAAAACAACTGACCTTTCGCGGACAAAAAGTGGTAACGGTCAGCCAAGATATTGCGAAAGTGTAAATTGAGTCAAATAAGTAAAAATAAACTCGAATTCAAAAGGAATCTTGTGCTCCGTAGTTAAGAATAAATTTTTAAAAAATGAATTACACAATGTTAGTTAACTTTCAGATTGAAAGAAAACATGAATGAATAAGGACGTTGACGTCAAATCGCCAGTGAGGTAAGGAGGGGGTGATACTTGCGAACACGATAACGAGAAGGGGGCACCATGAGGTAGGAGGTGGATATACGGCAGAATGAATGCGGTTCGACGTGGCATTAAGGCGAGCAAGTTATCCTGGCGACACAGCAGGTGTCCTTGGTATAAATTGTGAACTCTGAAATTGGTTCGCCAAGGAAGATCGTTCATCGTCTGTGCTTTTCTCTACGACTTTCGGTGTACAATTACTACCCAAATCTTTCGAAAAAAAAAACTAGCGATATCTGACCGATTGATGGCCCAAGGGAGATCACTCTACTCGTTAAATAAAAAAGATACATTTTCGCAAGACAAAAAACTTTTGCCACTACAAACAGAAACAAATACTCAACCTTATATCAAGTGTACACGTCCATTCTAAGAGACATTTTCGAGAAATGACATCGAATAAAACAAGGTATGAATATACATTTTTTTTAAATAACCACGAACAAAACCTTTAACAAGAAGACAGAAATTACATGCTCAATTTTTTATCAATTAAAAGTAAAGACAAAAATAATTTCGTCATCTTACTGTGAAAACGGCTTTTTTTTATCTGTCTTCTATTTTCACATTTCCCGAGCGACAAGGCATCGTAAAAAAATACGCGAATTGGTAGATGTGACTTAATATTACCACAGAAAATAGGACGAGATTAAACCAGGAACCACATGGAGACGACGTTTAAGAGAGTTTCGAGGATCAGTGAAATCGATGAAAAAAGTAACAATCAAATCAACAACAGGAGGACGATCGGAAACCACATCAGCTTCGTGTGTTTTCGGGTCAAGAGTACAGAATAGAGAGAAAAGTATGATGGACAATTTTGTTGATTTGATACAATGTACAAAAAGCGAGATTAGGGTTGGGGTTACCTCCGTGGCGAACTCGTGAAGGAAAAACATGTTTAATGAAGAAAAGAAGATGGTGGGTTCGGGGCCTGGTTGGGAAATCGGAATATATATTGTACATTAGTGGGACGCAGAGTTCCGGGCGGTGCTGGTAACGCCAGTGGGGGTGAGAGCATGTACATGAAGATTTATGACCCTAAATCCACAGCTTACCTGGAATTACTTTAAAAGTTATTGAGGGAGAATTATATATATATATATATATATATATATATATATATATCTACATTTATATGTTGATGTATGATGGTGTCTGTTCTGTCTCGAAAGAACATCTATCTGTGAGAGTGCTTGCGGGTATTATAGTAATGTCAGGGTTGTGCAATCACCAAGCATTCTTGTTATTAGTCGGCACTGCATGATTCCTATTGCAAAGGGAAGTCCAGTCTGACTGGAAACAATGCTGAGATAAGCGGAGAGCACAGACATAATCTAGTCTCCCGAAATTATAACTCTTTAAATACTGGCCAGGCTTTACGTCGCTTACAAATTATATATATATATATATATATATATATATATATATATATATATATGTGTGTGTGTGTGTGTGTGTGTGTGTCTCATTACAGTTTTAAAAGCGTCGTTAGTAGATATATTTGAAAAAATTCTTTGAGAAACCAGATAACAGACGCGTGATTTCATATCAGTAAATGAAAATTTATTTAATCCTTTAAAAAAAAAAATGTTATTATTCAAAATTTTCGGTTTTAACAAAACATAATCATGGTAAACAGACATTGTATTTTTTTTTCTTTTCATGGTATAGATCTGCTTACATCACCGAAGATTTACGATGTCCTCCGATGTTATTGAGGAGTTTTTTGTTTGTTTTTTTGTCCGGTGGATGTAGTTAAAGCTTTGGTTGGCCTGAGGTTAATAATATAAGTTACCATAAAAAGAAAAATACAATGTCTGTTTACCATGTTTATGGTTTGTTAAAACCGAAAATGTTGAATTATAAAAAAAATTTAAAAAATGATTAAATAAATTTTCATTTATTGATATGAAATAACGCGTCTGTTATCTGGTTTCCCAAATAAATTTTCAAATATATCTACTAACGACGCTTTTAAAACTGTAGTAACACTTATATTATAAACTTCAGGCCAACCAGAGCTTTAACTACATCCACCGGAACAAAAAAACAAACAAAAAACTCCTCAATTACATCGGAGGACATCGTAAATCTTCGGCGATGCCGGCAGATCTATACCATTAAAAGAAAAACAAATACAATGTCTGTTTACCATGATTATGTTTTGTTAAAACCGAAAATTTGGAATTATGAAAAAATAAATAAAAATGATTAAATGAATTTTCATTTATTGATATGAAATCGCGCGTCTGTAATATGGTTTCTGACTGAAATTTTCAAATATATATATATATATATATATATATATATATATATATATATATATATATATATATATATATATATATATATATATATATATACCTATATATATATACATATATATAGACATATGTATATGTATATACATATATATATATATGTATATATACCTATACATATATACATATATATAGACATATATATGTATATATACCTATACATATATACATATATATAGACATATATATATATGTATATACATATATATATATATATATATATGTATATACATATATATGTATATATACATATATATACATACCTATATATATATACATATATATAGACATATATATATATGTATATACATATACATGTGTATATACATATATATTTATATATATACATTTATATATACATATATATATATTTATGTATACATATATATTTATATATATACATATATATATATATATATACATATATATATATTTATATACATATATATATTCATATATATATTTATATATACATATATATATATACATATATATATATATATGTATACATTTATATATACACATATATGCATATATATATATAAGTATATATATATGTATATACACATACATATATATGTGTATATATATATGTATATACATATATATATATATATATATATATATATATATATATATATATATATGTATATACATATACATATATATATATATATATATAAATATATATATATATATATATATATATATATATAAATTTACACGATATACATGAAAATGAAATGCCGTGGTAGAAAAAATGTGTAAAAAATGACAAACGGAAAACTGGTTGAAATACAGGATAAAAACAAAAACAAAATATTTGACCGATTTTGTTGTTGTTCGCGAACTTTTTATGAAGCCGTTCGCCAACACGAGCGAAACCGGTCAACTCTCTGTTTTGTGTTTTTCTCCTGCACGTTAACCTGTTTTCTGTTTGTCATTTTTCACACACACACACACACACACACACACACACACACACACACACACACACACACACACACACACACACACACACATATATATATATATATATATATATATATATATATATATATATATATAAATATATATATATATATATGTGTGTGGGGGGTGTAGGTGTCTGTGCGTATATATGATTAATATGTAAAATCAAATTATATAGTAATGATGATGAGCATTAAAACATAGGCATTGTGGCGTTGTTCAGTTGCAGGCAGACACAGGAAACGTAACATTTCTATTAGAAATACGTGTGTGCAATAAGGATAATAAAAAAAAATTCGCAATAAACGACGAAAATGGAGAAAATGGATATGTTCCGAAATACAGTCGCCTGATCACAATCAAGAGAGCTTCGGAGTAATAGAAGGAGCGAAACGGGTTATTGAAATTAAATTTCTCTGTTAGTTTTTACCCAACGAAAGTCATTCACCGTGTTTTATTTGTTCGAAATGTTTGTTGATGTTTTCTTTTCATAATGATATTAGTAGACTTTCATTTTAGCAAACCTCTTATAATTGCAGTTCAAAACAATTACTAGATGTCACAGTATCTTTCAATCAATCAAATGCCGAGAAACTTTCCTATTTCTCTTTGATTAGTTTTTGCTTCAACGCGTCGAATTATCAATATAAAATATGCACTTACGTCTTAAACCGTGCGTCTTCCCGCCTCTCGTAAAATGGGTACGGAAATATATGTATACTGATTTTAATCAACCGACTAGGATGAAGGGGGATGGAACAGAAATAAAATCAGATTTGGCATTCTAAAATGAAGCGGTATGACTTTCTCGGTAAATAATAAGAAAAAAAAACAGTATGTGAAACACGTTCTTGCAGGTAAGATGTCGCTTTCTGAAGTTCGTGTGATTTGTGCTATTTTACTATATGTAGATATTAGCAGTTGTATATTTTAGGTTAACGTCTGTTTAAACTTCTACACTAACAGACGTGTGTTGATTTTGATCAAATTAGTTCATTACCTGATTATTTGTCGAGATATATCTTTACTTTTATGAAATTTGTGCAAAGAGACTTGCTTGATTTAAGAATTATTTGTAAAGTTTCAAACACACACAACAAAAAATACGTACCCATATTTTTATATATATATATATATATATATATATATATATATATATACGCCTGTTTAAAAATATATCAGAAAGCAACCAGAATGGAGCAAAATAAACACACGTAACGTATTTATTGATTGAAATCGTCTATAGGAGTACATTAAGAACAAAACAACAAATGTTTAGCATGTAACTGTCAACAATCGTTGTTACAAGATAAATAGTATGGGCTCAAAATCACGTCAGCTAATCAGTTTAAAATTATCCAACATGGCAAGTTTCAATTTATCATATCCAGGAAATTATACATTCCTGGGTAAGTATTCCTTAACTCATATCAAAAGAAGTCAGCATTTAATGTTTGATAATTATCCGGACAAACTTCTCTTTTAAAGATGGCTTCCTGAATGTGTAAATAACATCCAAGGAACTTGGAGTAAATATAAGTGGCTTGTTTTATGCTTTAACTGTTTTCTGTCTTGTAATATATTTTCCTGGAGTGTAACTTAAGATTTCTGAAACACACTTAGTTGAAAGACATGGAATTGACATATTAATTTTGGGTTGAGCGTCTATGGGCAAAAACTTTAAAATATACCGAAATTTCTGAATTAGAATAAACAACAACGTGGAAAGGAATATGAATAGTTACTGATATTTACTTTTATTTTGTTAATACATACATATTTATATTTATATTTATATATATATATATATATATATATACATATATATATGTATATAAATATAAATATGTATGTATTAACAAAATAAAAGTATATATATATATATATATATATATATATATATATATATATATATATATAACGTTGAATAAGAATTTAGAGATAAATAATGTATCCTTAAAGAATAATATATAGTTATTATAGAAAACTCAGTATATTGAATAGAGTCGTAAATTAAAAATGTTAATGATTGAATTAATGATTGAAACATATATATATATATATATATATATATATATATATATATATATATATATATATATGTGTGTGTGTGTGTGTGTGTGTATAAAAAAACAATGAATCAATTGACATGATGAAATTAATTGATCTTTGAATATCTATTTATTAAGGATGATGCTTTTGTACTTCTGAAAGTTTTAATAAATATTCTACTTTCACAATACAATATTCATTCAAACTTTCAGAAGTTCATAAGCAAGGAGGGGGTCTCTTATTTCTTTATCCATGGGTATACTAAATATTTATTTTTTTAATCATATCCATGGATTAATTAATGTTATATATATATATATATATATATATATATATAGGTTTGTGAAAATATAGTATGTTTACAATGGTCATCGTTGCAGATTTCTAGTTTGTATATTTGTTTAATTTGATTAACATATTTCTTCTCAGATAGTTATTTATGTTGCATGAAATACCAATACAAGTATTATAAAAAGAGTTTTAATTAAATTATTTTCCGAATATAAAATGCAAAAATAAGTATATATATATAACTCTGGAAAATACAACAATATGTAATTGCATGTTCATCTTGTTATTATATCTTAAATAAAGGTTACTTTATAAAGGTCACATACAATAAATATTGACCTTTTCACCTAATTCCTCAATCAACAACTTTCAAATATGATAATGATTGAGTATTGATTTACTCCTCTCCAGGAGTTAGGCACAAGGCCAGTTTTTATCTTACTCCCACAAGTATGATGTGACCCAAGGTCGGGTCGGTAAAGTGGGGTTTAAAAATTGCCTGGGCAGTCTCGTCGGCATTCCCCGGTAGGGGCGCTTCATGCAGTAAGCAATGAACTTACTCCTCCCCAAAGAGGGGAGGCGAAGCCTGGGAGAGTGGACCTACTAGAACTGCACAGGACAGACCCATAGACCGGCGTAAATCAACCCCCAAAGGCCAAGACAATACCAGTCTATGGGATGCAGTATCTATCGGAACAGATACTACACTTTGATCATAGCCAAAAGGCCAAGAATGCTTGAGTAACATGTGCACCTTTTGAAAAAAGATGCACGTGTTTTGTACCAAACGCATGTTGAGATACACATTCTCATTTCTACCGAGATCAACCAGTACGTTTAGTAAGAGAAAGAAAACTCTAATCAACAGCGAATTTATATATCACCTGCCTTGACAAATAGAGGGAGAGAGACACATGATCTTATTTTCTATAATGCGCGATATACTTATAAAAGTATTAAAATAATCTCACAATGTTATATATTGGCAACCCGTTTAATAGAATACTATATATATTATTAAAACTGAAACGTTTTTGCAGAAACGTAGTGTTACTCAGAGTGTTTGTATTATCTATATCACGTGACGTATGCTTTCTAATTTTACTTTTGATCATCTTATTTGTAAAAGATTTACATTTAGGTGACATTGGTTTGTATTAGTAGTTCAATAATAAACGCACTTCAGTAAGTATCTATTTATGAACAGGTAATTGAGAATATTATGTTTACGTTGTGCACAAAGTTTATCAAAAACAGGAGCGATGATAAATCCATTTGTTAGACACATGTTTTATTGAAATCCATTTGAGAGAAGAAAGAAAACGTAGAAATACAAATAAATTTACGATAAACAAACCATTAAATGAAATCAATAATTAAATGTGCGATACATTAACGTTATTTAACGGAGAAAAGACAGATGAAGCCGTGTTTTTTTATGTAACTATCAGTTCACTGAAAACCAATTAAATTAAGCTTGATAAGAAAGTATGCACCTTTACTAAAGATTACTATCTGTAACTACATAGGAAAATTGTTGTCTTAATTTGATTGAAATGAATTACAGTATAGAAATGCTATTCATGATGGACTGAGTTTTTTACCTCCATCTTAATATGAATTTTGGTGAGAATTAACAGAATAAAAAACAGAAAATGTTGATAATAATTACATATTTATTATTATATAATTAGATACATATATAAATCATTATACTAATAATCATTATACTAATAATATTAATAATAAATATGTTAATATTCCGTAAATATACGGGTTATCCTTACCAAAAAACATCAGTGTGACTAGATATAACCGTTACGCTGGTAGGACGATTCAAACTCCGGACTCAAAGCACTTTTTATCGTCGTGGGCATGGTAACAGCTACATGAAATGAATACAAGTAATTATAATCTTCTTTAAACGAAGATTTACAGTAATACGCCTAGAGGGTTGGACAATTTAAAATAGAGCACTCGTAATGCTTACTTCACCGGAAGCTTTTTAATACTTCCTTAACAATTCTCATCCGTGAAGGGGGATTTAAAATATTTTTTTAAATTATAAATACTTTTACATGAATATCTATGTTGTATTTCATACAAAAGTCATAAGCGTGGCTTGATATAACTGTTTCGTTGATCGCAAAATTATAAGTCCGAACAATACATATTTACTACCGGTTATGTCTTGTTTTTTTTTTTTATTTCTGATATACTTATATAAGCGACACATCCATGGATAGGTTTTAAATTTTTTTGTCCAAAATAATATTTGTTAAAATAATAATAATAATAATAATAATAATAATAATATACAGCATATTTAATATTTTAATATATGTTTATATATTATTATTATTATTATTATTATTATTATTATTATTATTATTAGTATTATTATTTACTAACTAGGAGTTATCACACTGGTCATCGTCAGTGATCGCCCACTGCCAACAACCTGTGGTATTCCTTGGAGTCTGAGTGACAACACGTCTCCTCAGATTTCCAGTATGCTCCACCTCTTTTCGTTCATCACCGCTGATGACCTTGCGGTAATCGCAACAGCCACCTACCAACGATTTCCCGCTGATAAGAGCCATTGGTCCCCTCTGGGGATCGAGTGGCAACAAGCCTCCCCAAGGTCCCAGAGCTGTCCGCGCTCTTCCAGTGGAGGTCTGGTTTGCGCTTTCCCTCCTCGACCCTCTGTCCATAATTTTCGTGGCGTTAGCCTATGCTTGCGCCTCTCTCGTGCGGTTGTATTTTCCCCGGTTCTGTTGTCTTGTGCTTCCATGTGTGTGTTCTCCATTCGTTGCTTATGTGGGTTGGTTTCCGCAGTCGAGGAGATTTCTCAGGATTGTAGCTGTTTTGATCATTACTGTCCTTTGTATGGTCTCAGTAATTCCTTTGATTCCTATTTCTCCTAGTCTTTGCTCCATGTTTTTGGGGACTGTTCCTAGTGCTCATATGATTATTGGTGTTATACTGACATTCTTCATGTTCCATATTCCTTTCAATTCTCTGGCAAGTTCAGTATATTTGCTTCTTTTTTCGGTCTCTTTGATCTTCACTCTGTGGTCTGCTGGAACGGCAAAGTCCACGATTTTGAAGGATTTTTCTTTCTTGTTGATTATTATCATATCCGGTCTCCTTGCTGTTATGGGTTTGTCTGTTTGTACATTCATATTCCATATGATTTTGTGTTTTTCGTTTTGCTAGTGCAGTTGCTGGTTTGTGTTTGTACCGTTTTTTTTGCATATTCGAAAGTCAGTTGTTTGCACATTTCCCGGTGTACTTCTTTCCCTACGCTGTCATGTCTGTTCTTGTATTCCTTTTGTGCTAGCTCGCTGCATTAACTTATTATATGATTTATCGTTTCGTCTCTGTGTCCACAGAATCGGCATTTGCTGTTTTCCTGGGTTTTATCTATCTTTGCTTTAATAAAGTTTGTCCTAATCGCATTGTTCTATGTGGCCGTCAGCCGAGATTTCGTTTCTCTGTTCAGGTGTCCTTTTCTTAGCAATGCCTAGCTGTTTTCATTGGCTATATCGCTTGTGAGTCTTATAAAGCGTCCATGTAGTTGTTTTTCTTCACAGTTTTCCTTTCTTGTCTTTTTGTTTCTGGGTTCAGTGCTTCCGGAGTTGTTTGTTGGGCTGGTGTCTCTTGCTGTGGTGATCAGTCTTTCCGTGTTCTAGCTTACATATTTCTCCAGCTCTTTTTTGGTGTCTTCCACACAGTCTTCTATACTTACCAGTCCTCTACCTCCTTCATTTATTTTCATGTAGCGTATGTCCGTATCGTCTTTTAGGTGCAATGCATTGTGCATAGTCATTACTTTTCTAGTCCTTTGGTCAAGGTGCCTGAGTTCTTCTTTGGTCCAGCCTATGAATGGTCCAGAGTATCTTATTAGTGATACAGCCCATGTGTTTATCCCTTTTACTAGTTTTCTGCAATATAGTTTAGTTCCTAAGAGTTTCCTTGTTCTTCGTAGATATTCTTTTCCAATCTTCTCTTTCATTTCTGTATATTTGATTGTGTCTGCTTCCAAAACTTCCAGGTATTTATAACTATCTTGTGCTCCTAGCGTCCTCATCTCCTCTGGGTTGGGGAGTTCTATACCTTCTGTCGTCTTCTTCTTCTTCTTCTTCTTCTTCTTCTTCTTCTTCTTCTTCTTCTTCTTCTTCTTCTTCTTCTTATTATTATTATTATTATTATTATTATTATTATTATTATTATTATTATTATTATTATTATTATTATTATTATTATTATTATTATTATTATTATTATTATTATTATTATTATTATTATTATTATTATTATTATTATTATTATTATTATTATTATTATTATTATTATTATTATTATTATTATTATTATTATTATTATTATTATTATTATTATTATTATTATTATTATTATTATTATTATTATTATTATTATTATTATTATTATTATTATTATTATTATTATTATTATTATTATTATTATTATTATTATTATTATTATTATTATTATTATTATTATTATTATTATTATTATTATTATTATTATTATTATTATTATTATTATTATTATTATTATTATTATTATTATTATTATTATTATTATTATTATTATTATTATTATTATTATTATTATTATTATTATTATTATTATTATTATTATTATTATTATTATTATTATTATTATTATTATTATTATTATTATTATTATTATTATTATTATTATTATTATTATTATTATTATTATTATTATTATTATTATTATTATTATTATTATTATTATTATTATTATTATTATTATTATTATTATTATTATTATTATTATTATTATTATTATTATTATTATTATTATTATTATTATTATTATTATTATTATTATTATTATTATTATTATTATTATTATTATTATTATTATTATTATTATTATTATTATTATTATTATTATTATTATTATTATTATTATTATTATTATTATTATTATTATTATTATTATTATTATTATTATTATTATTATTATTATTATTATTATTATTATTATTATTATTATTATTATTATTATTATTATTATTATTATTATTATTATTATTATTATTATTATTATTATTATTATTATTATTATTATTATTATTATTATTATTATTATTATTATTATTATTATTATTATTATTATTATTATTATTATTATTATTATTATTATTATTATTATTATTATTATTATTATTATTATTATTATTATTATTATTATTATTATTATTATTATTATTATTATTATTATTATTATTATTATTATTATTATTATTATTATTATTATTATTATTATTATTATTATTATTATTATTATTATTATTATTATTATTATTATTATTATTATTATTATTATTATTATTATTATTATTATTATTATTATTATTATTATTATTATTATTATTATTATTATTATTATTATTATTATTATTATTATTATTATTATTATTATTATTATTATTATTATTATTATTATTATTATTTATTATTATTATTATTATTATTATTATTATTATTATTATTATTATTATTATTATTATTATTATTATTATTATTATTATTATTATTATTATTATTATTATTATTATTATTATTATTATTATTATTATTATTATTATTATTATTATTATTATTATTATTATTATTATTATTATTATTATTATTATTATTATTATTATTATTATTATTATTATTATTATATTATTATTATTATTATTATTATTATTATTATTATTATTATTATTATTATTATTATTATTATTATTATTATTATTATTATTATTATTATTATTATTATTATTATTATTATTATTATTATTATTATTATTATTATTATTATTATTATTATTATTATTATTATTATTATTATTATTATTATTATTATTATTATTATTATTATTATTATTATTATTATTATTATTATTATTATTATTATTATTATTATTATTATTATTATTATTATTATTATTATTATTATTATTATTATTATTATTATTATTATTATTATTATTATTATTATTATTATTATTATTATTATTATTATTATTATTATTATTATTATTATTATTATTATTATTATTATTATTATTATTATTATTATTATTATTATTATTATTATTATTATTATTATTATTATTATTATTATTATTATTATTATTATTATTATTATTATTATTATTATTATTATTATTATTATTATTATTATTATTATTATTATTATTATTATTATTATTATTATTATTATTATTATTATTATTATTATTATTATTTATTTTATTATTATTATTATTATTATTATTATTATTATTATTATTATTATTATTATTATTATTATTATTATTATTATTATTATTATTATTATTATTATTATTATTATTATTATTATTATTATTATTATTATTATTATTATTATTATTATTATTATTATTATTATTATTATTATTATTATTATTATTATTATTATTATTATTATTATTATTATTATTATTATTATTATTACTATTACTATTACTATTACTATTACTATTACTATTATTATTATTATTATTATTATTATTATTATTATTATTTCGATTGACGCTATGCATTAGTATAACTTTCCATTGAGGCTTTGCTGGGTATATACATATAGGAGACTCCAGTATCCTGTTTGAAAACATTGATAATGTTTGATATTCTTTAATTTTTAAGCATTTGACGTATTTAAACAGTAAAGTTCTACAGATAAGTGATCATTATTCAGTGTAAATATTGTCGACTATAGATCACTCGAAGGAACTGCGATAGTGGAAAAAATAAATTACATCATGATTGTTCGTGCCGGATTCAAACATCAGAATGTATTTGCCGCAGTTTAGTGAATATAGTGAGGAGTTTTGTGTGTACTGAAAAATTGCGACGAATAATATGAAAGTAGCTAGCATTATATATATATATATATATATGTATATATATATATATATATATATATATATGTGTGTGTGTGATTGTGTGTGTAACAATGTTGCTCATTAAACCACACATGTTTTATAGCTTTGTTATTTACTTCAATTATTCTGAGTGGTATTATCTAATGTTGTGTACTGACTCGCCAGCATATAGCCTCGCGATAATTGTCGTTATCATCATCATAACCTGTATGTAATCTACTACCTTCCATGCATAGAAAGAAAGAAAAAGGCGCAAAACGTCAGTGTCCAAAATGGGTCCTTATTTGGGGTCATGTTCTCGTCATAATTATAAAGCTCACGCATTCATTACATTAGATATAGAGGCCAAATAGTTTTTAAATTAAATCTACTTCGTTACGGATATAAGAAGGAAAGAGCATACCAGCCGCTATCACTCTTTTAGGAATTGCATTCTCATTTTTCGTTTTCTGAATTACATATTGATTGTGCAGCCGTTCACCACGCTCCACAAAGTCGGACTGTCTAAAAACTGTTCTCGTTCCCACGATTGTAATGTAATAAACTCAATGAGTACTCTGAGCTTGTCACAACGAACCTGTTAGATCAGAGATCAGGGCGGCGTAAGAGTTCTAGTATATTTCTATTCGTAGTCCGAGAGTGTACTTGTTCCACAGATTTTCGTGTCAACATTTTGCACTGGTCAACTTCGATACCAAATCAATACTAGCTGATGTAATCGTTCTAACCCTAACCCTACCCCTAACCCTAACCATCCATCAATTATCTAACATACTCACACATACACGCATATATATATATATATATATATATATATATATATATATATATATATATATATTTATTTATTTATACAAAGATTATAATAGCAGACGTGCCGACTATGCTCGCACCAAATACCTTGCGGAATATATTTGCAAAGCCATTCGGAAACTGACAAGAAAGTGGAGATAATAAAAACACTCTGTATCTAGTGACCTTAGTTCTCACTTATAGAAGAGTCGTAGGAAACACCTACTGGCCCTTTATGGTTAAGGAACCGATTACGAAAGCCAATTGCAAATTTCTTTGAGACAATGGGGCATGGTTCATCTCAGGATGACTTGCACAACGTGCAGAAAGAAAGGTGGGACGTGCAAGGTCTCTCCCAGAAGTCATACACGCCATTAATACGACGTTTCCTCAATCTGTAATGGGCGTTGAGTGTGTTTCCAGCGAATGCGACGTCATGATGCTGACATATTGGCAAAATGACTTCGGCTGAATCACACGACTTCATGAGTCCCAACATTTGGCCGGCAACTCGCTTGATTACAAAACCATAAACTATATTATGGCGAGTGCAGTTGAAAATAAAACACAAATTTTACCGTATGAGTCAACAATTACATATGATTACTAGGTTTAAACTTGTGTTTAAAAGTTTCCCTTAGGTAATAATTACGACTACATGCTCGAAAGACAAGGCTATTCTGGAGGCTCGAGGCGGCTATCTAATATTACTTATATTAGGTAAATACCCCAGAAAAATATACAATTTGTAATTTGTTAATACATGAATTATTGGCCAAGATATGATGCTTTTGTAGATGTTCGCCCCAAAATCTTATTTATCTCTGTTTAAAGCGTATATATGTTTATAAGAGTGAAATACGATCCAGTTTTTGATTTCAAATAACATTTTTATGTAAAAAAATTAAAATGAATAAAATCCGTCAAATAACCAGAGTCTTACCGACGCTTCCGAAGAGAGAAATAGTTTCTAAGTTTTAAGTAGTGCATTAAACCAAAGGGTAAGTGAGCGGGATATCCGAAGGAAGTTCCAGGAACAAACTGTGATGGAGAATATGATGTTTGGAAGGAGAAAGGAGAAATACACATTAAGAGTTAGAACCTACACCGTTGCCCGAAGACGGGTTTCCGGTATTAAGTGATGGAGAAAGCTGCCAAGAAAAAGTAACACCATGATAGCTTTCAATTTGCCGGAAGTATGATATCGAAAGCAGATGTCATATATATATATATATATATATATATATATATATATATATATATATATATATTGCGTGTATATAGGCAGCATATTTTCATTTAGGCAAACATTATTAAATAACACGGAGTGTTTTTACTTGATAAGATTTCTTTTTTTGATTTTTTCAATTTTCCGAATGGTCCATTTAGTGTTTTGGTCAAAGTGGTGTATGTAAGTTCCATGCGTTTCTTGTTCCATTTTCTTTCCTTTTTTTGCTAGTACTTTCGATTTGAAGTCAAATCATCTCCAGGCGGTGATAATTTTGGTTTATTAAAAAGTATATCTTTACTGTTGATTTTTTATTATTATTATTATAACGGCCAGTAATTTCCAATTTAAAATAGCGTCAATCATTTTGAGATGTTACATGAGAGCGTGATTACGTTCTAAGAGTTTGCAAGATACAACAGTTTGAGTGCTGCACCGTTACGAATTTAACTACGTTAAGAGCGCGTTCAAGATTCAAACGTATAATTGTTTCATTGCTAAAAATTTGGTAACGTTTATATCTATACTAGACACTTAAAGATATTATCACTAGTTTCGTAATTCACATTATTGATTGCAGGATGTTTAGTTTGTGTATAGAGGGATTCAATAATTTTTAATTTTTTGGTGTTTGTATCGTGGTAATTTTCTTATGTTGTTCAATAAGTTCAGTGTATCTTTGTATCATCTTGATTACTGATTTTTCGTTTTGTAATTAGATTGCACTTGATGTGTATAGTATAGGTTAACAGTGTCATTTTTGTTATTGGTTTGTTTTTATATATATATATATATATATATATATATATATATATATATATATATATATATATATATATATATATATATGAAGTGGTGAACAAAAAGCGAATTTTAGGAAAGGTTAAACCTCTTGTGAAAAGCGTACAGCTCAATATACAGGATAGAGATGATAGATAGGTAGAAGGATGAACAGGAATTAGAAGAGCAAATGGCAGATATTTTTTCAATTCAGTTGGTCAGAGCAAGATATATTCCGCAAAAAGGCAATTTATTAAAATTAATTTTTCCGTTAGTTAGGATTTTCAAAGATCAAAATCGTGTCATCAGAAGAAATCGCTGAGATAGATAAGTTGGCCAAGGCCAAGATTGAAATAAAATGTATAATAAAGATTGTGGGGAAAAACATAAGGCAAAACTCTGCCCTAATGCAAGCAAATGCCCGATTGCAAAAAAGTAAAAGTTATCAATCCCAGCGATTTCCTTCGATGATGAGATGTTGATCTTTGAAAAGCCTGGCTTAAGGAAAACATAATTTGAAACAATTGCCTTTTTGCGGAATATACCTTGCTCTGAGCAACTGAATTGAAAAAAAATCTGCCTTTTGCTTTTCTAATTCCTTTTCATCCTTCTACCTATATATATATATATATATATATATATATATATATATATATGTATATATATATATACATATAATTTTATGTGTTGATCAACTATTCAATAAAGAAAATAGTTATTGATGGTGTGTTGGTGTTATGTGTGTTAGTTATTTATGCAATAGTTTTTCAGATAAGGACATAGTATGTGCGCGATTAACGAGGGCTTTTATAAGCATTATTGTATATTTTTAGTGATCATTCACTATTATAGTTGAGGGCGTTAGCGTTTTTATTCTTCGTATTTTTATATGTTGATGTCAAATATTGTGTAGGCTTTCTGGCGTCTATTAATACATCTAGAGAATTAAATGTTATTGTGAATGTTGAATTCGTGTGTAAATATAAATACTTAGTGAGTTCGAGCTGTGTATATATAATTATAAATATTTGTTTTAATTTATATACGTATACGTTTCATTTTTACGGCAATCGTCAGTGCGAAAAAAGACATAATTCACACCGCTCGCAAGACTCGAACCCCGTAACACGAGTTATATTTAAAACTCAAATTCCAAAAGGCGTTGTAAAAAAACTTGCTTAATCATCGAGAGAGTAATCTTATTTAAAGGCAGCTGTCGCAAAGAGTTCGACTGTTAGAAGAAACATTGAATTTAAGCTACGATGACGGATGTGTTAGTACTACTCGCTACAGAGCCCAGCCCATAGTTTGGTGGGGACACATAATTAATTATGAATAGTTATATATATATATATATATATATATATATATATATATATATATATATAACTATATATATAATAAAATATGTGTTAAAAAGAAGAATCTAACAGAACAATACAACTAAGGCACAACTGATACACAGGAATTGTAAACTTTCAATTTAGACCGTACATCTGCATCGTCCTGAAGACTAGTCTATCTCTTCCATGCCGCAAAAACATCGGAACTGCTATAATCTTTTTCTCGTCACAATTTAACATAATCTCACTACGACAGTGCAACATACCTCGCCACTTTATTATCAATTCTGATTCCGGTTTAGTACTAATTATTTTCACTGCATTACCTTCATGTCTCTATGTTTCCTTTTTTCTTATTTACCTTCCATATTTCCAGAAGAATCTTATTCTTCGTATACGCGTCACATTTTTTCAAATAGTTACGCACATGATAGTAGTCTCCAATAAGATATATTAGTATAATAGTCGTGCATCATTTATGTTTACGTAATAGTCTATCATAAAGGTTGCTATAACCGTGTGACGTTATTTTTATTGTTATAGTTGTATACCACCATATATATATATATATATATATATATATATATATATATATATATATATATATATATATATATATATACCTTAATGGTCTTACACATGAGTATGGTTATGATACTCTATAATCCTTCCTGCATGACTTCGCGACGCTGGTGTGAAATCCATTAATGTTAATATATATATATATATATATATATATATATATATTTCTATATATTTCTATATATATATATATATATATATATATATATATATATATATATATATATATAACATTATACATATATACGTAATTGTATATATATATATATATATATATATATACATATATAACATAATATATATATATATATAATATTAGACATATATACATAATTGTATATATATATATATATATATACATATATATACATATATATAACATTATATATATATACGAAATTTTATATATATATATATATATATATATATATATATATATATATATATATATATATATATATATATATATATATATATATATATATATAATGTGTGCCTGAACACGATTCCTTGGGCAATCTTACGCCGGTCATTGACCTATCGTGAAGTTTTGAGGTTTGAAAGCTTTCTCAACGTCTTCCGGTTACCATTGTGAGTTTACTTGTGTCCGTGTGTAGAATTGGTCTGGATTAAACTGCGTATGTGCGTATTATTTTTTCATATTTAATGCGGTGAGTTAAATAGACAATGGTATGTCGAATGGTTGTTGTATTTATATTTGATTTCTCATTTGAATGCTTTTATTGCGTCGTCTTATTGATTTTGCGATAACATAAGAGGCCATATTAAGCTGAGCAGATCATACTTCTATTTAATTATTTAATTTTTTTTATTTCATATGTGTATGTTTAGGTCATTTTGTGATTTATTGTTTTTTTTTTCGGTGTATGCTGAAACATATGGTTATGATTAGTTTTTTTTTAATTTTAGTTTTCTCGCTAGAAACGTATTTCGACGGGACATATTAATATATATGCTTTCATGTGATTGATCAAGTCCAAATGCGTAAAGTGAACATAAAACCATGTTTTTCAAGAGTGGTCAATACCAAGTAGAGCATTTATACATTTCCATAAACAATAGTATAGCCTTACGTCAATCAACCAACTTTGCATGTGTATTACCGCATCTTGTAAAATGCAGGGCAAAAATAAATTCTAAATTATATTTTAATTGTTTTAATATTCTTTATGTGATTATATATATATATATATATATATATATATATATATATATGTATATATAAACATATATCTATATGTATATATTTTTATATATATATATATATATATATGCATATACACATATGTATATATATATATGTATATATATATATGTATATATACATACACATACACATATATATGTGTATATACATATACATATATATATATATATATATATATATATATATATATATATATATATATATATATATATATAAAGATTCCCCTCAAATACTAAGATATCGATTATTCCGAAGATGTATTCGTTCGCATGGTACGGTATATTGTGTTACTTATACGATACACCTAATCACTTTATATATATATATATATATATATATATATATATATATATATATATATATATATATATATATATATATATATATCGATATATATATATATCGACATATATATATATGTATATATATGTATATATATAACAATATTATATAAATAATATATATATATATCATATATATATTATATATACACATATATATATATATACATATATATATATATATATATATATATACTAATAATAATAGAATTAACGATAAGTGAACTATCGTAGAGTGGTCTATATGGATAAAACACAGTTCAATACGTTGAGTAAAGCCATCAATTTTAAAGAATGAAAGATGAAGATAAAAAATTGTACAAAATTACATAAAGTTACATTAATTAATACACATTTTATTACATCGAAAGTTCAGATGCAAGGAGTTACATTAATACGTAAACCATTGTTTTTCAAAGATAACCCTTTTATCGTCAGAGGATAAAATCTGGTAATATGGTATTTAAATTGTTATTAATACCATATTACATGATGTTATCCTCTGACGAGAAGAGTGTTATCTTTAAAAAAACATGGTTTAAGGATTAATATAACTCCTTGCATCTGAACCTTTGATGTAATAACATTTGTATTGATAAATGTAACTTAATGTACTTTTGTACAATTTTTTATCTTGATCTTACTTTCTTTAATATATATATATATATATATATATATATATATATATATATATATATATATATATATATATAAGAAGACCAGTAATAACAGCACCTCACAACAAACCATGAAACTCACAGACCATATATTTTAGAATCGAGTTTAGCTGATCTTTTGGATCATCAGTAGGGCAAATACGAACTGACGTTTCATGATGTGTGTGGGCTGCAGTGCCGCATCTGACTATGGAAACAATTGTATAGTATATCACATTATCTCTAATATTAATTTACTTGCTCTGTTCTATTGTTGAATGACATGGCACTAGCGGGTTTAAATTTTTTTTTGTAAAACATCAGCCTTGATGACTACATCCTTGGTAAATTAAATGGGTATATATCCCAGGGTCCGAGGATCATTGGAGTTTGCATGGCCTGTTTCAGTTAATATATACTCTAGTATGTAGAGTGATGGATCAAGTGTTCTTAGCTCGCATGAATGTCAATCATGTTTCGAATCTTGAGTTCAGAGGTGTTTATTCTGACGAATCGAAAAGAAAGCGAAACAAGTGTCTAAGGCTTTTCTTCTGTTAATGTCGTGCTCTGTATAAGTATCTCTGCTGTGTCGGACTATGAAAATATTTATATAGTATCTCACATAAAATATAGTGTTTGTTTACATATATATATATATATATATATATATATATATATATATATATATATGTGTGTGTGTGTGTACGTGTGTGTGTGTGTAAACATGTACAAGACTATGTTTATTTATGCATGCGCATAAGAGGATTGCTGCAGATTACAAATGTTAGGCTAAAAGACAGGGATGGGGGGCACAGAATAAATTTTAAACATCCCAAATTCTCAGTTGTACCACCCAGAATTTTTTATATTGAAATAAAAAAAGTTCCGCATTTAACGCAGGTTTTTGCTAAGATAAACCTATTTGAGGAAATTAATGTTCTTAGACAAAATGTACATACGCCGTTTCAAGTGACATTAGCCACTCTTTATTTCACCTAAATATCCTAATTGGTAGTCGAATGGGGATGATTGACATTAAGTTCGGATGTTTAGGAAATTTGGTCGAAAGTGTATATAATCTAGCAGATAGGAAGAGGGGGATATTATATATGTGTGTCTCTTCAAAAAGATCAACCATTAGGGCGCTTAGCTAAAGTATTGTCTTAATTGGACTTGTGTTTTGGTTTTGTCAGGAATTAATATTTTTTACTCAAAAAGGAGTGTTTCAACTAATAAGCTCACAAAAAAACCCAGTTACTTATTTATGAACAGGAATGTAGGGATAATTTCTCTGTTGAAGCACTTACTTAATCGAGTCTATACCTGGTCGCGAGACTAGGATTCTGACCTTCTTGGATAGAGCAAACGCAGAACCATATCTGGGAATAGACATCTAGTGGCTAAATGACCAAACGTAATCCTGCAAGTAACAACAACCCCGAGATACACATTCCAAGTATTACACACAAGCGATGGCATCATACGGCACTCCTCAGGCAAGAGAACGCAGAAGAACAGCTGAGATGTAACTGAAGAGTTATAGCAAGTGTCTATACAATTTTTTTCCCTCTGTCCATCTTTCTCGCGTTTTGTTTCTTGTGTTGATCTAGGCTCCTATTTAGGTTCCTATTTGGTTTTCGTTTCATAAAACCAACACCGAAAAAGAAGACAGTGTGACACACAAAAAAACCTTCACGTGAATTGTTTTTGTTTTTTTTGTAGTTGAGATTTGAATCATATTTTACACGGAAAAAGTAGTTCAGCCATTTTAACTTTAATGTTTTCTCTTTCTTATATTATATCTTGTAGCATTTTGATAGTTTCAATAATCTGAAGAGGGTTGTGTTTGACTATTTGCCCTTCAGTTGTTTGATTGAAACACAATTTCTATTGGTAAACGCACACATAGAATTCATGCATTTTTGATAATATTCGAACTTGTTTATTTTCGTTTCTATTGCTTTTAAAATACATTTTCAATATATATATATATATATATATATATATATAGCCAGCCAGGCATCCGATGCATATAAATTAAAATACGTGTAGAATGTCTTTGTTGCGTAAGAATTGGTATATTATTGAATTTATTTATTTGAAACTGAATTAATTTGTCATGCGAGTATCTCTAGGATTGTGGTTACCATTTCCAGCTTCGGATAAGCTCTTGCAGCGAAACATATGCAAATATGTAAACATTTATTTTGCATCGCTTTTTGTATTTTACAACATAATTAGTTGGTGAAACGTGCGTTCACTTAAGAATCACATATAAATAATTAAAATACAACCCAGCCTTTTATGAAATCAGACGCTAAACAGCTAAACATTTTTTAACAATATTACATTCAAATAGTTTTTTTTAAGGAATATCTCAGGAAATATCCCAATTATTTGCAAGACGGTTACGAGTAATTAGAAGTGTTTTATTAAAAAATTAAATAACCATAAGATTACATTTATATTAATATATATATATATATATATATATATATATATATATATATATATATATATATATATATATATGGGAAAATGAAAAGGGAAAACCAAAAAATGGATGTTTTTTATGTGTACATAAACGTTTCGTTATCAGGATGATAATATAGAGAAAAATGTCATGCAAGTACAAACACATGTAGGGGTGATATATTGGGAAAAAGGAAGAAAATAATGGCCACTACTGGAGAAAACAGTAGGGTGGACGTCCGTACTTTGTGAGGACTGGAAAATGAATGTTTATGAAAATTAGTGGGGAAGAAGTGGAAAGATGGGGGTGAGCAATGACTACTGTGGCTGGTAGTAAGAGAAAGTCGTGGGGATGAGCAGGAATAATGTGGATGGCAGTGATGGAGTGGAGGAGAGGGAGGAAGGAGGTATTTGAACAGGTGGCTGCGGTCAAGACTGAAGGGGGAAAAGTAAGTTGGAATGTGTGTGTGGACGGGGGTGTATGCAGAGAAATGGAGGGTGGGTAGAGAAGGAGGGGGGATGTGATTTTGGTGGATGGGCGAAAGTTATGGTCTTAGAGAGGGTTTTGAGAAAATGAGGGGATTTAAGAAGGGGGTATGGAAGAGTGAAGGTACGAAAGAAGTAGTTGAGAGGGGGAATGGGTGAGGGGGAGAGGGGAGATTTGTTGTGATAGGGTATGAAATATTTGAAATATTTGGAAAATTATGGCAATGAGTGAGGGAGTGGAGGGGGAGGAGAGGGAGGAAGGAGGTAATTGAACAGGTGGCTGCGGTCGAGACTGAAGGGAAAAAAGTAAGTTGGAATGTGTGTGTGGACGGGGTTCTATGCAGAGAAATAGAGGGTGGGTAGAGAAGGAGGGGGACTTTGATATTGGTGGATGGGCGAAAGCTATGGTCTTAGAGAGGGTTTTGAGAAAATGAGGGGATTTAAGAAGGGGGTATGGAAGAGTGAAGTTACGAAAGAAGTAGTTGAGAGGGGGAATGGATGAGCGGGAGAGGGGAGATTTGTTGTGATAGAGTATGAAATATTTGAAATATTTGGAAAATGAGAACGTTTCATCGGACTGCAGTGTTAAAAATGTGAGGGAAAAAAAAGAAATGAGTTAGAGAAAGTAAAGATTCGTGGAGAAAGAGGATGGGTGTGAATAAGTGGGAGAGTGTCATTAAGGTTAGAGATAAAATAAATGTTTTCTATGATCTGGCAAGAGTTTTTGTTCAGTAAGGATGATCTTGCTTATTAAGGGTGATAGGTTAAAGAAGCCATTTCGTTAGTCGATGGTGGTGGAGGCGGTGATGAGTTCAGTTTCCAATAATCTTCGCCGAGATTTGTAGTGGGTGGGCATCACACATTGAATATCCCCACATCATTCCCACACTATACGGGCTCCCCAAAACCCACAAACCTGACATCTGTGTTGTAATATAGTTGCTATGACAATCACTTCGGGCAAGTTCCCAGTGTTTAGTAACAGAGGGCGTAAAAATAATAATTATGAAACAGAAAGTCGAGAATCTTACACTGGGACAATTTGTCAAGTATTTTCATCGCTTTAACGACTTCGTTCATTGTTACATACAATTTTAAGTTTGTATATCTTAAATAAAATAATATAATTCACAGAATATAACATAATGTATTTATTAACATTTTTTTACATAGTGGACTTATGTTTTATCTTAATATGTATTATTAAAATAATTTCTCTATATGCTATAACAAATTAATTATATTTAAACACGCTAACGTATGCTGAACTGCACGATTAAATGTCGGGGCGGACACGTTGTAATTCCGCTAATATTTATACCATAACAAACCAAACACTGATATTGCACCTCGATCAGCAAGCAATGTTAGCAATGATATAATAATTAATGTGTGGTCAACGATTTTTATTTAGAATTCGCTGACGAGATATATATGTTTTATTTTTCTTGAATGTAATACTTCTATCAAATTAAATATGCGTATGACTTTATTTGTAAGCTAAACTGTCCAGGAATTACAAGCACTTAAGTAATATTTTAATAATATAAAACATCACGTAAGAGATACATTTATTTTACTCATATATTACAAATAATGTGGCGTGGTCATACAGAGCTGCCAGATATAGAGTCGACATCAATCCCATGCAATTTCCCTAAATTTAATACTGTAAAATATAAATTAGTTTGTGCTCCTGATGTACAACGAATATAATTATCATAATCATGTTAAAGTATACGTTAAAACCCGCATAATTCGGTTAAACGGGTAAAGGCAAATATTTTGGGGCGGTAGGCTGATAAATTATTTAAAAAATAAAGTACTGTATATATTAATAATCAAAATTTTGTATCCGCCTATTGTCGGAACTATACTAGTTATCTTATTACTAATGTGTATTTGGTATCTGTCTAAGAATACTTTCACTATATTTACTGAACAATTTCAGGCTAATGTACTATCTTCAAATGATCAGTTTACGGTTAGATAGTGTATTATTTCGTGTACTATAATTACACTTATCACAGACATTGACTCATTTAAGGGGGTTAGTGTAGTATCTATTGTTTGATGTCATGAGACACTCGTGCAAGTGATTACGGCTTTTTATGGTAAGGATATTGTAATTATGCACTCATCACATGCATTATTTGCATTTTTATTAGGCTCGCAGCGTAGTATCTGATACATGCTCACAGGGATTAGTTTCTCCATTTCTGGGATGGTTTGTTTCGTTTCTGTTCTGCTGTCATGATAGCATCCTCCCAGACATTCCATCATTCTTTTTTCAGGGAGCAGGTTAATGTAATATATTCTACATTACCATGATATATCTTTTTTGTATTTTGTGAATAATGTTGTATCTGTTTATTGGCCATATATATCATAACCATATGCGATCAGGGGGAGAGCATATATTTTCTAGTTTTTTATAATAATATTGATTGTGCAATTTTAATCATGTAATAGGCACAATAAAAACTTACTAAAAAATGAACGCAAAATAATTCAAATGAAATACGAATTTACTTTTCCAAATTAACAAATGTATCATTTTCGCTTAGGAAATAATTTGGTGTTAACATTAAACTTTGTCATTTAAATTATATCAAACACGCGATATCACGAAAAAAATAATTATAACCTGATAATAACTCTATTTCCTTTACTACACATTATTTTGGGGTACATACCATTTTAATATGTGTATTTTTATTGTTTGAACACGTCGAAGTGTGAGCATAATTACAATGAAAAAAGGTTAAAAATGAAGAGCAATTTATTAGTAAGTTTTTATTAAGTATTTTAAAATGTTAATTTAATAAAACATAAAAATAAAATTAAATGATGGTATTTTTATAAAAGGTACTCACTAGTAATTAGGGTGAAGTATTAAAATGACTTTTCGGTGCTATACTAAACCACTTCCCTATAGTTGGTGGTCTTTAGACTTGCAATTACTTTATATTAAACTGTTGAACATAAAAGGCCATCATCGTTAATCAAAACGACTAAGTAACTATTTCATTTCTTATTATTCCTTCTATTGTATGATTTACTTATGAAAAGTTAAGTATTCAATAGTCGTGGTATATAAAATTATCATAGTTACCCGATTTATGTTATGTGATACACATATCATATATTTTAATTTCTGTTAACTCTTTGAATGGGATTTGTAAATTACTGACCTTTATATTATATAATGCAGAGGTAACACGGAAAAACACAAATAGCGAATAGAAAACAGATTGATGACATACCTGTTCATTAACGTTTCTTTAAAATAAGAATGCCTCTAATCTGTATATTCTTTCTGCACGTTAAACAAGTATAAATGCGATGTAAAACCTAAGTCTTGCAAACAGATTGAACGACTGCGACAGACCTGTCGTAGCTTTTTAAAGAAATGGCGGGGCGGTCAAAAGTATATTGCAGAAACGGAGAATTGATCATAGACATATATAGAAAGTTATAAATGTATTGATATTTGTTAATAATATCAATAATATTATATTTACACTACGTTATCAACTCGTTCTGATAGCATATATATTACCGCGTTTTATTTGCAATAGAATTAGCAGTATCGATAACTCAGACCTGCATAGCTCATTATTCAAATGGGAATCAATTTGGCCAATGTTCCGATGGAACGCAATAGTTCGATCACAGACAATCTGACACTATGTAAACGAGAAACTCGTACGCAAATGACGAATGTGTATTCAATGTATCAATTTTTCTTTCCCGAATGACAAATGTAGACTAGATGATATTTTCAGATGATATACAATCATAACAACGAGTGCCAAGAAAAATCAGGATAACAACTTTTGTATAAGAACATGTGTATTTCGTCTGTTTGGTTATTGGTCTAAACTATGCACAAAATGTGTTTAATATTGATGACTGTTTAATTGATTAAACTGTGCAACACTTTCAAATACAGAGGAACTACCACTTAAGTAGAACCTTTTTCGTTAAAAAAAACAGAATTAATGCAGAAATATGGGAAAAACGTAATCCAAAATCAGAAATGCTATATGTATATATTCTGAGAGATTATAGTTAATCGTATATATGTTACTGTGTGAATATAACATAAGATATGACCGAAGAATCCGAGAAGAATAACAGTTACACGAGAATGGTATGTTCCCGCCTGTCGCATATATTTGCTGCTATCAATGTCGATGGAATATATACTACATGCCCATGAAATCAGAGGTAATGCCTGGAAGGATCGACTTGTGTCAATAAATCATATACTACACTGTCCAGAAAGGATCAGCTGGATGAGGTCATGCAACCAAATTATATACTACACTAGTCTTAAAAGGAGGAGATAACAGCTGAAAGGTTGATAATATGTCAACCAAACAGATAATGAAAAATGAATTAGTCATTTACAGATAAAAATAATATAGTTTTAGCTTTCAGCTATATAATTGTATAGGTTCGGTTAAAAAGATGCATGCACAACATCTCCATTTATAATATATATATATATATATATATATATATATATATATATATATATATATAGATAGATATATATACATATACATACACTGGCCTACACTTCCTCTATTGATAGAGGATTACGGTTTAAAGATTACTTCGTTTTGTGAAAAAAGTCAAGGAACGATGAATTCAGACATTTTTTTCGAAATTACTAACCATTATTAACATAACACAGGTAGCAGAGATCCGGTATTGAGCCGAGATTTCGCAGACGATGTAGAGTTGATCCCGAAAAAACTTCATATTAAGTAACCTGCAGTTTAGTTTTTAACATCTCTTTTAGATCAATGAGTGTTAAGTAATGAATGCGATTGTTGTGATCAGACAAAATACGATTTCTAAAACATCTATCGGAATTGGTTACGTACGATTACCTAATAATTTATAAGGAAGAGTATCTAAGTATACATATATATATATATATATATATATATATATATATATATATATATGTATAAATTTATATTTTCTGACGATTATTCTTTTTAATAACTTTTATATTCTGTATGCTCTTATTAATGTGCTGTCGTTTCCTACGGTGTGATTCTCCTTACATTTAATATAACATCTGCTTTTTTTAATCAGAATAACTATATGCATGCCTAAACTATGTTTCAACTTCGTGTGCTATAATTTGAGAAATAAATACATCAGCTCCTATCTCACTTCTTAATTGCTATGTACATGCGAGTGTTGGTATTTTATTCCATTGTTGCTGCCTATACACCTTCAATTTGGTATATATATATATATATATATATATATATATATATATATATATATATATATATATATATATATATATATACCCTGGACTGACGATGATATCAGATACTACTAATATAAATACATGGTCTCTGAAACGATCGTATACTATTGTGTTGTTTGTTGATTTATTAGAACATGAATCTGTCATGTAAAAGTGTTTACATAAATCTATGCAATATATATATATATATATATATATATATATGTATATATATATATATATATATATATATATATACATTTAAAAATGATACGCGGAAATTTATCTAAGGCCCTTTCGACTATCATCTCGTCAGTCGAAAATCGATAGTTTTAATTAATAATATTGTCGAAAGAAAGAGCAAATGGGGATTTGAAAGTGCCTAAATTTACACTAGAGCGATTAAAAGTCAATTTAATGATTTACTTAAAAAACGATTAAAAGCCACTGCGTTAGGTGGAAAAAAGAGGGAGTTCAAAGTTCCCTAAAGAGATTAATCGCTCCAACAAATTCCTTCTGCCGGACACTTTTCGCATAGCGATAGAGAAAGATTCCAATGTATTCAAAGTGTTCTTGGAATCTGCTCCATGCAAGACCTTCAAACGGTCTACTTTATAGCTTCTGTCACAGCTAGGGTTTTTAACCAAATGCTGGCCAATAGCAGAGTCCAATGTATTAGAGGAGGGGTAACCGAAGCATCCTACCCTGACGTATTTTTGATGGAATGGGCTGGTTTATGCGGGTCTGCCAATGCAAGGAAGTGCGCCCTATATAGCCAGTATCACATTGGCATTGAAATTGGTATATAATATTACTATTATTTGTATAGGGCACACTATCCTTGCGTAAGGGAAGAAAAGCAGGTCTAGCAGCATAAACTAATCGTAAGGCAACAGAGTAGAAACAATTATTAATGCTATCAACACTCTGTTTACCTAGTTTAATACTATTTCCCCATATCCAATGTAATTTCAAATAAATGGG
>OY744515.1:215409480-215414480 GCA_963556195.1 Sepiola atlantica | reverse complement strand
ATATGTATATATATATATATATATATATATATATATATATATATATATATATATATATATATATATATATATATATACAAACCTGTTTGCCAAATAAACATCGCAACAATCTGGTAACTTATATCAAGAAAAATATAATGATAACAGAAAACTGCTCTAACATTATATCCTATAAAACAGTGTTTTCATTAATTATCTCGACGTAGTGCGTGTAGTCGTTCGGTCTATCAATGTTGGGTGTGAAATATTTTTCGCTTTACTCTGTCACTATCAAATTTTTGTCAGCATTACGATTAAAATAACATGATAAGAAGCCTTAACGCACATTAATAATATTCGTTGTATGTCCATCTTCCCACTTGCTGACGTTTTCAATGTAATTGGGACCACTAAAAGCGTTAATTGAAGATAGCCTAAACAATATTTTTCATATACAGCGAACAAAATGTTCTTATCGAAAAAAAACACCGTAAAACCATTCAACATGTTTGCTATTTACAACATATGACGCATACTCACATAGCTATTGTTATTGGAAATAACATAGTCATAAGGAGCTTAGCGTCAGAAAGCTATGCCATTAAAATTCATAGTTTGTGTTAATTGTCCTGCTTTAATCAGTAATACTCGAAGAAAATAATGAAATATGTTTTTAATAAACAATCTGCAAGTCACCTTAATTGATATCGATTTTCATATTTTTTTTTACGAATTACTATGACATTTTGACGCATAATCACATAGCTATTGTTATTGGAAATAACATAATCATAAGTAGCTTAGCGTCAGAAAGCTATGACATTAAAATTCCTAGTGTGTGTTTATTCTCCTGCTTTAATCAGTAATACTCGAAGAACATAATGAAATATGTTTTTAATAAACAATTTGCAAGTCACCTTAATTGATATCGATTTTCATATTTTTTTCTTACGAATTACTATGACATTTTGAACAAACACATTTAATCTATTTTGTCTTTTATATTTCGGATGCCATATATTAATCTTAAGAAGCTAATAACATAGATGAAAAGATAAGAATGAAAGTAATACTACCATTGTAGTGCGGAGAAGTCAAACGGTGTCGCATTCACACCGTTAGAATTAAGGCGCCCAAGGGAGTAATAATTATCGATAGAACCAGCTTAGCCTCAACTCGGTGTCCACTTGCATTTATGTCTTTGTGAATAACAGGGCAAGAGGATCGCCCCCGGTGGCGTGAAAGATCAACGAAGCATCATGTGAAGAAATGAATTATTTAAGCCTTTGCCGTAGAAACAACTCCCATAAACGTCTTGCAGAATAGAAGACATCTGAATCTCAACGGGGAGTGTTTTTTTTAAATAAACGGATGTTTCCTTTCTTTTTTCTCGGCAACTCCAAACTCTGAGATATTTCTTAGAAATACATTCTTATTTTACAGCATCAAGGATCAAATATTTTATGTGTACTAGTTTATAAACGTCTAATAGAAGAAAATGTATGTCTGTAAGTCTTAGGTTTTCCATTTTGTTAAAGTCATTGAATACTCTTGACAATTTTTCAAAATCTATTCAATGATTACTCAGAACAAACTAATTATATAGATTTTACGTAATAAACCAATTATTTATTTTCGTCAACAAAATAATATCTTCATTTTGATTATTCCCTTTTCCTTTTTATTTGTATTCTAATATCAACATAATTTTTAAATCTGTTAATTGTCCCTTGTATATGGGGCATTGACATATAATCGACAATATTTAGGTTGTTTGTTGATGATTATGAGTGATTGATCAAATATGGGTGCGCTAATGTTTTAGCAAATTGGAAATATACCAGATAAGCGAAGATTATTTTATTTAAAATAAACATATTGTTCATTGATATTTTATCAAACGTAGTAATACAAAATATTAATAACAAAGAGATATTATTTAAATATCTCTATGCATCTGTATATTTTTGTATAAGCATTATCGAAAAGATATCATTTCAATAATATATATATATATATATATATATATATATATATATATATATATATATAATATATATAAATATATATATATATATATTGTGACAATAAAGAGGAAAACTCACCGTCAGGAAAAAGAATGAGATGCTTCACATGTCGTGTATGCAGATTAAAAAAGGGGTTCTCTTCATAGGTGCAGGTTTTTATGGTAGTCTCTTATTTGCATTTGTGGAGATTACTTTATATAAATGAAGAGGACAGCTGGGAAGGAAGGGGTAGCGATTTGGATAGGAGATAGAAAGGCAGAGAAAAAGTGAATTGCACGAAATTCGGTTGGAAATTTAATTACGGTCAAAACTTTGTAATTCTTTTATTTTTCTGGCACAGTTAGTTAACAAGCTATCTCAGCTTAAAATGGACAGTTGTTTTGATCTAAAGATAATTCCTGAGTTTGATGGCCTGATGAATTGATTGAGAATGTGGGATAAGAGTCTGCGTTATCTGGAATGAAGCGTCTGGAAAATCCCATCTCACTTCGGCTAACTGGGGGAGCATACGTAGTTTACCAGCAACTAACTCAAAAAGAAAAAATCGATGCGGCGTAAATTAAGGGGGTTCTATTATCTGCCTGACAGATTCACAGCGTATGAGAAGTTCGAGGCACGTGTATTGCGTCCGGGTGAGACTGTAGGCGTATACCTTACAGATAGAGCGGAAGCTGTCAATACTATTGGGAGTAATATCAGATAATGTACTGGTGTGTTTGTTTGTACGGGGGCTTCCCACCCCTGTGAAAAGGCTGTTGCTGTCCTCCTCTAGAGTGGACGATATGACTTTAGAAGAGCTGTTGACTCGAGCTCGAGCATTGATGAAAGACAATGGTGAAGTGTGGGAACCAGTCGTGGCTTCGACACAGCCTACCCTAATCACTCAACCACCTGTGGGCATAGGGCGATCTGATTGTACATCTTACAAATGCAACGGCCCTAATCATTTTGCGAGAGACTGCATGCAAAGGACACAGACTATACCTCAACGATATTATCGGTGCAACAAGACTGGTCATCTGGTAAGAGATTGTCCGGGAAACGAAGTTAGGGACAAGACATAAGCGCCAGTCTATTCCCCAGTCAGAATGTGAACTCAGCGCTACATGTCATTATCATCTATGTTGATGATGCACCATGCTTTACTCTCCTCGACACTGGGTGCTCACGTTATATCTTGCATGCAAAGTTATGTCGTTCTTGGTCAAAGCAGAAGATGGTGGTAACTATATTGACCGCCGCTACGCAGGTCTGCTGCGGAAATGCCACTATTATGATTTATACAGAGACTGGTAACGTTGGCACAATCAACGCGCTGATTATGCAAGGTAAACCGCTTGATTTCAAAATGTTACTTCGCATTGATGCCATTAAGGCACTCGGTGGCGTTCATATCACACAATCTGGAAGTGTGGGATGTGGGGAGGCACAACTCATCTGTGCAGCGCTTTGTATTAACAAAGCTGATTCCGTTTCATAATTTGACGAACGGAAGAGTGTGTGGGTTGCAGCATAGAAATCGTCAGCGGGTTATGATCAGAGAAACTGGACACCCGGATTTCTGAATATCCAATGTCTAATAAATTAAGGTAAGATGATTAATGCGAGTTGCAGACCTGGATAAACAACGGTTGATGTTGCCATATAATCAGCAGGAGTTTGCTCCACCCAATGGACTTATAACACTGATGGCTGTGCTACAGGCCAATACAAATAAGGTGCTAATCTAGAACAATCGATGAGTGGGCATTTCGGGTCAGCTGACCGCTCCCTACATTCAACATTCACTGTACCAGACTTGCTGTCGAGTTGTTTTCGATGAAGTTATTTAACATCGACTATTGTGTGTTCACACCCATAATGTGACCACGTAAATATTGCTGTCAATAAGACTATGGGGTGAAAGCATAATAATTGATAGTATACATATTGTAATACAGCACAACCAATTCAAATGTAAACGAGTTGATCTATCAACCTGAAAACAAAAATTTATCGAAACTCAGAACACTGTATGTTTTGTATATTGTGCTTTCTCTCTCCCCCTCTCTCTCTATTACTTTCTCTCTGCCCCCTCTCTCTCTCTCTCTCAATCTCTCTCTCTCTGCTTTCGAATCAGCACCGAACGAGACTCATATTTTAACATGCTCGCCGAACTCAACTCAAATTTGGATTATTTGTTTTCAATATGTTTATTCGTCTGCAAAATAAATATATTTTTTATAAACGAAATTATATGGTTGTTCCATTATGATATTACGCTCTATTCCAGCACAGCCGATCACAACCGGTCACAGTCGGTGACACCCAGCAGATAATTAATTCCCTGAGATCATTTCTGACGCAGATCCACGCAGAATGCCAGCTGACCAAATAGCCAGCCGGGTATAACGAACCTATTCATCACAGGGGTGTGCTTATCGTTACACCTTCGAGAGATTTGTACTGTGTCAGGACTATAAGAGTCTTTCTTTTCTTTTCACAATACGTTCATAATTGTGTCATTCTTTCTTTCTGTTTTTACTTTTACGGCATATCAACGTCTTTTTTTAGTCTAATCTTAAAGTCTATATTTTATATTTGATTTTGTGTGTGCGTGTGTGTCTGTTACACTGTCTTTTTTGCGGCGATAGGTACGTATTTAGCATACGCACCGGAGCGGCGATAGGTACGTATTTAGCATTTGCATCGGTTCGACGATAGGTACGTATGTAGTATGTGCACTGGGGCAGGGATAGGTACGCATATAGTATGCGCACCGGGCGCCGATAGGTACGTATATAGTATAAAAACCGGAGGGGAGAAAAGCACCTATATAGTATGTACACCGGCGTGGAGATGTGTTCCTATGTAAAAGGCGCAGACAGAGGTGGTACTTTAAAAAAAATGTGATACTTATTCCCTGGGCAACGTAAAAGGAATGGTGGGGAAGAAACAGCTGTCGCAAAATAAAAAATGAGAAAATAACGGTGAAATAGGACGACCAGGGAAGAG
>OY744515.1:215274480-215404480 GCA_963556195.1 Sepiola atlantica | reverse complement strand
ATTCTGAGTAACAACAAGTACTCTTCACCTCTTAAGATAAATATTGCACATGAATGTTCGTGTAATCGCAACAATGGCGGCTATTCTTGTATTCTTTGTTGAGCTAGTTGGCTGCATTCACTTATTATTGCATTTCCCATTCTGTTTCTTCGTCCACAGAGTCTACATTTGCTGTTTTCCTAGGTTGGATCTGCTTTAGCTTTAATGGAGTTGGTTTTCATCGCATTTTTATGTACAGCTGTCAGTAGTTATCTCGTTTCTTTGTTCAGGGGTCCTCATTATTATTATTATTATTATTATTATTATTATTATTATTAATAGTAGTAGTAGTAGCAGTAGTAGTAATATTATTACTCACAATATGTTAAACACATGCCATCATAGGCGATCACTCACTGATAATAACCAGCTGTGTTTCCTAAAGTGCGGTTGACAACATGTCTATCTATATGTCTAGTACTGGCCATCTCTTTCAAAAAATATTGCAATGACTTGCGTTATTGCAACATCCGCTCACCATTGGTTTCTCGTTGGGAAATATCATTGGTCATCTCTGAGATTCCGGGTACATAAGCCTACTTAAGGTTCATGTACTTCCGCATTAATCCAGCGGATATCTGGTAAATGCTCTTACTTTTTGTTCTTTCAATCCTCTTTGACTCTTCAAACTTATTAACTGTTGTATCATCCGAGTCTTAAAATTTAGGCGGGTGAGTTTTATGATATTTCTTCGTTAGTTTTATGTTGTGTTCCTTCCTTGTTTTATTTTACTTCTGATTTTACTTTCCATGTGGCTGGTTAGTATTGGTTGTTTCCGCATTCGAGTATTTTACTTAACAGTTCATATGTTTTCTATCAGTTGTGTCCGTTGTATAGTTTCAATATTCTATTCATTATTGGTCTTATATTGACTTTCTTAATGTTCTATATCCTTTTCAGTTCTCTGGAAAGGTCATTTACACGTCTTTATCATATTTTGGACAATAATTCTCAAAAAATCCATAAGTAAACATTTTTTCCGTCAGCCTTTAGCAAGTAAATCATAGCTAAGTAGTTTTAGATATTAAAAGCGAACATATACATAGGAAAATCATTTGTGTTTAATAAAAAAGCTACTTAACAAAAGAGTTCATGCGCTAGCATTTTTGCTTTGATTGGGAGACGAAGATACCAAGGAATAGGGGACAGTCACGGGTACATACGTACCAGTCTTCTTATTGTATTTTGGACAATATTTTTGTTTTAAATTCCATAAGTAAAACTGAATTTTCTATCAGACTTTGGCAAACTTAATCATAGCTGGCTAGTTTACACAATTAAAAAGCAAACAGATACATAGTAAAACTATTATTTTTGTTTAAAAAATAAAAATAAAAACTATTTAACAAACTATTCTATGTGCTAGCTCTTTTCTTTTCAATTATTATCATTATTATTATTATTATTGGTGTTGTTGTTATTATTATATCGCCTGTATTAAAAACAAACACTCAATATATAGACTACCATATGACACTTACTTACACATTTCCTTGAAATCCAAAAAGTTAAACTTATTCATAAATTATTACAAATGCCATTAGCCGACACTCAACATGTAAATCACTCGTCTTCATGAAAGTAAATGTATTCTCATGAGATATACATACTTATGTTATTACATCCTATTATGTTAAATTCATTGGTGTATGTATGACATAATTGAGATTACCTAAGATACAGAATGAGTCATCTACTCTTACAATCTGGTGAGTAAAATAATTTGATAGACATGTTATAATATATATATATATATATATATGAGCAAGCATTGTAAAATATAACATAATTCGTCTTTCTGAGTATGCCTCTTTTTATTTTTTCAATTTTTCTAATGGCCATTTTTTATATTAAACTACACAAATGTTCTGTAGATTTCACAGTTGTTACGAACGTTGTCGATTCTTCGTTTAATATTCGTCAGGGGTCAAAAGCAAATGCACAAACAACTGGAGAAAGAAAAGCATTTGAAAAAGACGTTTTTCGCATTGCTCCAAGAAGACGTTGCTGAATTTAAATCATCAACGACATCCTGGGACAATGCGAAAAACGTTCTATGCGCTTACCCATCGTAGTTTAATTAATAGAAGTACATCAACAAGAGTACACGTGTTTACCACGAGCAGGAAGCTTTTTTACAATTTACACATTATATATATATATATATATATATATATTAACACCATTATTATATTAGTTAATAAATATATGAAAAACGTTTCTTGGTTTCATGAATTTTATAAATTACATTAGAAACACATGTAATTAAAGTGTGTAACAACTTCTTATGTTCAAATCAGCGGCAATCAACGTTCACACATCGGTGTTCACTCTCTCGTATGACGTAAACGTCGGCGCTCAAAAAAAAATATTTTGACATAAAAAGATGTGAAAAATTAGCGTCCTCGATATTTCTCAAATCCGTCAGCTCATCAGTGATCTTGAGCTGGAAACTAAACTAATGATGTGAAAGTAGAAGTTTTTACGGGTTCGTCCTGTCAGAAAACTCTTTATTGTCCAGGGGAAGACTATAAATAATGCATTGCATTGCAAGAATACACTAATTGCTCTCCGAAACAACGTATCATACATGAGCATAAACGGGTATTAAATATTTTCATAAATAGAGAGGTTTACTGAGAATCTGGGATTGATTAACGACGGGAGAGCACACAAGCACACAGATCTCACCGCGAGATGATGGAGATTAAAAGTGGATATCAGAAAGGCTTGAATTCAGTCAAGATGTCCAATTACTGTTGGACTGAAGAGATGCGTCTATGTCGGTCAACAGTGAAGGGGTTCAAATATACAGAAGTACATGCGTTGACTTTTTAACAATCTCGACGGTTTATAAAGGAACATGTGATTACCTTAGTCAATGTGTATTATTCAGTTAATATACATCGTAGTAAGTGCCATTCAATAAATTGTCTAGAAATGGTCTATTAACAACTCATGATATGTAATATTAACATAAATTATGTGATAATATCACAAAAGGAGTATCGATTTATTCAGAACATCTGCTATTGTATTCAATTTAAATTAAAGTGTGACTTAATCGAGAGTAACGGATTTTATTGTTAGATACAGTGATGCTAACCTGTCTTACATCAATGGAAAACATGGATTACGAAACATTACTACATAAAAATGTGTAATTGATACTTTTTGATTCACTTATGGGATCATATTTTATAGCGGGAGAAATGATTCATTGACAGCAGGTACCCATTCATATGGGGTTAATTTGAACTTTGTCTACTCAGAGTCTAACGTCGGTCTCGTATTCGTTAGTTGTTTTTATATGTAAGATCTCAAGCGAACATCGAGACGTAACACCTGGGTTCATGAAGTATCCCCTTCAATGTGTATAGTATGTAAATGAACAAATATATATTAATAGATATACATATATAATTGAGTATGTTTATATATTTGTATTACACTTACTACTCCTACCCTAGTATACCGATGATACTGAGTAAATGAAAAGAACTACTAAGCATATGGAGCGGTGATACGGGCTAGGTTTTGCTTTATATCGTTTCTTTTTCAAAAAATGTAAAAACATACAGTAGACCTTTTTGGAAATCATATACCTTCGATGTTGTGAGTTTTGTACCGATAGGCATCGGACAGAAATTAAGATATATACCCACAATTTCATTTTCTCTGAAGTTTTGAAATAGTTTAAGAGGGAAGTATATGTAAACCACTACGTGTGTTTAAATTTCCATATATAACATTTGCATTGATTTTGATCAATAGTTGTTTGATACTTATTAGTAAAGATTTTCTTACTTCTAATTTCTTCGAAAAATAGCATCAAGCTGAAGCCTTACATCTAACAAATGCCATATAATACAATTTTTTTGATAGATTCTGATAATAGTTCGAAAAATAGTCTTACATTAAAATGTTTAGTAGGACCGTATGTACATTTCAGTTTCTATAAGTGAATATAATTGTGGTAAAAAAAATGTTATTTTCAGATAATAAATATAATCCTTCAAGACAATATGTTTCTGTAATTGAAGATATATCTAAGATACAGTCGCGTCCAAAACTAAGGGACAAAATTTTAAAACCTAATATTTGTTAGAAATAATAACCGTAAAAAGCTGAAATTTTGACAACCGGTAGTTGTTGTCATCCATAATAACATACTAAAATTTGAACCCTTTGTATAGAATAGAAAAAGAATTATAACAATTATTCATTTATTTCCAAATTTGGAATGTCCGAAAGTAAGGGACATAATTGAGAAAAACAGTGTAAATAGCATGCTACATTCAACTTTTTTTATTTCCTCTACTGAAGAACTCTTATTTAGTCATTTGTAAACGTTGCATCAGTCAATACCATGGCGAAACGTCAAAAACTTGATTACTCTGTAAGACAAGCTATTGTGAAGCTACACAAGGAAAAGCACACCATTAGAGAGATTTCAGAGAAAGTGAAACTTTCCAAAAGTGTTGTAGGCAGGATTGTTAAATCCTACAATGATACTGGCAAAATAGCTAGTGCTTTTAAAACCGGAAGACCCCGCAAAACTTCAGCAAGAGAAGATCGAATAATGCAGCGTATGTCATTAAAGGACCGTTTTAAGTCTTGCACAGAAATTAAAAGGGTTATGAATAGTACCTCATGTGTTAATGTGTCAAGACAGACTGTTTCTAGACTACTGCAAGAAATAGGGCTGTTTAATAGAACGCCAAGGAAGAAACCACTTGTTAGTTCGAAGAATAAGAAGAAGAGATTAGAGTTTGGAAACAGGTATGTAATTTGGACATATGAAAATTGGGCAAAAATATTTTTCAGTGATGAAAGCAAGTTTAATCTATTTGGAAATGACGGAAAAAAATTTGTAAAGAGACGTATTGGTGAAAAATTAAGTACAAAGTGTACTAAGAAAACTGTCAAATTTGGGGGCGGAAACGTCATGGTATTTGGAATGTTTTCTAGCCAAGGTACAACGCCTCTTGTCCGATTACAAACTCGTGTAAACGCGCAGATGTATAAAAACATTGTTCAAGATCATATTGTGCCAATCATACATAATTCAGGATTCGATAGGGCAATGTTTATGCAAGATAATGCTCCATGTCACAAGGCAAAGGTGGTAATGAGTTACCTTAGCGAGCAAAATTTCGAAATTATGGATTGGCCACCGCAAAGTCCTGACTTAAATCCAATAGAAAATCTTTGGAAGATCTTAGGAGTGAAAGTTAGGGAAAGAAATCCCACTAACACGGAGGATTTGTGGGTGAAGCTTCAAGAAGAATGGTCTAAAATTAGTATCAAGGATTGTCAAGAACTGATCCGTTCTTGTAGTCGAAGATGTGCAGCTGTCATTGAGAGCAAGGGCTCATTTACTAAATATTGATTACACATGTACTTTTATCGTTTTTTTTTGGCTGTTTACATTGTTTTTCTCAATTTTGTCCCTTACTTTTGGACATTCCAAATGTGGAAATAAATGAATAATTGTTATAATTCTTTTTCTATTCTATACAAAGGGTTCAGATTTTAGTATGTTATTATGGATGACAACAACTACCGGTTGTCAAAATTTCAGCTTTTTACGGTTATTATTTCTAACAAATATTTGGTTTTAAAATTTTGTCCCTTAGTTTTGGACGCGACTGTATATATAAATGTTTATATAGCTGTATTTTAGTCTTATATGTTCACGCAAAGGAATATAAAATGCCTTTTAAATGTATTGAACACATATTCTTAAGCTGCTTGCTACGTACAATGTTAACATAATAAGAGGTGTCTGCAATGATATGAAAAACGTTTCTATGTGACTAGTATGTGTCCATCGACAAATATCTGTCCTTTCATTGAATATCAGTATCTAAAATACTCAACAACACTGAGTGATCTACCTTGCACATTTTCTAAAACTTAAGTGGATAGTAATTCATAAAATTTAAAAATGTAAACATGTGTTGCATAGCCCCACTCTTAGGCCGCGACTTTTATTGTTTCGTACACTCGTCTCTGAAATATCCGTGACAGTTCAGATTTAATTCTCGTCATTTTATAAACATAAATCATATAGTTTGCATACCTTTAAATTTCTCGTACCCTCTCTTCTTTCCTCGTCGCGTGGAAAGACGTGTCGGCCAGTGGTTTTCTTTTTTCATCTCTTCTGTACTGCCGTGGACATCGCCGCTACAAGAATACTTCATGACAGACTCCGAAGACAAACACTCCTCTTAACTTTCAATTATTTGTATTACAGGTGTTTGTTATTTATCGGCTTGGATATATTCACCAAACGTCGAGAGAGAGAGAGAGAGAGAGAGAGAGAGAGATAGAGAGAGAGAGAGAGAGATAAAGAGAGAGAGAACACATTACTGCTTTCGTGATTACTCAACAATTATGTCGTTAATCACTCGTGAGGGGGGGGGAGAGATCTTTCGCCTGTATTTTCTTAGGTAAATATTTCCCTTCAATAAAATTGCTGACAACATCATAATCATGTCTGATAGGTTCGCCTTCTAAAACCTAGACTGACTAAAACTCGCTTCCCAAAATAAAACGAGTGACGTCACGAATCCCTCTGTTTCCCCCGCAGGGACCCGTGACGTCACAGGGCATCTTTCAGGTGGACACTGAAACTATGTCTGGGATCTCGTCACGCGGTGACCTTGTAACGTCTGTGATTTCCGACTGTGAGAACAGGCCCTATTCTGCACTTGACTGCCGGGGACACCCAGCGTTAAATCGCGCAAGTCAAACCAACGATTTACAACAGATACATCCATTTCCATAGGACCATTACCAAACACATGTTCGGGATAGAGTAAATAGAGACAGAATAATCAAAAATAGGGAATTTGACTTTAATTCAATCTATATTTTTGTAGCAAATTCCATTTGGTATAGGGGCTCGCGAAATCGTAGGATGCGTTGTCCCTTACGTCACATAAAACATATGTATATATATATATATATATATATATATATATATGAAATCTATACAATATATATATATATAATCTATATTCTATTACATAGCACGCATGATCTGCACTATTGTTAATGAGTAAGGCTTGATGACGAATGCGTTTAAAAAGATGAGAAGTCTCAGCAACAATAACAATTGCAGGTCGTGTCACACAGAAGTTGAGAGTGCTAGCCACCTAACATCTAATTGTAAGGTTTTCCTGTGGGATAGCTATTATACACTGCGACCCAACGGAGTGTTTACATATATTCACCGGACCATGTGTAAAATGTGAATATCAAGTGTAACAGAAAATCCTAGGACCATACACCAGAACGAACAGTTGGAAATAAGTTCGACACAATCCACTATGAATATGCAATCCCAACAGCCACATATATAGTAAACGGAGCCGTTAAACCTGACATCGTGATATGCGAGAAAAGGGAGTAAGTAGCAATGCTAGTTTAAGTCAGTGTCTCTAATGATGCAAGATTAAACAGAGCTGAAAGGTAAAAGATTGCAAAATACCAATGTTTTATGTACGACGTGAAAATAAACTGCCATTTTAGGAAGATCTCCATGATCTAATTATAGAAGACACAGGACAAATGAAAAATAATTTCAAAAACTATTTGGCTAATATACTCGATTAACCGAGTGCAAAGGCGACACGAACATTTGAACTTGAAGATACGGTTAAATTCTTTAAAAAGATATCTCGGCTGTAGTGTCTGAAATAGGCTGAATGTCTGGCATCAGTGCGGATGTCCGATTCCAAGCAAAAACAGAAAGATTAGACAATTTAAAAAACAGAATAAAAACGAGTGTGGTTGCGTATATAAAGGTATGTGTTTAGACAAGAACGCATATGCACAGACAAAGGAGGAATCCAGGTTCATAGTGCACCCTCCACACGCATATATATATATATATATATATATATATATATATATATATATATATATATATATATATATATATATGTATGTATACAGATTGCAAGTGCTCCTTTTTGTGTATAAACAAAAACATATATACGCGCGAACGTATCTACGTACATAAACTAGCACTAGCACACTTACCAAACTACACAATAAACATACACACTAACCCATACGGTGTGTCGTCTCCTCAGGCCATCCAGGTCGTCCCTCGGATTGCGGATGAGGGTACCCCTCTTTTTGGGGTAGCTTTGGATAACAAATAAAAAGCAGTGGACAAATAGGAAGAAAACATGAAAAGAGGAATGAATCAAAACATACAAACTGGCTGCCTGGCCGGCCTCTCAACTCGTTTATGCACCAGCCCGGAAGCAGTATGCAATGGTACAAACCTTGTTTTCCTTTGAAAATGTCACTATGGACATGTCAGAGGCCAGAGAGGGACAGCCACCAGGCTTTGATGAAGAAGACGCTGCCACACGAACTCCACCACAAGCAACGACCAAAACAAGGAATACAAGGCACCTAACATCCCAAAGTGATCAGTTGCACAAAAGAAGATATCACTGCACTGCTACAATTACTCGCTGTTCGAGAAATGGAGCAGTGGCTCAAAAGAGATTCTAACCGAGAGAATCAGGGTATCTGACATCCCTGAAGAAATAAAAACACCACAGTTTCCAATCTGCGCTTCTTAGTTCCCAAGTTCGCACTACTTAACACCTGAGGAGATCTCCAACATCAAAAACCTAAAAGAGATCTCCATCAGTACAGTTATCATAGGAGCAACTGGGCTTATGAAGAATAACTTGAAAAAGGATTAAGAAAGTATACCTGGTAAACATGGTGCAAGATAAATCCAAACAACTGCACTCAAGGGAACAGCCCGAATCCTGAGAAGAGCTTTCGGTTGTAGTCTGTTACTAGCGGGTTATCGTATGGCATTTGGAAGAATGCCCCATCCCAAGCTAATGAATGAAAATAAAAATAAAAAAGAGAGTAACCCATACACATAGGTTATGTGTATTATAAAAGATTTAAAAAAAACACTCATTTATTTCCAAGCACACTTCTACATCGGAAGATCTTTTTAAAATTAACTAAAAAAACACCAGAAAATGACTGAATGCAAGTGATGTTTCAATGTAAACATTGCCAAGTGGCGGTCGCTAGAATTTTTTTACCCAATGAGCTATGCCTGAAAACTAATGCCATATATATATATATATATATATATATATATATATATATATATATATATATATGTGTGTGTGTGGGTGTGTGTGTGTGTGTATATATGTGTATATATATATATATATGTATATATGTACATATATATATATGTATATATATACAAGATAAATTCTGGACAGCCCTATACTTTTTTTACAATAAAAATACATGATTACGTTAATGCAGTATAATGAAAAAGATGATAAATGTTTATGAATAGAATGCAAACATAGCATATATAATATATAGAAAAAAGTTAGGATACGAACAATTTTAAAATCAGAATGTCTGATGAGGAAAAGATTTCGCTCTACCCAGACATAACCACTTCTGGCAGAAAATGTTGATCCGTTTTTATGTTTGTGGAATGAATAATAATTCATAAGTTCTAGTCCTGAGATGGGGATATTGAACTTCAGAATTAATTTAGTTTTGTGTTGTCGACTGTTCTTATGTGTCTTTAAATTGGAGGCTATGAAGATGCATCTGATAGCGTGCATGAGTTGTTTACAAGATCTGAATGCATAGCTTGTAGATTCTTCTCTTATGCTATGTTGGATGTTGCTATAACGTATGTGAGGCTCACAGCCTATTTCCAATCGTAGTTTTTTGCGCATCTGGTGCAGTTGTGTAAGGTAAACCACATTGGGGCAGTCGCAGGTAAGAGGAAATGATTTCAGTTGATTGTTCTATCCTAGATGTGTGAATATGTTGTTGGTATTGATTCATAAGCATGTGTTGTATCAATGATTTTTGCATGTTTTTTTTCGTTGATGTGGGATGGTGAGATGTGTTTTGGTTGATTTAAAAAAGATGTGTAGATAGGGGGGCGCTAGTTTTGAACAAACTAGTTGATGTTTGGAGTATATTATGTTGATGTATAGTATTTCTTGATTTCTGAAACTTTCTTATTATTTTCCTACTTTTCTAGGAACATGTTAAGGATGATAATGTAATCAAAAAAATTAGATATTATGGTATGTCTATTCAACATATGATAGGTTATATAACATGAACTTCAACTATTATCAAGAGAGCAGATTCAAATTGTATTAAAATATACTTTATCCTAATACTAATGATCTTAAGGTCATTGCGCATTAGGGTTAATTTTAAGAATTAAATATTTATGTCATATATTAAACATGTGAAAAAACACATTGAATATAAATATTTAAGCATGTTGTATACTATTTTAACACCTGGTGTTTACTAAAAGAATGCATGATTATGCCACTGGGGTCTTACATATACAACGTAGGTACATGAAGGATCTTTTTTAATACAGATTGAATTGAATTTAAACTCCCGATAGTCTTCGAGTACGTATATTTAAAAACTGTAAAGTAAAAATATATTTTGCATAAAATACATATACATACAAATACACATAGATATTCATAAATATAAAAAATATATCGATATAAGTATGTATATTTGTATACATATATACATTATATATATATAGATATATATCCATATATGTATATACATATATATAGATATATATATAAACATATGTATATGTGTATTCATATATATATATAAAAACTATTGTAAGTTTTTTTTGTGACGACCCGTTCAAAAGTACACATGAAACACGGACATTTTTATTGAGGTATACTATATAAACTAACACAAATGCTCACATATACACATATATACTAAAATATATATCTGTGTAAATATATTTTTATACCTGTAGTAATATATATATATATATATATATATATATATATATATATATTACATCATATTTTGTTTATCTAGTTAATATTTCCGGAGTTCTCATTAGATTCTATTTAGGAATCACATTTCGGATATATTATTAACATTATGTATGCGAACAGGCAATAGAAATAATTAAGAAAGAAAAAAAAACAACGTCAACACTAATATCAACATAATTGTAAAAATGGTTATTCATTAAAAGGCTCGCATGAAAAATAATTAGTCCCCGTTTTAATTGGAATTAGTAACGTTTTGTGTGATTACACAATTGCCACTAATTAATAGACCGATCTGATCTTGTTAATACAAACTGTTGGACATTCTCCAACGAGATTACATCATTCATCACTCTCAGTTTATCATAATTAGTATTTCAGATTACTATACAATATATATATATATATATATATATATATATATATATATATATATATATATATATATATATATATATATATATATATATATAATTAAGACAAAATTATTAAATAACACGGAGTGTTTTAGCTAGATAATTATTGCTTGTGTGATATTCGTTTTTTAATGAAAATTGCTTTAAAATATTTCAATATTTTGTTATTGGTATTGCGGTTTATGATTTTAGTATTCCAAACTAGGATACCCCTGTATATGTAAACGGGGGCAAGCATATATATATATATATATATATATATATATATATATATATATATATATAATTAAGACAAAATTATTAAATAACACGGAGTGTTTTAGCTAGATAATTATTGCTTGTGTGATATTCGTTTTTTAATGAAAATTGCTTTAAAATATTTCAATATTTTGTTATTGGTATTGCGGTTTATGATTTTAGTATTCCAAACTAGGATACCCCTGTATATGTAAACGGGGGCAAGCATATATATATATATATATATATATATATATATATATATATATATATATATATATATATATATATATACAATTATCATTAAAAATAACGGACATCTTGTGGCTGGTTCTTTTTTCTAAGATCCTTTCCGTTTTTCTTATTAGGTTCTTAGTTTCAGACGAGAACTGGCTAATAAAATTGGCATAGCTTCCAAAGCGCTTTCGAACCCTTCCACGTCCATCGTCAGTTGAGCAATGTTTACAAGGCATAGACCTAGGAGTGAGTACATATGTAAAAAACTGATATAGCATCAGGGAAAATTAGAATGGCATCCTTCACTCAGATGGTATGCAGGGATAATCAAATAGGGGAGAAAGAGACAAAAATAATTTAAAATTTGGAAAGCCACGTGCTCAAACTTTAGACTGTTTTAATAAAATGAAATAAATATTATATACTTATTAGGGATATGAGAAATAAATGAAAGGTCAGAATAGGCCAAGGTAGATAAAAAGAAACTCATTGTAACTAAAGTCTAGACGCGTCAAATTGTTAGGTTTACATATTGATGTACAGCAGGCATGTTTCAAATCTGTGTAAGATGAACCTTTCTGTCCAAGTTTTGAAACATTTTATATTTCTTCCTATAAGGTTAATTTATGTTTTCTTTATCTTTTTTTCTTTAGTCCTCTGTGGTACTTTTTATTTCCAAAATGTACTGTTGTTATTCATTCGCTCATTATATTATTTATTTGTTTTATTTTTTTTAGTCAACAGCGGCTTGGAATTAGTGATAAGATATTTAAGATAATTATAATAATTTGAATAAATAAAACAATTAAAATAATTTATCGTTATAAAGGTTTACTTACGCGATGTAATCCAGGTTTTCGTAGAACTAGTAATATGAATAAGCATAACAATTAATAATAATAATAATAATAATAATAATAATAATAATAATACTAATAATAATAATAATAATAATAATAATAATAATAATAATAATAATAATAATTATAACAATAACAATAACAACACGACCAATAATGATAATACATATTCTAAAAATTAATCTTTCATTAATAATGATAATAATAATTATTATAATTATAATAAGTATAGTAATAATTTTATTAATTGCTAAATTAAACAGATGGTAAAGATTTTAGACATACGAATCCTACTAATTAGCATAATCCTTTAAATAGGAAGGCATCATAATAATTAATAAAACGAATAATAATAACAATAATACTAATACTAATAATAATGATAATACGAATTAAATATGATTAAACTAATAACAATACGAAATAATAATACTACAAATAATGATATAAACATACTAATAATAATAAGTGAGAATCATCAAAATAATAATAGTAATAACATTGATAAAAATGATAATAATGATAACGATAATAATACTGATGAGAATATAGTAATGATATGAATAATAATATTAAAAATAATAACGAAGACAATTATAAGCCTGATGATGATGGTGATGATAGTAATAAGGGTAATCCTAATAATATTAATACTACTATTAATAATAATGGGTATAATACTGATGATTGTTATTGATGATGATAAAATAATTATAGTAATGATAATAATAGCAATAATGATGATAATTACAATAATAACAATATTGTTCATATTAGTAATAATCATACTAATAATAGTAATAATAATAGTAATGATAATAATAATAGTTATAATAATAATACTTGTTCGCAGTTGTAAATAGTGTTATTGTGATAGACATGTATTATAGATCTAATTCTAATAATAGTAATGGAAAATAAAATATGAATACCCTTGTTATAATCACACCAAGTAGGGTATGATATAGTATATATAAATATATAACTATGTATGTATGTGTGTATGTTTGTTGATAGATAAGTTCCATAGTGTTGCCGTGTGTTTATATTGTATAGTAAAGGTATTAAATTCCCGATTTACTCGATACTAAAGACTTATATTTTTTGTAGGGTTAATATATTTAATTATGTATGTTTACTCTATTCTGAAATGATAATATAAGAGGTTATATGCAAATTCATAAAAAGGGTAGTATGTTGTACGTGTCTGGTTGGTGTATGTGTCTGGTTTTTAGAAGTTTACCTCCGTCACCTAATCTAATCATCACCTATTGTTCACTTAGGAATGTGTAACAGAGTAACATTAGGGAAGTGCAGGTAAAAGTGTTTTAAATCACAGTTGGCGATTGATTATTTTCGGCTAGTTCCAACTGGTATAGAGAGAGTGAAGTTTTATTTTTGTAGTATGAATTATTGAATGCGCATTTATGGCCGGTATATATTTCTTTGAAAGTGTAACCAGCAATGCCTATATTTTTCTATGTTGGGTTTTCGTTGATTGAAATTGTGGCATAAGATACTATTTGCACTATTTGGCAATTGTGTTGCAAAGGAAATGCTGTTCTATTCAAGCAGTTGCAAGTCTTTTTTTTTGTTGTGTTTTTATCTTTTAATTTAGTATTTTTCTTACCATATGACATGTTATTGTATGTGTTTTAATCATATTTTATAGGGATTTACCACAACTGTAGCTTGATTCAAGGGTATTTTTCTGAAGATGTTATGCAGTATGTTATAAGGAGGTAAATGCAAGTCAATAAACTCCGGGAATATTTTGCCAAGTTTAATTTTAACCATGTGATTAAATGGGGGGGGGTCTCAACCTTTTAAGTATCTTACTTCTTCCTGTTATATGTTTATTGTTGAACCTTGTAAGTTAGCTATCGTCAATTTGGGTATTTGTGTATCCATTCTCTTTTAGTGTGGAATTGTGAAATGACTAAGGCCGTTAAAAAGCGCTTCGTTAGAAGAGTTAGTGCTTTTTCTTTTTAAAATAGATTTAGGGATGGTTTAAATTATGCTTTTTGGATGGTAAGCAAGTTGATATACATACATTGGGAATACATTATATTTAGTATAGGGTTCGAACGTTTCATTATTTATGTTAACTGTTACATCTAAGAAGGTAACTGGTTTTATATTTGTTGTTATTTCTACCTTAATTCTAAATCATTTAATTTATCTAAATATAATCTTTCTCATTCTTTCACATTTTTGTCCATTCGAGTTTGTTATCACTAGTAATCTGCCATCTTATTATAATCGCATGCCTTCTGTGTTAATGTATTTTGTAAAGCTGTATAGTATGTAGAGTCCAACTAGGTATGTTACGTCTGCTGAACTAAAGAGCCTATGGATACCTCAAAATATCCTGATAGATTACTTTTAGTCATGTGTTTATATTTTTAGTCATTTGTACCGCATTTCTGCATTTCTTTATAATATTGATTTCCTCTTCGAAGAGATAAAAGAGATTGGTGGCAAACTATGTTATCATCATAAATAACTATCATCAATAATCAGTATTAGTTATATCATTATTATCATGATATCATCAATATCATCATCATGGTAATCATCGTCTTCCTTATTATTGATACTAGTATTATTAATATTATTACTATATTACCATCCTAATCATTATCGTTATCATTATTAGAATTATTATCAATTTTAACACTATTATATCATGATGTTTATCACTACAACTTAGTACTGCTACTAGTTGTATATTATTAGTATTAGTATATGCATTATTATCATTGGTAATACTATGATTATTATGATTGTTATTATCCCAATGAACTCGTACTATTATTAGTAGTATCATTATTAATTACTATTATCCTTTCCGCTTTGAATTATTATGATAATGTGTATGATTCGAATGTCTAAAATCTATTTAATCTGTTAATTAAGCTATAAATACAGATATTATTAATATTATCGATATTATTATTATCATTATTATTATTATTATTATTATTATTATTATTATTATTATTATTATTATTATTATTATTATTATTATTACTATTACTATTATTATTATTATTATTATTATTATAATTATCATTATTTTTATCATAATTGTTTTTATTTTCATTTGTATTATTATTATGATGATTAATATTATTATCATCTTATTACTTTTAAATGTTGTTATTATCATAATTGGTAGTAGTGGTATTATTGCGCGTATTAGTAAGTATTGTATCATTAGTTCTATTACTGGTTCGGCGAACACTATAATTACATCATGTTAATAAACTTGTTTAAAGTTTAAATTATTTGGATTATTTGATTTATTTGATTTATTCAGCCATTTATAATTACCGAAATTATTGCATATCTTAATTCCATATCTTAAACGCAGACAAAAACATTCCTCTTACACAGATTTGAACAATGCTTACTGTACATCAAGATGCCAACCTGATATTTTGACACGTCTAGACATTAGTAACAATGATTCGTTTTTTCTCCCCTTCAGTCTGTTCTTAACTTTCTTTTTTTCCTTCTATCCTAAACAAGTGTGTTTCATTTTATTTCATTTTATTCAAACAGTGTCATGTCTGACCACGTGATTTTGCAAATTTATAATTTCTATCTTCTTTCCTTTTCTTCTTTTTCTTCCATATTTCCTTATTATTGGAATCTATCTGAGGGAACAATCCCATTCCAATTCTGGCTGATGTGATCTCAGCTGTAGATCGATATCATCAACATGCCAGTGTTGCATATTTTGCACATGTATGTGTAATAGAAAAACATATACATACACGCTATATTTGATATTGATCACTTTATATGAGTTCGGTTTAAATTCTTTGGATTCTTTCCTTGTGGATGTGTTATTTAGCTGCATTAATATATATATATATATATATATATATATATATATATATATATATATATAAATATATATACACATATACATATATATATATATATATTTATTTATATATACACACATATACATATATATATATATTAATATATGTATACACATATATATATATATGTATATATATATATTAATATATATATACACACACCATATATATATATATATATATATATATATATATATATATGTGTGTGTATATACATATACATATACATATATATCTAGTATAGTTTTCAACAATTGAACCTATAGTGAAATTATTTAAGCGCAATATACGAGCAATTATAAAGGTAAATGAAGGAAGAGATATACAAATTGGCATATGTTAAATCTATTTCATCTTGGATTGTTGAATGCAAGGTGGACTCGATAAAAACATGTTTCTTTTCTTTAAGCCGGTCTTTACAAAGATTAACATTTTATCATATGATGAATTACATAGACGGATAAGTTGGCAGGGAATAGCAAAAATTCAAATTTTGAAAAACTCAAGAATCAATATATATATATATATATATATATATATATATATATATATATATATATATATATGTGTGTGTGTGGGGGGTATATTATAACCTTATATATTATGTGTAATTAAGGGTTCCCATATTGTATTGCATTCTTTACAAGGTCTGCTTAGTAAGTCATTGTTGCCGAACATATGCGCTGCTTCTTTGAGTAGTTTTACTCTCCACCGTTTGTCGCTACCTATAATGTGTACTTCGTCCCATGAAGGTAGATGGTTTCCCTTACGCTTCGATGGGGTGTCAGCCATACACGATTTTTCGATATATCTAGGTATTACGGCTTTCCGGTGTTTAGTTTTACTTTTAATGGGCGAAATGTAGTCCGATTAACCAAAATTATACAAATTGTTCCTCCTCATTTAAAAATTCAGAAATATACACATGTGGTTTAATTATTATATATTATGCTGTTTTTACTGGTTATTGTTTCAAACAGTGTTTACTTATTGACTTAAAAAAACAACGTTGTCTGTTAGTTACGTTCGAACTTGTCATCAGAGCACATCAGTTACATGCTCCAATATATTAGGACTAATACACTTTTTATTCAACACATGCTTAACTAGAAGACTCGATAGTAAATCTCTTCGTTGAAGACGGTGTGTTAATGCTCTAGTAGGCACGTGTCTTTATTATATTATTTTCCTATTACCGAACTTGCGGGTGTGCCAATAGTTGTGATAGGTACTTACATGGACAATTAAATCGGCGATAATGAACATCATGTTCTCTGTCAGAAATTAGCTTAAGATCAGCAATACAGCCCTCGACTTACCTATACTTTGCTTGTCATGTGGATAACATAGATTCAAACCATTCCACATGCATGGAATTATCATTATCACGTCAATCTGAAAAGTAACACGATTATGTGTTTTGTGAGATATCGGCGAAAGAGAGATAAGCGTATCGTTTTATAATTAAATATCATGAATTGAGAATTTATAAGAGTAATTTTACGTTTCATGCTAACATTGCATTTTCCTGTCTTTCTTTATTCAATTTTCTAGTATAGTCGCAATAGAAAAACCTAAGTATAGGTGCACTATTGCTGCTCATCAATTTTTGAGTACTAAAAGTAGAATAATAACAACAGAGCAGTGGATAACATCAATTACACCGGTCATTGAACCAGCTTCATATTAACTTCATATTGCTACGTGTATGTTGTATATCTACTCCAAGGATAATGTGATCATCAATAGAACGTATTTTAAAAATGTTGTGCTTAGCAAAAATGTCGTAGAAAACAGAGATAAAGTCAAGTAGTATGCATCAGAAGAGTAGAACATTTTTTACGGGTTAGATTCTGTTGTTGTGACACTTCAAGGGCACCACGTAATATTTGCGAAGATCCCTAAGTGGAATTGTGGAATCGACGTGATTCGAACTTGGCACACTAAAGCCGTCATTCCGTGTTGTTATCCACCTAACCATCGTCGCATACATAAAACAGATAAAACATACCTCATACAGAACCCTAGCATAGTAACTTGGCAGATGAGAATGGCAGAGTCCATTAAATTCGAGGGAGCTTATTCGAAAAAAAGAACCACATAGTTATTTTTGAATTGGTCATGGTATAAATCAAAGTGTAGCGTTAAAAGAACCGGTTTAAATTAGGATTGTTAACTGTAGCCTGCTTTTCTCCTTTCTCACGACATTTTGTCTAAATTATATGAAATCATTTATTTTATTTTCATATAAAGTCTAACCTAATTTAATTGAAGTTTCGTTTTCTCTGAGTAATTCTATGATTTTTTAACATTTGCCTCCGTTTTCCAATTATTGTTGTCGTATATTTTCGCTAGAAAGCGAACTTTGTCACGTTCATGATTCGAACGAAATAATTAGATTTCTACTATCACAAGAAACATGATTTTCTTTGATGGTGCAACTAGCGAAAGGGAAATAAATAAAATAAACTTTTCTTTTCGATACTTTTTACAAGGTAACTGTCTTAAACATTGATTTAAATTCCGTGTAACTCAAAACATATTGTATGTCTTAGGATCTTGATCCAACAATGTATGTAGTTATTCTAAGTGATAAAACAGTTTAATAATAGATTATGATTACGTTACAGAAAACCTTTCGTTGCACAGGATAATGATATAGTGAAACTTACGATAGTAGTTGAAACATATATTATTCCATAATAATATGGTATTTTAAAGATACCATTTAATTAATTATATTACAAATACTAGATTTAATTATTATTAATATATCACTAATCTGTAAAAAAATAGGTCTGTTTATTAGAAAGTAAAATTTAATACGATTTAATATGTCTGAATTTTCAATAACTAATTTATTTCTATTTAACGATACTATCACTGATCTATTGTGTAAAACTGATATCGCTAAACACTTCAAAATAGTAATTCAACGATGTTTTCGAAAGTGACGAACTGATTTATGACTTGAATATATATATATATATGTATATATATATATATATCGAATGCATATAAAATGAAGAAAAACACATATTAAATGGTTTTATAGCGGGTGTCTATATTTCTTTGAGCAGAAAAAAACCCTTACATATGTAAACATATTTTACCATTTAAAAGCAATGGTAATGCGATATTCGGTCAAATACACTGTTCGATAGAAAGTCATGCGAGGCAAATGTAGATACAATGAAAATATAGTAGAATTCTGTAATTGTCAATTAAACATTTATTAATGTATTGTATTGGTTCAAAAATTGTTTTTAATATTTCGAGATATCACTTTCTACAGAAATCTCTTTTCAATTGAAGAGTGTCTTTTTATTTGATTTGCTTCTCACAGTTTCGCCTAAGGTAACACTCTTATATCTCACTTTCTGTTTACTCTCATCTAAATTCTATTTTGCTATTCATCACAAAATCGCCTCATAAACTGTCCGGAATTAGAATCATACTTACTCATCAGATCATCACTTGAGAGGTGTAAAGACTGGAATATTAATACAAATGCATATGAATGAGGGGCTTTCACCCTGCTTATTTACTGATACATGCGAGTATATGTGTATATATTTTACTGACTACTTTTCATATTTAGGAATTTGAAAGTTCGACATTGACAATTTGTATCATTTTAATAATTGTAATGCTGTTCCCATCTTGAATATTATTCTCACAATTCTTTTGCTGTTGTAAACTCCGACTTTCGTAAAGTGCGTTTTGTCTCGGAAATATTTATGTTGAACTCAGGCATTTGGACGGAAGTTAGAACGGAACAATGTATTTAATCGATGATAACAACAGCAATTCACTTTATTTAAAGAAAAAAAAACAAAATGTGTTTCTTCGTCGTATCGAACCGTAATAATTCGAATTACATAGTAAGAGAGTATAAAGTAGACATTGGCGTTATTTCCGGCAACCTCGTAACTCTCGCTTCCCTTACTTGGGCTGTAGTCGTCACATACAATGACATATGTTTCTGGCAAAAGGCTATTTCCTGGGTCGGGATTTATCCATATATAACTTATCGTTGGCTATTTTGCACTTAAAGTTATATTTTTCAGAACCTTATACCAAGTGGCTACATTGCTGGTTAGGTGGAATATACATTAACATTATTGTCGCTATAAAAGCTTTTTGCAACATGACTGTTTTCAGACTGCTGTAAAAAGATAACTTTAATAATTGGTTACCGATACTTTAATGAGGTATGAAATACATTGTCTGTTTAGTGCCTTTCAAATATGAGTTCAAGTAAACCAACATACTTAATTATTTTAATTATTTGGCCTAATGAAACAGTGGGAGAATAACATGAAAAATGAGAACTTTTGTCCAAATAATACAAATAATACAAATACTACACATTTTTCTGTTTTGTCTTATAACATTTTCTAAATCGGTGACCTTCGATTATTGTATTGCACATGTAAAAACAGAACTGTGAATAAAAAAGGAAATATGATCGAAGTAAAACGTTTTTATCGCACCATTTTTATATTCTCTTGCTGAAGAAGTATTCAGCTGACATTTTGAACAAATCGTGATGTCAGTAGGATGCACAAGGGGTGATTAAAAAAGTGTACGTCCATGGAAATAAGGAAACTACCCCCGACTCGTACTTCCACATTTCTCTGTGAATTCATGGCTCGGATATTCCACATCATCGTGATCATGTTTGCGGGGTGTCTACATTTTTCTAACTCTGTGATGAAACAAAAAAACGAGTTTTTTGTAATGAGTAACTTTCTAAAGTGTAACAAACTTTCCATCGTGTGAATATAAACATGTGCTTTCATGTGTATGCGTGTTTGAAGTGTTGTTCATTGATGAATATAATGAATATATCTTAGATGAATAAAACGCCGTGTTTCACTGCGTCACGTCCAATATTTGCTTACTAACTAATGAAATTATGACATAGAGGGAAACTAAACCATTGGTCGATTGACCGTATCAGCTTTACTTTTGAGATTCTTTGAAATAATATATACATCGAAAACTCATAAAAAGGTAAGATGTTTGTCACAAATGAAAAAAATAACTGTTCACAATGTTGTAAAGGGGATATTACATTGATGGTGTGTGATAGAAATCCACGGGGTTTTCTTGTTTCTGACTTGTTAGCATTACTGTCGTTGTTATATACAAAATGGTTGATTGTTGTGTTGTTCGACCTTCCTAGTTGGAATCTCCTGAAATCGATGAACTTCCGGGAAATTCCAAAGTAATATTTTATTTTTTTGCGAAATCAAATCATATCTTCCAGCGAGCTTATACGAAACGCTTTCATCACTATAATATATACGTATATATCTCCAATATTTTAAAGCAATATATTGAAATGTGCTTTAATTAAGAACATTACAGTAATTGTTACGTAAATGCATGTTATGCAGTATTGTATATGCTGTCGAACATAATAGCCAATAATTGATTTTATTCAATATATATATATATATATATATATATATATATATATATATCTTAAAAGAGGTTACCTGCTGCGTCACATACTGAGGTCGAATAAAATTGTTTGACTCAGGGGCAATGCGATTGGCAATAAAAAGACGCCTTTTCGACTGTTGTGAAAAGATTTTCTGACTCCCCTCAAGACTGATGATATACTAGTCTGTAGTATATATTATATACATATGATGGACTCTCCCGTAGATTTCGACGTATGAGTGCCCCGCCTGCGGCCGCCCGCGCTTGAATTTGTAATTGCAAGGGTCGCGCAATCCCTAACAAACGCTCTACTATGTATGCATTGCTTGATTCCAATGGCAAGTAATAGTACAAGACGACTGGAAACAATGCCGAGATAAGCAGAGAGCACATACAGCACCTGGTATTCCTAAATGGTCACCCATTTAGTACTAGGCAGGCTCGACGCCGCTTAAGTTCGGTAATCTAACGGGAACCGGTGTTTTAACGTGATTGGGCCGCATATATATATATATATATATATATATATATATATATATATATATATATATATATAAGTAAGTTAGAAACTAAAAGTAAAACTTTTAGTAGAAAGAACCTATAGTGAAATGGTAAAAGCTCAATATACGACATAGTGCAATTATAAAGTTAAATGGGCGAAGAGTGATAAACATGCACGAATGTCCAAATTTATTTCAAACTTCAAATGTTCGAAACAGGGTATATTCTGTAATAAAATTATGTTTATTGTTCTTTTCTTAAGCCAAGGCTTTTCAAAGATCGAGATCTTATCATCAGAGGAATTATACAGATAAATATATTGGCAATAGAAACGCCAAAGTTCAATATATATATACATATATATATATATATATATATATATATATATATATATATATATATATATATGTTGTGGGTGAACCTACCTACTCTTTAGTAATAACTAAATCGTAGCAACCTGCTACCATAAATACCAGCTTTTGCCGGGAGAACATTTGTAGTACATTTAGGTACTAACACTGCCAACACTGATTTGTGTATAATTTCTCTGTTCAATACAATTCATTATTGTTATCTCTAAACCTGTTGTTCTTTTATTTCATTGTTGGTACTCCTAAACGGGTTCACAACAATATATATATATATATATATATATATATATATATATATATATATATATATATATATATATATATATATATATATATTACAAACAGTAGTATGTAGACTGGACTGTTTTCGACGGTATTCGGGTGTATTAGGTCAATCCTATTAGATTACCAGTAGGGCTACTGTTTTGTACAAGATATACGTTGTAATAAACAATACCTTTTTGAGAGACCTTACACTCTGGTTAGTTTTGTTATTATAACTTATAACAAATAATATCACCGAGGAATGGATACATCCCTGGGGGTAGTTTACTAGCATCTAATCGAGCTATACTTATTGAGAAACAAGGAGTGTCCACTAAACGAACTATGCACTTGAATCAGAATGTGCCAACCAATTAGCATGAAATAAATAGCTGAGAAATGTCTTTTACTAACGTGCCTAACATGACAGCACGTGGTGACTAAGGTCAGTTCCATGTAAAGGAAAACGGGTCCTCCCTGTGTGGAGTCTGATAGAGTGTAACATTCATTAGCATGACTGACGATCGTTTGCACCATCATTTCTAACAATACTTTGTTAGAATGAAATTCACAATGTATTTTATACGACTTATCGACATTATAAATTAGTATTTTAAACATGCGTGATTTCATTAAATACAGATTTCAGAGGGGGTCATCAGCTTCATTATTTTCTTCTTAATTGAGAACACACTATTATGTGTTCGATTTAAAATGCTAATAGTATTGGATTTTAAGAAGCAATAATGCTTCTCGTATTTATTAAGATATAAAAGTAATACGAATAAGTAAAACTGCATAACCATTGCAACCATCATTAAAAATTGTTAATGAATTAATTATTACAACATAATATTTAGAGGTGGATCGTATTGACAGAAATAAACGTAAGTATTGTAGTAATATGTAAATCTATGAAATAATGTATAACTTGTACTAGTGATTGATATATATATCATCAAGAATATTTATTAAACGGAAAAAGTCAAAAATAGAAAAGTAATGAATTGAAAAATATAAACAATTACCAGCAGACATAGGTAACACTGTACCTATATTATTAACATGTAAATCTATTTTAAAGGAACTAAAATGTGTGTCGGAATTATTAGTATTAAGAAATATATTGGACTTTTAAGAATTATTTATCCACTCCTTATTTCAGTCAGATAATGCGTATATATATATATATATATATATATATATATATATATATATATATACCAGTATGTTTTCTCTTTACGTTGATGTTGATATACAATAAAACATGTTAATACAAACCTAAGTACATGTATATGTTTTATATATAAATATATATATATATATATATATATATATATATATATATTAGATAAAAAAAGTCAAGATTAAGGAGAACAGAAAATGTTTTGATATTTTATTTTATTTAATAAAAAATATCTTCATCTAACACATAACATACGTATAATTAGATATGTTGCACGTATTGCATGTATAAGTGCATGCACAGCATTATTCTTTCTTCCTATTTTTCTTTAATCTTCAAGCGACATTGTATATTTAACACCAAATTTACATGATTTATTTTACCCGGTTAGGCTGTGGCCCACTCGTTCTTTCTGTCTTTTCCTCTGGCTGGTGATCGCCTGATGTGGTATAGATTTCGTCTCTATGTTTGGCTTGGTGATCGTCTGATGTGACTGCAAACGAACTATTCATCTTTGTTTAAAAAGAGGAGTCAACGACGATAGTTTGAGGATAGAAGAACTCTTTATTTTTGGCTGAATATATATCTAGAGAAATGCTGTTTTTTTTTCATATCTATCAGCCGTCTGGAGATCTGCAGTAGTTCGTGACGGATTAACTTGTTGTCTATGCAGGTAGCACTCAATCCCTTTTGCGGCCCTTGGGCGATTTTGCTGTTTCTAACCGCATACTTTACGCCTGGCTTTCTCAAATCGAATACGTAAACTCACAATATAGCACATCGTTTTCTTACCCACAACAAAGCAATCACGTCATTATCATTTTACCCTCCCCCCGTGTTTCCATGACTTTCATGATTCGTTTTATTTCACTCTGTGTTTCCTATCCTGCCTTGCATGGAATGTTTCTCAGACCCGGGCATGTGAAAATCTAACCCCGCAGTTAAACCAACATAGCTCATAATGTATACTAGTTTATTGTGTTTCAATGTAAAAAGGGCCAATATCAGTGTTAGAATACAACCAGTGTATCGGGTGGCGTAAACAAATTGTGTTAATGTTAAGTATGTGTAAATCCTCTTGATATTTTAACATGAACTATTTTAGGGCTGTGTTTTAAATGTTGTTAAAATTATTTAATACTTTTACGTTGCTCGAGTTGTTGCTAGGCGTATGTTCGATATATAAAGGAATATGTTTTATGATTCATGGCGTGTTATTGAACGTTTTATTCACGTATATGAAGTTTCCTTTATCGTTTTAATATTTCTGATATGTATGTTTATCAGAGTTTCAGGTGGCATCTAAAAAATGAGTGTTTTTTATGTTAGCTAATACCACCATCGTAAGGTTTATTTTTCATTTCTATATGAATAATAGTGTTGAAGGTCTCACCATTGAGCTTGGTTGCATCAACTTAGTATAGCAATTACACCATTCTGTAACGGCTGATATTAATATCATAAAATATCTGTAAGGGTATGTAGAATATGTAACTTCAGATATATCCATTTCTATCTAAATAATTATGAAACATCACCCCATAATGACCCGAGTTATATACTGGCATATCCAACGATGAAATCAATATCATGAAAAATGTAGAACATCAATTTTAATCAATAATGCTGAGCAAATACCGGGTATTTCTATTCTCCCACTTTTTCTAATTTACTATTGGAAGTAGGAAATATAATTTGCGGACTTTATTTTCCACTACATCATGCACAGGTGCAAAACAGTACAGCTGAAATATTTTATTTCGACTGATATGAATATTTCGTCCACAACATATTCTTTAGTTGTATAATGGCGTTGGAAATCTGCCATTTTTATAAGTTCATATATATGAACCAAAAACGAATTAAATTCTGATAGTCAATGAAATTGTATTTCTTTTGTAATCTTTTGTTATTTCTACCAATCGAACATGTGTTTTCTTTGAAATAACAAGCGCAACTGTTTTCTCCATTTTCTTTCAAAACAACTACAACAAATATTTTGTTATTTTTAAATGAGCTGAATCGTTTAAAACATTAACGTTGAATAAATAATACACTTGATATGAAAATGTTGTAAGTTTAAGTGAAACAATACCCGACTACAGATGAACATTGAATTACACGCGCCATCTATATCTAAACCAACGCTTAATGATGATTGTTTTACGATAATGTGAAAAGTTACAATATTATCGTCTTTATATTGTTTGCTTATCCTATTTATCACTTGGTCTGCTTTGCTTGTGTACAATCGAATAGTGAATATATGTTCAATTATTTGAATTGATATCAGTTTTGCTGATATTCATGTTCATCTTCATCCATATGAAATACATTTTAGTGGCTCTTTCTTAGGAAGATGGCTAAAGTATAAATGTAATTATTTTCTATCTTAATTTATTGTATACATTCATTTTAAGTATTTTTCACTTATTTTATTTGTTATAATTAATTACAACTAAAGAAAACGTAACGCTTAACTTCATGTTTTGTCCAGCGAATGAGTAACGTTTACACTGACGTTACGGGTTACGAAAATGTAGAGAAATATGTTGTGTAGCAGTGGGAGTTGGAGTTTCATAGTTTTACTATTTTTCTGAAACTCTTTTGCTAGTATGTGCAATGAATTATTCATCATACCGGAACCATGTACAATTAACTCTCTATTCGAAATCAGGTTGATTCGGGTACCACCTTCTTAAAGTTAGTCATCTAATTTCAATGTAACCGATACAAACCATATTGTGAGCAGCATCGATACATTGTTATTACAGTCATCATAGCCGACATCGAAGTTCTAATAATAAATCAAACAAACTATGTATTTATTATAACCTGGTTTTAGAGTGTATTTATATAAACGCATTACCAACGAAATATGCACGCATTCGCGTTTATGTAGATAGTATAACAAACATATGTAACATGAGCGCACATGTACTTGCTAGTATTACAATCATCTCAATACTTCGAAAATGTTATGTGAGGATCTACAGTAATATATTTCGGAACGTTTTATGTTGCAGAGAGTATGGCGCAACCTCATTTTAATTTTTTATATGTTCAAATGTATTTACTTTATATTATTTATTGATAATCAGCAGGTCCCTGAAAATGAAGCGATGTAACATTTCTAGAAAACCACAAAGGGGGGGGTGGAAGGGGACTAGAAGAGACAGAAAGATCCAGCTCAGAGAAGGTAATGAAGATATAGCACTATTAATCACTATCTGCCCCTCTTTTCTCTTTTCTCTTTCTTTTCTCTCTCTTTATTATATCTCTATCTCTCAAGCTTTAATATATCTCTCTCTCTCTAGCTTCTGTTATATATTTCGCTTATTTGTAAACTTTGGTGATTTTAAGTACCGACGTTTATATCAACAGTTGAATTAATAAAATGCAGTCTTCTAACAACTCAAAAGGAATACTCTTGATGAAAACAAGAAACACAGCAACAAAAATACAGTTTTTCATTCATATTTAAATACACAAAGTGAAAGGGAATTCAACTTAAAAAACATCGTAATGAAATGTTTTATTATTTTCTCATGCTCATATATATTTTTAGTTTTTTTGGTTGTTTATACATTCTATTTTGCTTCGTCTGATCTAAATGAATACTTGAAGGAATTAGATTCGTTTTTGACAGAAGGTGAGGGTGGGAAATACATAACAAATAGTCTATTTTGCGGATATATAGAGAGGAGGCCCGTGCGACAGGGAGGAGAGAGATAAGCGAAACTCAGCTTCTCGAATTCCGTCAGTACAAACATGATGGGCACCGTAAGAGTAACGCGAGGCTAATCCTTAATTACCTTGTGGAGTGGACGGTGTGCCCAACATGTTATGGATTGGAGACGATGGTTGAACAGAGGGCAGATTAAAATAATTTAAGAGAACAGGTCGACGGGAAGCTTTTAAATTTGTACTAAAAATGACCATGTTGTATTAAGATGTAAACAGCACCGTTTTATTGTGTACCACAGACGAGAAATAAAATATGCTCATTGAAACGTCGCTTAGTTCAAAATACACAGAAAAAGAAAGGAAAAAGATTTAGTTTTTTTAGAGAGACAAGTTCTTGCTGCCAACGCTTTACAGGAGGGGACCATAAATTAGAACTCAGCCGATCATCTACTATAGAAATAACGATAGAGAAAAAAATTAAGAAATGTCTTATTTATGAGTAAACGTCAGTAGGGAGGATAAAAAATGTCCCTCACTAGTTCTCAAATTCAATAGTATCGAACGCATAGACGTTTATTAGTTGGTAGTGGATATGTGTATTTATTTGTTAGCGCACAGTGTACTGAGTACTGATATCTTGTAATAGATTAGAATATTGCGTGTTGGTTTGAGGTGTAAAAATACATGAATGTTTCAAAATATAATCCATATTTCGATATTTAAAGATAAGTTGTATACTGTTAAAGTAGATCAGATGTTATATTCTAAATACCTCCTAACCAACACAGAGGCGAATAAGAAACGCAACCAAAAGTTAGTCACCATAAAGTAAGACATATCTTCTCAACAAAGAGAAGAGGGAGTGCTGGATTAATCAAGTATATATATATATATATATATATATATATATATATATATATATATATATATATATATATATACATATATATATATATATATATGATAAAAACAGACGACAGAAAAAGTAGGGCAACGCAAGTATGTAAACTATTGTATAAACACATTTAAACATAGATGGAAAACAATCTCTGAAATAATTATTGGATAAAAATGTGCTTCAAAAAGGACATTCGGATTTTAAGAAGTTGGATAAAAGGACGATATCGAATTAATTTCCTGCAAGCAAATTAAAAGAAAATCGAAAAGGAAGGGAGAAAAAAACGAAACAATTTTCCTCTCAGCTGCAAGTCGATCGGTTCTGTAGAAAACCAATAAGCGGTAAAGATGGCAAGGGTGAATGTAATAAAATTGGTGTCCTCTAAACAGCGTCCGAAAGCACTTTAAAAACTAAGAAATCTTACGAACAGAAAACACGCTGAGAAGACGCCAATCGCAGAAGGCAATATTTAATCGTTTGAAATTCACCAAATATGTGAACATTACCTTTGCAACACGGGACACATTTCGCACGTGATCGTAATAATAAAACATCATGCGAATGTTTCTATTTCAGTTATAGCGTTGTTTTGTTTGTAAATAGTTAAATTGGTGGCTGACACTGATGTTCTAATATTACCAGAGCGTATAAGCGCGTAATGCTATGCCTGCATAAATGCGTTCGTAGATGATTGCTCAATAGATGGAGGTTAGTAAAGCCATATGTGTATATTTGTCAGACTATCATATCAGAAATGGTTTGAGATCAGAACATTTGGAATTGAGTCGCAATATGAGAATGTCTTATTTCAAGAAGGGAGGAACGTCAACGATGTTTAGTTACAGTTAGACACGATACGCATCTAAAATAGAATCAAACACTTCGATTATATTTCGTGTGTTTTTACATGTACTCATCGAAAAGATAATTATATATGCATCTCATTAGGGCAATTTAAAAATACGTCCGCGGACCGCAAATGAAAATCGTTTTTAAGGAGTTGAGTTTAAATTGTTGTATATATCTCAAGTAGGCCGAATTACTAGTGGTACATGTTAGTTACTTCGATCGAACCTAAAGGGCTGATATAGAAAATTCTGGTCGAGTGTGGGAGATGGTAATTCGCATCGGTGGGAGGGCACGAAGCCGGTTTTACAAATTGCCACTGATTCCTAGTCGGGTGTCTTTTGCCGTCGGCTGGCTGGCGTGAATTCGCATGCTAATCAGGAGGGGGTTAAATCTATAAACGCCACATCAGCGGTCGGGTATAGCGAGCAGTTGAAAGTGATTCAACAACAACAACAAACGGAGTCGAAATCTCGCCTTTAAGCCACAGTATTACTACTCGTTTTAAACTATTCTCAGATTTCACCAGTCCTAGTAAATGGGGAATATAATAATATTTTTAAAGTAAATATTACTTATGTTTACCTAGATACATCGATGTTTCATGCTCACGCAATCTTCAGTGTAAGGGATATTAATTCGCGTCATATATATATATATATATATATATATATATATATATATATATATATATATATATATATATATATATATACTCTTTGAGCAGTTTTATAATCAGAAAATAACTTCCTCACTACCTACGCGTTACTCACACAACTTATACTATTATAATGAGGACTTTTCATATGTGTTTAATGATACGGATTTAGCAAATTCTGACAACATTTTCATGCAGTAAAAGTGTAAATAGATGTTCGTTCGGCGTAAAAATCTTGCAGCCATTTCACAGAATAACCGGATACTTTCTGCGCGAAATTATTAAAAGGGACACTCGGAATACGTCAACTATAGAGAATAAAAGTGTTTTGGCTGTTATCAAAGAAAACACATTTATTTCTAAATTAGCTACAAGAACATCTACATCGTTATATCGTAAATGATTTGCAGATTCCATCGCATGGCAAAATACGTCATTGCAGCGCATAATGCTACATGTAATAGGCGGATATAAGGTGTTATACGATTAGCCATTTTGTGAACAAAGAAATCAATAACAAGTTGTTATTAAATGTGTGAAAGATGATAATAGAACATATTGCCGCATTGTGGAAACGCTAACTCGCTTATGCACTCTGTTAAACATACCCTTTAAAGGCATATCCACATCGATAATAGTTTAAGTTTCATGTTCCAAGGTGTCATATTTAATAGACTTTACGGGCAAGGCATGGTATATGATATATTTGAAGTTTTAGAAAGGACTTAGAGATGTGGGGTCACTTTAATAGTCGTTCATAGAAGATGGTATTCATAGGATAAACATTTCATAGAAAAGTATATATTTGAAGGTGTCATGCTCCCACAGCCTCTAAAAGTGTTTACTTAGAGATACGCATACCCTTCCATTATCCGCCCGGTAAATTTTACACAAGAATACACAAAGGTTTATGTGGATTTTCTTACCGTTTTCTTCTGTTAGGAAGATACAAACATAACATACCCATACCCATCGATGAATTATATATATATATATATATATATATATATATATATATATATATACATATATATATATATATATGTGTATGTGGGTGTGTGTGTGTGTGTGGATGCATATGTGCGAGAGTGTGTGTATGAAAGAAGCAAAGGGAAACATTAAACACAGCGAGAAATTAAAAAAATTTCCCGTGTTTAGTTTAGTTTCCTTTCTAACATCCACATATTCTTGTTTCCACGATGTTTTATTTCATAATATATTGTATATTCTATCCTCGTATATATATATATATATATATATATATATATATATATATATATATATGTGTGTGTGTGTGTGTGTGTGTGTGTATGTGTGTGTGTGTGTGTGTTATTTAAGCAGGCTTTGTCAGAGAACATGAAATTTTCGGGTTTCGAATCGTCGAGCAACCCTTCGAGTTTCAGGTAGTAGTTTATATAGTATAGTATATAGTATTACGAACCATCGGCGAAATACTGCATGAATTACCGCATGAAACTCGACAAATTTATCGACGATACGATAACCTCACTCAAAAGCTATAAGCACGCGAGAATGCCGTGTTGTTTATCAAAGCCTAATCATATATATATATATATATATATATATATATATATATATATATATAGAGAGAGAGAGAGAGAGAGAGAGAGAGAAGATATATATATATATATATATATATATATATATATATATATATATATATATATGTATTACTTAGTGTAAATCATTGCTTATCATGAAACGAATTTAAATATCTGGTCATCGGATAGTCTAAATATAAACACACATCAGAACTATAAATAGTATTTTAATCGTGCGGCATTATACTTAATTGTAACGATTCATAACCGCCGAAAATAAAAACAATTGTTTAGCATATCTCCGTCGCTGTCCACTGCATCTGAGTTAAGCCTCTCATTTCAGAAGTCCATGATATAAGCTATGAGCAAACTAAGATCAACTAACTGTGGATACCAAATCATAATCGTCTGGTTGAACCGCTGTGGTTCGTCTCCTCGATAACATCTATCTACCTCTCGTCAAGGTCCGCCTCGTTAATATATCTAATTTAAACCGGATATGCAAAATGTTCTGTCTTTTTTACTACTAGCTGACTAGCGGAACTATCCACAGCGTATGTTATCAGCTTATCTGCAGTTGGCCACTCAGTAACTTATAACTAATTGTCATGGCGCAATTTCCTATATTGTTATTTACTACCTTATCATCGCCAATTGTCGTAACTAACATTCACAGGCAGTTCCGGCTGTTATTGTGGGGGCAATCCATATCACATAGTATAATACGGTTTAACATGACACAAAACCCAAGTAATTGAATAAATACAAATGAAGAAATTCAAAGCAAGTATTTTTTTGAGAAAGCGACTTGTTAAATGTACCGAATGCTGAGTTACAACATTGAATGTTTCTAAGAACTCAAATTTTAAAAAAGTACTAAAAAGTATGTAATTAAAAAAAACTAAAATCTCTAAATTACAATAAATTACCCGATTTTAGTTCAAATTTGTAGGAACGTGTCCTGGCGTTGCCCGGGGAAAATATAACAGACTGATTTTATTTTCTAAATTAACTAAATGGATTCAGAAAAGAAACAATTTTACTGTCGGTAATTTAGGTAATTAAAATAGGATCTAACATTGATCTGCGTCCTAGCGTCGTTATGTTGTTTCTTCTTCAACAAGTCCCTCATTTACAGAGGTAGTTATGCGTATAAATATTTTGGATACACAATTTTTGATGTTTTACTGTCTGCTGTCAAGATATATAGACATTTTGGGAAGCCTACACTTTAAGAGCCTACCTAAACCTGCCTATGACTAAATCCAGGTTTAATCAAGTTAAGACTAACTACTGCAAATAATTGTCCTTGGGCCTTGTTAATTGCCATGACAAAACACAATTTCACTGGGAACTGATGAATTTTAATTTAATTGCAGAATCAGACGGAATAATGAGTATTCTGCGAATGACATTTTTGTTTGACCTTTCCCACGCACGTTAGTATTACATCTTCTATCAAATGAGGGTGTATGCGTTGAACACACAGTCTCTTTCAATTGCATAGCCTTGGAGAATAAGGATTCCGAAGTAAGATAATTAGGCATCCAGATTCCAGCTTTAATTTGTGTGCTCACATATCAGGCAATTCTGATGAATTTTAAAATTATGTAAGGTATTGTACACCGTAAGTGTCATCGAGAGTAGAACCCACAGAAGTAAAAGTTTATTCCGCACGAGTTGTTGATTGATGAAATGTACCATGTGATTTTAGGAGCTAGAATTGCTCTCTCCGTTAGTCATCGAAGATCAACATCGTTTTCAGATATACTTGAGTAACTTTTGCTACTAAGTTCTGCAAGTGATGAAACAATTAATCCAATCCCTCAAGTAATAACAATCTTAACATTGTCGGTTGATGCAAGCTTCTCATGACCTATCTTTAGAAATATTGAGACAAACTTACCCACTATTTGGTAAATATTGAGATGCACACGCATATTTGTTAATAACGTTACAGTCTTCCTGCACTGCCACAAATATGACAAGATAAGGCAATCATTCAGCTCGTCAGTAGGACTTCTACGTGAAAGAATAGAGAGCGTTTGGCGAAAGTCACCTCATAATAAAAGTGGTATGTAACGCATCACAACATTACGTCCCTTGAGCTCGGGCAATATTGTATCTAGGGCCGAAAACGCTTTTCTATATCTCATTGTACATTCATTCAATAGAATTAAGAAACAATTCCGTAAAACATTATATGATCTGCTCCCTTTTCTATTTGTCAAATTGGATCAGCATCGTCTGTTAAGGATAATGGCAACTTGAATGCGGAATGATCTGTTTTATCACCAGGAAGAAGCATGGCTGCAATACTCGATGATGCAGAACACCGCCATTTTGACTTTTAACCTAACATCAGCGAACATTACTTAGTAAATAATGGTTTTCCTGTACGTCTGGGTGCTTCAATATATATAAGCCCACTTTGCCAATGTTCTACATGATAAACTACGGTACGGAAAACATGATTTTGGTAATAAATTAGTTGTGCGATCTCGAACAAGTGATGCTTTCTCATGAGGTTGATAAATTATTGCACGTGTACATTCAGTACTGAGCGTATTGGTATTAGATCTATCAAGGTAAGTATAGCCCCGTTTTGTCCACTGTGTAACCATTCATCTCATATGAACCACATCTATATTGAAGATGTCCCCTCATTCTGTTAATTGCGTCCGTAAAAACGAAATCTTCACTAAATGCTTCTTGGTGTGCATCTCGAACTCGTTTCGGATGGGAAACTGCACATGAAGTCGACATGATGGCAAACGTCTCAAAGTATCTGCACATGTAGATATAGATGTTTCCTGTAATGTAGCATCCCAGTGCTTAATATCCTCACGTAGTCAATGTGCACTACCCATATTCCTGAATGTAGTCATAATTGACCATTTGTAATTTTTCGATCAGTAAAGCTACCCTGCCAACAACGTCTGTTTTTACGCACGGGTAGCCTGGAACCTGCTTACACTGTAATCGTCTCTTGAATACATTGGCTTTAGTGTTCCAGGTATAATAAAGTGGAACTTCAGAGTACAAAAGTGTATATGCAACGAAATCTGTTTTACACAATTTGAAAAAACCGTCAGTATGGTTGAAGGTGGATTTGCAACACTGTCTGCTACAGTATTTTCAGTAAAGTATATCTGCTGTCTATTTTTAGATGGACTGACTGGGGGATAATTTACATTTATGTGAAAGTTTAGTAATCTCGAAAGGGCTTCATTGGTTGATATGTAACGTCCTATTTCGTATCTCTTAACATCATCATGAGCATTACTTTTAATTGTGAAGAGATCTCGATCACTACCTTTATTTACATATTTGCAAATGTATTTAATGGATTTCACGCTGCTGCAATAGTCAACATTGATATGGGCATCAACGATTTTACAAAGGAGTGTATTATATGCTACAACCATTCGGTTGTCTACATACACTATTATGTTGTCGGGTAAGGTAACTGCCTTCAGCTAAAGGATATAGTCGTCGATATTATGTGTAGCAATTTGCATCTTGCTGAGTTTCACTCAAGAAGTTTTGGAATATCTCTTACTGCAGTGTCCATCTATAAGAGAGGGGGTGAACATCGTGTTATGTTTCCACATGAATCATCAATCATATGGTTCCATGATATATAAATAAGGATCTGCCACTACACTCGGAATTTCCGCACTGATAACTGAATCTATGTAAGAGAATCTAAACATTTCTTGAAGCTAAACCATACAATGTGCATGTCGCAATCTTTTTTTTCTGCTACTAAACAGTGTTCATGTATGATACGACCACTTCTAAAATGTTTCCGTTTGTTAGGAGTTGGATAAGGATGCCTAGCTTTAGATCAACAACTCTTCCTGTGAGATTATGACGATCATGTGCTTGTTAATTTGGAAGTGGTTGATTCATAATCTCAGGCTACTTCGGATTGCAGGCAAAAATTAAAAAAAAAAATGTAGTTCCATGTTTTCCACATACAGTATCGTATTTTGCACGTGTTCATGCATGTAGCGAAGTCCCTCTAGTAAATGTTACCGGTAGGATTGTCAGTTGGCCAACATTTTCACTATCGCCAGCAATACATTGCGAGTCTCTCAAGTAAGCTCTCAGTAACTCTTAGCTCCCTTTCATAATTGATATATACATTTACAATACGGACATGCTATGAAAATGCGAGTGACTTTTTTAACGAAAATATCAATACCAGCGATTGAAAAGAAAGTATTAAATCATAATTATTTCTTTTTACTGTCTATCAATTACGGTATATAAATATATATATATATATATATATATATATATATATATATATATATATATATATATATAAAACATCTGATATATTATGGTCACATAAATTATTTTAATTTTCTTCATTTCAAAGAGGAAATAAGTTTTATGATAGCTGGAGTCAAAATGTATTTACGATCCTTATCAAATGATTACACGTTGAATGTGAGAATCTCAGAAAATAATTGGCAAACATTTGTAGATAATTATACTAGAAAGTCGGAAGCATAAATGTTAAAATTAAAATGATTGACAATCAGCCTTAATTAAATATTCTCAATTCGCATCTTCAGAATGTTAAAAACAAATTATCGTCATGTCAATTGCCTGTTTCTAAATAACATTTATCTTTAAAACCTGCCTTCGCAATTAGTGACAAGCTGTTTTACAATAAATGCAAACAATGAGAAGTCAATAATACTTGTAAATCTGTCACAAAAATCACTTTCGGAAACATCTGTATTTCCCTTTTGTAGTAAAAAAAAACATATGCTATTATTTTCGATAAACGACAACAGCATTTTCTAATGCGTGTTTTCAGAAAATATGCGAATATTTCGTCTATTTACAAATATTATTAGAGTTATTCTTATCTAGCTGCTCTTTCCAAATACGTCATCTATAAAGTAGGTAGCAGAAACATAAACTCTCATAGAATTATCTACTCCGACATACCTCAAATACGCTTGGTATATTCTTAATAGAATATCCACAATTTAGGAACCGTAATTAGTTAATTTTCATAGTTTTAGTATTTTTTGCATACTCCACTACAGGTCAAGTATAAATAACAAACACCCCTTATATTTCAATTACATTCTACCAGGCGCTCTATCTGTATTTCAGGGAGACAAGAATATAAAAGTTGATAACAAATATACTGCCCATTAGACCTAGTCAGCACGACACTTCCCATACACTATTCATGTCTTCGAATTACGTTCTTCAAAAACTAAGTCCTTCTAATATTATTAATGTAAAACAAATAACATGTATTATTCGTTACGATATTCACAAAAATTATGCCCACTGTTCCGTATGATTATTCCGATTATATTATTAATGTACGTTTTAGAATTCCGGAATACATCTACAAGCATCTCGTATAGTACATCCAGTCGGTCACAATAGCGTCTTATGACGCTCTTCTTTCTTCGTTTCTCTGTTCATCGTAATTATATTTAGTTCGCTTTTTTTGCACGCTAAATGTTTTTTTTTAATCATGCTTATATGTTATGGGACGGAAGAAAAACAGAATAAACTATTGCATCAGTCCACAAAGATTTTATTTTAGAAGAAATACAAATAATTTATTCGATGAACTTCTGCATTGGATACTTTATGCAAATAATATTTTCAATAAAAATAAATAAAACACAGTTCGCAAAAACGTAAAAACATAAAAAATCTTTACAAGACTGCAGCAATTTTCAATTTTGTCTCAATCCCGAGTGCCCATTTTTCCACATTAAAACACAAGGTGTGTTTTACTGTACTCTCGATTTGAATAATTTCTGATTATACATATTTTTTCCGTTATAAACAAATTGCTTTCCAATATAGAATGATGGATTTAACTCAAATTAGTGACATACCTTTCGTTTCATTCTGCCCTCGATTTTAATATTTGGCGATTGATATGTTTTCGGTGTTTTTTGTTAACGATTTCCTGGGCTAATACGTGTACAACTAAGTATTCAAACTGTCTTTGTAAAACCAATATGATAAACTATTTTTATAACATGCGATTTTCATGAAAAATAAATGTTATTTATGTTAAAAATCAGTACATTATATTAAAAACAAAACATATTTGATCATTATTTCCAAAAAACAAGATACACTATATGTTAAAATGTTTTTTATAAATCATGATAGGGACCCTTACTCTGTAGTTAAATGGATGCCTAAATTGATGGTAACATTTGATGCTGCTAAGACAAAGCTTATGTTCTTAAACTACAAGAACCCTCTTACACCACCGATCACCATGGCACACAACACCCCACCTGAGAGTCAAACCTTCAAATTTCTTCGCCTCACATTAAATGGAAATATGAATTTGAATAAATACATATAAATCATTGCCAAGGCTTCTGCAGAGAAGGTGTGCTTCCTCTACTGTGCTAGAAAACTTCTCATACCTGACAGTATCCTATACCTGTACAAAGTTACCATCTGAAAATACATGGAATATTGTTGTCACATCGGGGCTGGTGCACTATCCATAAGTATCTCTTTCATAGACAAGCCCCCAAAAAGTGTCTCTAATCTAATATGTATTGTGCTATCTATCCATTAAACTCCACCCCCTGCCCCATTGCCGCAATGTTGCATCCTTGTTCTCGTTTTGCAAGTACTTCAATGGAATGCGCTCCAATAAACTTATCGCGCTTATACTCCCTCGGCTTAAATACACTCGGCCAACCCAACAATCAGCTAAACCGCATCCATTCACTGTGGAGGTCCCTAGATGTAGGAGAGCGTGTTACTCAAATAGCGTCTTTCCCCGATCCGGCGTTTGGAACTCCCTCCCTGATATCTGTTTTCCCGACTGTCACATATGCTATAATGTAAAAGCAATAGTAACAAGCCGCGCGTGCGTGGTCCTCCTGTGACTGGATAGGGGGAGGGTAAAATGCAATAAATTTGGGCAAATTGGGGCATTTTTGATCCCCCTTTGACAACCAGCATTTTTCTGATATCAAGGATGCTCATTTTATATCCACGACCAATTGCCTCTACATTTTCGAAAAGTTTCAGAGAAATTGAATGGATGGATGAAACGTTATGGGAGAAAAGGGTAATTTTTTTTGCCATTTTGGGGGGTTTTGCTACCCTGGGGGGCTAACCATATTTTCCCAAGGTCAGCGATACTTATTTTCTACTAGAAACAATTGCTTCCACATTTTGGCTAAGTTTCAGAGAAATTAAATGGATGGATGGAAAGTTATCATTCATTTTTTTTTTCAAAAATCGGAAAATGTCACTTACTAATCATGCAAAATTTCAGGGAAATTCAATGGATGGTTGCAGCGAAAAATCCGGACGGCGGACGGAAGGACAGTCCCCAGATTTTATAAATCGGTGGACCAACAAACACAAAGCTACACAGAAGAATATATATATATATATATATATATATATATATATATATATATATATTCTTCTGTGTAGCTTTGTGTTTGTTGGTCCACCGATTTATAAAATCTGGGGACTGTCCTTCCGTCCGCCGTCCGGATATATATATATATGATATATATATATTAATATATATATATATATATATATATATATATATGGGAAGAGAAGGATGAAGGTAATCCGACGTGATGGTAAAATGAAAAAGGAAAACCAAAAAAAAACTGGATGTTTTTTTATGTGTACATCAACGTTTCGTCTTTATTTATAAGACTTCATCAGGATGATGATATAGGGAAAAGATATCATGCAAGCACGGATACATGTAGGGTAGACATGTTGGGAAGAAAAATAAAATAAAATGAAAAATACTAGCAGCGTCTGGCTGGACGTCCGTACTTGTTAGAGAATGAAAAATGAGTGGGAGAAAAAAGGGGAAGGGTGGAGGGAGCAAGGACTACTGTGGCTGGCGATGAGAGAAAGAGGTGGGGGATGAGCAGGGGTAAAATGGATGGCAGAGAGAGATTGGAGGAAAAGGGGGAGGGGGTGTCTGACCAGATGGCTGCGGTCGAGACCGAAGGGGGAGAGTGAGTTGGAACGTTTGTGTGTGTGGGGTGTGTGCAGGGAAATGGGGATGGGCAGAGAGGGAGGGGGGGGGCTGTGATCTCGGTGGATGGGCGAAAGCCATAGTCCCAGAGAGCGTTTGAAGAAAATGAGGGAATTTAAGAAGAGGCATGGGAGAAAACGGATGAGAGGGGGAAGAGGGAGGATTTGTCGTGATAGGGTGTGAAATATTTGAAATAGACACCCCCTCCCCCTTTTCCTCCAATCTCTCTCTGCCATCCATTTTACCCCTGCTCATCCCCCACCTCTTTCTCTCATCGCCAGCCACAGTAGTCCTTGCTCCCTCCACCCTTCCCCTTTTTTCTCCCACTCATTTTTCATTCTCTAACAAGTACGGACGTCCAGCCAGACGCTGCTAGTATTTTTCATTTTATTTTATTTTTCTTCCCAACATGTCTACCCTACATGTATCCGTGCTTGCATGATATCTTTTCCCTATATAATCATCCTGATGAAGTCTTATAAATAAAGACGAAACGTTGATGTACACATAAAAAAACATCCAGTTTTTTTTTTTGGTTTTCCTTTTTCATATATATATATATATATATATATATATATATATATATATATATATATATATATATATATTAATATATATATATATATATATAAATATATATATGATATAAAGGTAAAGGTAAAGGTCGCATAGCCTGGACGCGCACGAGTAGCGGCGGTGATTTGTTAAGAATCACCGTGTCTAGGGCACAGCATATGGAAGGCGAGGGAGTTTTCAGACCGTGAGTGGGATCGAACCCGGGTCGTCCAGCCCAAAGCCCAAGTGAAAGACAAGTGCTCTAACCACAGGCCCTCCCTATATATGATATATATATATATATATTCATATATATATAAATATATATATGTATATATATAAATATATATATATATATATATATATATATAAATATACTATATATATATATATATATATATATATATATATATATATTTATATATAAATATATATATATATATAAATATAACGATATATATATCTATCTCTCTCTCTCTCTCTCTCTCTCTCTCTATATATATATATATATATATATATATATATATATATATATATATATATACATGCCTATATATATATCGGAAGTTTTTCAACCATTAAAACTATATGGGAAAACATACTTTTGTCTCAAGTGCTTCGGTGGAAAATTGCTTTCTTGTAAGTTAATTTACTATTCCTAGTCACTATATTAGTTTGCTTCTAAGAATGTACGCTAGTTTTAACATTATTTAAGGGGTCATCAGTTGTTTACGATGAAACAATATTTTTAGAATTTCTAAAACAAAACAGTATTTTGTCTCATAGCTTCTCAGCAAAGTTGATCAGACCCCACTCCTCTTAAAATACAAGAACAAAAACGTTCCGTATATTAGATCTAAGTTTTGTTCCAGATTAATGTTTTGCTAACTGATTTTGTTATTAAAAAAGGTCATCCTTTCTTGTGTTGTTCGTCTGTGTGTAAGAAAATGTATCCGTTATCTACAAAAAGGCTGTATTTAACCGTGTTCGGGCGAATTACATTTTCGGTGATTTATTGTTTTATGTGTTTGTATTATTTTATTATATTTAGTTTCATATTAAAAATATTTTAAAATTAAAAGAAAACACATATATGTATACATGTTTTTTTAAATATATACATTATATATATATTATATATATTAGTTTATACATATTCTACACTACTTCTTAGATACTTGTTAATTGCTCTATAAATTTACTTTGATTAATTTGATATGACTTAAAGGCATTAGGATGGCGAGTAACTGTTTTCTTTAATTGTCTAAATATTTTATTTTGATCGCAGCCTTGTTTAATCATTCTTATTATTAAGGCAGAAATTTGGGGCATAAAATCTTCTAATTTTAAGGTAAAACGAGCAATTGCTCCCGTGAAAAAATATACACACGGCATGTACTATATGTGTGTGGCATACGGACAATATGAAAAGGGAAGGCATTACTGTTATCAATCATTTATAGATAAATATTTTATGTTAAATTTTTACATCCAAATCAAGAAATATAGCTTGTGTTCCCGTGTGTTCACAGTTTAATTGTAACTCCTTGTGATATAATATATGTTTAGTATTTTCCAACTCTTCGTTATCATTAATGCATACAATGTCGTCAATATATCGCCTACACACATGATAACAATACGCTCTAGATATATCATTTTTATTAATGATATATATATATATATATATATATATATATATATTTATATATATATATATATTCAAGTCTATGTAGATAGAGATTTGCCCCAAATGGTGCAAGATCCAAACCCATTGTTATGCCTGTGGTTTATAATAGTAGTTGATTTCCTATTTGTATATTTTATATGGTTACTTATAAGCATTATCAGACCAGTTTTTAAAACACTCGTACGATTTTTAGTTTTACACTAAAAGGCTTTAGATTTTGAAAAGTCTATGTATTAACCTTCCCCTTCTTTTAAAAACTAAATCTATAGTGTTATCTAATTCTTTAATAATGATTTATCGGCTATTTTGTATGTAATGAACTGACATCATATGTTGAGATTCATTTAGTTTTTTGCGAGAATTTATACGATCTCATTTTTCTTTTACTAGATATGATTTATTTACCACCCACAATAGGTTTATATTAATATAGATTTTAATGTTGTCATAGAAATTATTTATTTGATACATAATTAATTACAAACTTCAGATATAGCCTAACTTAAAGGTGTTGTGATGCACATCTTTTAAGCAAGAATAAAACGAGTGCCAACTGTTGTTTATGCATTTTAGGTATGCACTACATACATGAAAGTGTTTTTGTATTTTTTCAAAATGTTATTCCTAAATTCCCAAAAATAACAGTATGGTTTAGAAGAATATTATTGATTTCACTATTGCTTAATTTATAAGTATCTGAAACCTCACCTATTATTCCAACTTCTAACAAAAAGCGTTGTATATAATATCCTGTACGGATAAAAGCTATATTATTTGCCGCCTTATCAATAGGCAATATTACACACCTATTTTGAAGAATGTAAAGCTCTATAATTATTTTTGGATTTCTAAGGAGGAGATTCGTTTTTAGGGTGTTTAAATTGTGTTAAATGTTCAACCTTTTTATTTACGAATCGATGTACATTATTCCTCCATGCGTCAAATGTAGAGTGTAAGAATTAATGTTTTTTTTGCCAGGGATGCAGTGAAATTATTTAGCGTTTTACTTATTTCCTTAACACATTTTGTATTATTTAAACATGTAGGTTCTCTATAGCTCGACCCTTTACTTAGGGGTTTTCTTAATTTAGAATGTGTAACTATCGCTAGATTACCGGTAATTATATGCCCTATGCCAGTATTACATAAATGAGATTAATTAAATTAACATTGGTGTATATTCATTTAATCATTATAATTAATATTTAAATTCTTCACAGTTTCTGTATAGTTAAACACATTATTCCGTATACGTAGATCTAGTTTATATGTTACTACTAGATTATGTTCCTCTATTTTAAGTTCATTGGATAGTGACTGCATTATTTCTGGGTTATTAAATATTTTAGGTATATTTATATCATCAAATCCTTTGTATTCATAAAAGACTACACAAACATTTCGAACTTTATTTTTCATGCTCTCAACAAGTGGATTGTATAATGTTGTATGAATTATATCCATGATATAATCATACCGTTCAGTAAGTTCTTTTTTCGTATATATATAATCCGTGTGTAATAATATTTTTGATGCTATGTCCTTCAATACCTTCTTCTTTGTTTGATTAAGAAGTTTTCTAATGTAAGTAAAAGAGTCGGAAATATCAGTCATTATAATCTCTTTAGTTTTCTTTAAAAATTCCTCGCATGAAACGGCAGATACTCTATTGTTTCTATTCACATATGTTCTATCTCGAGAAAAAGCTTAGATTTTCTAATTTTTCTTGTTAGTTTTTTTTCTTTACTTTTGTATTTAGACCAAATAGATAAATTACTTCCATTTTCTTCATTCATCTATTTTATTTTGACGCATGTCAAGTATATTATTGTCAAACTTACCAAAACTATCATATCGATTATCTTTACATTTTTCAATGATTTATATTGTAAAAGACGATTTACTACATGTTTCTTTAAATGTGTTTATAACATGGACACAGCCATTACTACTGGTTTGATGTAAATTCATGCGTCTATTAAAAGGAAGCACTCATTCAGCTACATATTGTAAATTACAAGTTCTACACAAAAATAAGTAAACTGAATTTGGTGAACTACACGACAAATCTTTCCCCGAATGATTTAGAACTGGATAAAATATGTTTGTTACATTACATTGGTATTTTTTTTAGATATTATTAGAACATAACATGTTTTAATGTATATATATATATAAATATATATATATATATATATATATATATATATATATATATATATATATATATAAAGGTGGCGCATATCAAGTTTGTGAGCGATTTTCGCGCCAAGGTGATACTTTTTTAGTATTGGTTAAGCCTTTCTCTATGCAAACATTCATGGCTCTACAATTTAATTTAGGGGTCGCTCTACCTGATCGGGTTTCTTCTCATTTTCAGATAATGGCTATTGTAACCCGCCTCAATCCGGTAGAACTTTTGTCCAAGGTTCAGCTCCCGAGATAGCTCGAGTCTCTTTACCTGTCCTTTCCACCACGTCGAGAAGAAGACTACATCTGAATCCCTCAAATTGGCGTCCAAGGATGTTCTTACCGTGTTGGAATTAGCCTATATCCATACACAGAGGGTTGATACGTGCATCAGGAAGCTTTCGAGAATGTTGGATGAGTACGTCGATCTGAAGAGGAAACACACGCGACAATGTGAGTCTGACCGAATTAAAGAAAAGGTGTTCGTGGGCGAGTTTTAAAGCCTCTTTGATGGTACCTCTTGCGACGCGCTGGAAAAAATATTTAAAAAACGAGGGCAAGAAGTTCCACCATATGCAGCGCGAGGACGTCTTGCCATCTAGTATTTGGGGCACAGGAAGGAGCTTCGGCAGCTGTCGCCTTCAGTTTCTAGTTTCATCACGTCGGAAGACTCAGAGACTGACGACGAATTCCACCCTGTGTAAGTAGATTCACTATCAATAGAGTTACACCAGCGATTTATTACATAGAATCGTACATTTAAGTAAACGTGATTGCTGATTGCATTTGATTAAGTATATATTGTTTATCTTTTTTGTAAAAAATACAGTCGATACCATTTTCACAAGGATTCTGTGATCTGAACTGGATACTTAATAAAATTAACATATATCATCATGATCTAAACTAATGATTTAAAAAGTTTTGATAGTTAAACAGATTTTTTATCTTTAATCGTTATAATAAAATAAATGTATTCGAAAAACAACAAATATATATTTTGATAAAACTGTTTAGATATTAAATTAAACTACTTCAGGAAAAATATGCACATGGTTTCTAGATATGTCAGTGAAGCTGAAAGCATAGCAATTCACTCATTTGGTTTTCAATTTAAATTCTTTTTAATAGTAACACTAGCTCGCTTTTTAATTATATTAGTTTTGTCGTTTAATTATTTTCAGAAAATGTTCGACTTTGGTACTAAACTTTATTATAATCAGAATGACTAACAAAAAGTACTCGCAACTATACATAAAACCATACCATTGGCAGCCATTTATTTAAGCGCTTGTTATTACAATTTGTGTGATACAATAGTTCCTAATACTCTAGAATTAATTACTTTTTCATCATAAGTGTTCTTATCCAGGTGCATGTTGTAAAACTTGAGAACATAATACTAATGAAAATACATCTACATCATATTTACTCTTATATTCCAATAATACCTTGAATAATTGTCAATGTTTACAGGTGGCGTAACATATAAGGCGTACGGTACGAGTCTGCCCCGATGAGAGTGTTCTGGGGATTGAATGTGTAATCTTTAATACAGACAATAATATCTAAGACAAACAAAAAATAATCTGCACCATGTGTTAACTAAACGGTTATGTTTGAAATTACGTATATATTCTAAACTCGTTATAGAAAGAAGGAAATGCACACGGTTGAAGGTTACATCGGATGAAACGTTGTGAAACTGATGACTAAGATAGACGATTGATTAAAATAATACGAACGTTTATTTGACGTTTTTGAACTCCTGTAAACTTTTTCAAGTTTTTTCCTGCCGGGGTTCAAAATCAAAGCGATCATAAGACCTTCACAACTGAACAAGATTCACGCAGATCGTGCATTTGGCAAAATGGAATATACACATTCTTCTTTATTAATATATTTTAACATTTTGTTTTAATATATGAGTCTTATCTAACCCAAACAATTAGTTTCGTAAGGCCAATTTTTTAAAATTTAAATCGTAAGATAATGGCACACGTATGTCACTTTCACACACAACGATTGGAAACTATACTATATATAGTCATTACATATTTATATGTTAAAGCGGGTGTTGTTCGCTGCCAAGGGAGATATAGCAATTTAGATTGATTAAATAAATAAATAAAAACTAATTATTATAGAACATGAAATATTTTTCATTAAATATACATGAGATATCCGCGTGTGTGTAGTTAAATTTGTACTCAAACATAAATAAAAAGTATCATACAAATGATATGGGCTATCAAGAGAGCACTATATGCACATTCGTCTGTTTTCTTTGTATTTCTCTTCTTCAAAACACAAATATTACTCCCCTCGAGTGCATTTTATTTTATTCTCAAAATTCTAAAGGGCGAAAGAAGCCGGACGCTCACTTATGGAATGTTTTACGATAACTACAGAAGCGATTACGCAGAAAGAAGAAAAAACGTTGCCATTTACCGTTATTATAATCTTCCTTTATGTAACATCATGTAAGCTAGAGAGTTGCATAACATGACCACATTATCAGCCCAGAAATGCAATGTGGGTCGGCTCAAATTGTTGCTATGCACCTAAACATTCCACGTTTACTTTCCCATTTGGGAGTATTTCTTGTGAACGCAGTTTACGTGAGGAATCATTTCGATTGCGGGCGACGGAAGTATACTGCAATCAGAATGCAGAAGACTCAGATAACATGTCAGGGGAAGAGAAACGCGTTTTCGAAGTCGGAAGATGCTGTGCTGTAATACGACACTTACTTACAAATAGACATTGATTTTGGTTCAATGGTTAACGGCGTGGCTACTCGGCTGAGCGTTCCGTTTTCACGCTATACCGTGGCTATTGCAATAATGTAACTAATGTACACAGACATACAATAAGTAAATATACACCCGTATTATAATTAATAACGAGGCTACTGCTAAAATCGTATGATTAATCAAAGGGAGATAAAATTAATGAGTTACTCTTTCTGCTGAATTAGACAATACTTCGATTAGCAGTGGAAAGTAGAATTCCGAGGTTAGCGTCGATTTGCCGCTGCTTGCGTCGACCTTTAGATTGACCTGTAATATTTCTTCTCTACTATTTTCAGCATGGTTATGATTGTTCGGCTTTTGTCATAGATAAATGATATCTGGAACAAAAATGTCAATTAGTCTAAAATAATAATGTTTAGAACAGATCACACAGCTGGTTGTCTGCGAATGAAGCAGACATTTTTAACATGCATAAAATACTTTTGTGGGATGTCTATGTATTCCCTTCATGGCTGTGTAATTGAGAAAAAGTAAGGATCCGTATCGTCTCCTTCCATTTGTGTGTTAAATAAAATTACTATGTATATATATATATATATATATATATATATATATATATATATATATATATATATATATCACTTCTTTGTAATATAGAAGGAAAAATAGCAGCAGAGTGCTCGATTAATTCAGAATTGAAGTTAAAATTAAGAGCATAATATTTATTTTTCTTTGGTACAGAAAAATTAGTACAATCTTCGTACCGTCGGTTTCAAGCACGGAAAGACTTAGTACTCCGGCTCTCTTCAGCTTATGTTGTCATTTTTTTCGAAAATGTGAAGTCACATGACACTCTGGGACGCGTTATTTGCTTAGCGTGTTGTGTATGTTTGTTTGAAGATTTCGAACCTCTCATCTGGTCCCGAAATTTTCAACCAGGCAGCACCCTATTACAACAAAGCGCTCCGCGACAGCGGGTTCAAAGAAGTGATCTCATACACCCCCACTCGAGACCAACCACGGGGGACTCGCAATAGAAGGTGACGGTGCTCTGTTTTCCCCCACCCTATTCCACCAATACCAAGACAAAGGTAGGTCACCTTTTCCTCAGATTACTCGATAAACATTTCCCACAAACAGCCTACACAAACTTTTTAACAGAAATTCTGCTGAGGTTAGCTACTTTACGCCCCCTTCAATAAGAAAAATAATCTCTGCGGAACCCAAAGCAATTGCAAACGCAGGCTGCTCATGCCAGGACAAAAACAACTGCCCCCTAGAGGGGAATTGCAAAATCGATTCACTCGTATATGAATCAACCGTCACAAACCAGACTACCGGTAGAGCAGAAAAATACATTGGCATGACGCAGGGAAGCTTCAAGAAAAGACTATACGCACACAGAAACACCTTCAGATACAAAAACAAGGCAACTACGGCACTCGTGCCCCGAATATGGCAACTTATAGAAGAAAATACACCCTTCACCATCAAATAGAAAGTAGTTGAGATAAAATCATCCTTCTCACCAGCCATAAAAAGATGTCCTTAATGTGACGCTTAAAAATACCACATATCAAGGGCCATCATTGATCCGAATACAGCCTGTTGGCTATTCGCGATGAAATCTTTAAGGGAGGTATCAACAATAGACACGCACTACTATTCAACTGGACTGACCAATACATATAAACACCTTACTACTCCCCCCTCTGCTTTCACCTCAGAACATTTCCCATCTATAACTAATATTAATGAAATTAATAAAATTAAAAAATAAGAACTAATACCTTAATCAACACATATCCACATAAATTTCAAGGTCAAAAACTTCAACTTTACTAAACATATTTATCCAGTCATTAAGAGGATAATACCCCCATTTCACAATATTATTTCTCGGTCATAAGACTAATCTTACACATTTATACGGCTTCAAACCATTAACCATTCCAACAGAGTTACTGCCCTTAGACTGAGCAATTCTATTATTTAAATTCCTTCGGGTTTACTAAATGTCCTTTACATCCATAATTTAGAGACGAACTTAAAAAACGGTTTTCCTTTTAACCTTACTCTATTCCTTTCTTTCTCCCTTTAGAACGCACATCATCAAACCCCAAAACAGTAACGGCCAAATACGAAAAATTAATAAAATTGACTCACGGGAATTATATAGAAACATGTTTTTTAATTATTTTTTTATTTATTTATTTTATTTTATTTTTATTTGATTATTTTTTTTCAATTTATTATTTTATTTTATTTTTTTTATTTTTTTATTTTTATAATTTTATATTTATATATATATATATACACAATTATAGATATTTGTTTTAATCTATCTGCGTATAAGTGTTAGTCTTCCGAGAATCATCAGTGCAAAGAAGATCATTCATACAGGTCGCCGAACTCGAACCTCGGAGCAACAGTCATATTTCAAACTCAACTAAAAACGCGTCATGAAAATTATCTCATATGGTATTACTCGACAAATATTTTAAATAATTAAATCCTTCCAACCAAATAGAAATATCCAGTTTGTAATCGATGGTTGTTTATCTAATCAACATGGCATATATACTATATATAGGTATCAATCATTGGCCCGCTACTGTGCTTGATTTTCATCAACAACCTCCGTTATTATATTGTGTCTGAAATTAGTATATTTACTGACTACACTTCGCTATACTTTCGTCAGGTGGGCAAAACGGACGCCCACATATCCGAGGCAATGACCTAACCCTTAAAAAAAGTGTTCTTCAGTCCGTAGTGGAATGTGGTCATTAATGGATGGTTACATTTTATACCGTAAAGGCAAAGCCCCTTTCATTCAATAACGATATGGAACTTCTTCAACAACAAATTGTCATGACAAATAACACCCTACCTGAGAATCCAACGTTTTAACTTCGTCGGTTTAACATTCACAGGTAACATGAATTAAAACAAACACATTGCAGGCATTGCTAAGGCTACTGAAATAAAGGTGGGATCCCTCTACCGTACTAGTAAACTTGACACACCTGGACTTATCCACCATCCGGCCATGCATGCGGTAGTGTTGTTACATCTAGGATGGTGAACCATCCACTAGTATCTCTCTATAAGACAAGATCCAAAAAAGAGTCGCCAACCTAATTGGTGGCTCACTATCCATCAAAATCCGCACCCTGTCCCATCGACGCAATGTTTTGTCCTTGTGCCTGTTTTACAAGTAATTCAATGGATTCTGGTCTGATGAATTGCTGGTCTTATGCTTGTTCGATGTAAAATCACTTAATCAAATCGACAATCAGCTAAATCACATAACTTCACTGTAGAGGTCCTCAGATGTCGGAGAGCCTTCTACTCTAATAGCTATATTCCTCGTGCTGCCGGACGCTGGAACTCCCTCCCTGTGCCTTGTTTCCCCGACTGTGCTGACATGAAGACATTTAAAACTAATATAAACAAACATCTCGCTGCACAGCTCTAAACTTAGGATGACTTCTAAAACTTACCGCCTAATCCTCAATAGGTCCTTACGTCTACAGTGGCGGTCTTCCTTTTTTTGAATAAACTATGTTATCAACAACCCGGTAATATATATATATATATATATATATATATATATATATATATATATATATATATATATATTAATGATTACAATTAGATACTTCACCTAAAATAGTCAGAAAGACAGAGAGGATATTATATTTTTTTGTTCTGAGTATATAGATATATAACATATTCTTGGTTGGACAATGACATAGTTCTTCATGAAATATTGATCGGATCTTTCGTAAAAGATCAATAATCCGGATTAAATCGTCTTCAAAGAGATCAAAGTGGTTTATAAGAAAACGAACTGATTCTGATATGTAATTCTCACCTATATCAATAGACAGTTCCAAATAACGCCAGTGTTCGTATACTAATACGGTAGTAAAAATAATACCGCTCTGTTTTTATCGATTGTTAATACGTGTGTCTGCTTAGATGATAGCATTTTGTAAATATATGTAATCTTTTTGTTTCAGAATATCTGGTGTTAACTTTAACGATAAATAAAATTAATATTATTTGCTTTTTAAAATTCAATTCAAAATGTTATTATTGTTAATGGGTTTACATAATATATACAATCGTGTAGTCATTTTATTCCAAAACTGAATATACGATTAATTTGTAAATTAAGTTGATTTGATTCTCCCCAATATCAACTAATGTATTACCGGTCAGCCTCAACGGTTTTCTTATGGTGAACCTTCCAGTGCTCTCATGGAAATCCTTATGCTACTTCTAGATAACGTTTTACTCATAGATAAATGAATACCGTAATGGTATAAAAAGTATTCTCATAATATTTACACAGCTGAATATTTAATAAAACGGGTTCATTTTAGTAAATCGTCTTCTGAGACCACTATTTAACGAATACGTGTGTTATACAAAGAAATATACAGTAAAAGGGCGAGAGATTGAGATATAATACGTATTTCCCGATGTTTACTAAAACTTACATAAATGTTCTAATATATTTACAAAAATGAACATCTGTTATTTTTCCGAAGAAAAGAAATGTATAATCTTGAGAATTGCATTGACAAAATAAGTTGATGAAATCAAGTTATTGAATTTAAAATGTTGATAAATAAAGTTATATCGATTATTACCAATACATAACAATTTAAACTTGTAAATACTATAGTTGACATTGTATATGTAGTTATGTGCATCATTTTTCTCCCAATATCTCCCTCGTTTATTTATTTGCCACTATATATATATATATATATATATATATATATATATATATATACATCTCTCTTTCAATCTCTCTCCCCCTCTCTCTCCCTATTTCCCCTTTCTCACTCTTCCTCTCTCTCTCTCCCTCTCTCTCTCTCTCTCTCTCTCTCTCTCTATATATATATATATATATATATAGAGAGAGAGAGAGAGAGATATATATATGTATGTATATTTAGGCAGCAAGTCATTATCTATGCAAGCATTGTTGAACATCACGGAACTTTCGCGTTTGTATATATGTACTCTAAACATACCCCTATGTAAAGTAAAGTGCATGTGTCCTTCCAACACTTTGTACTTTGCAATATATTATTTATACTTAAAATCTGTAAACATGGGTTTTACACATTTGCTCGCTTCGTTCAATCACAGCCCGTTGCACTATCTGATCACTCGTCAGAAGTTATTTTTCTTCGGAAGAGCTTGTTTTAAATTGTGTTTCTTTCTAAGAGTACAGATATTAATGCATTTTCCTTGGTTATGAACTGTAAATTATCTACATATAAAACAGCTATATTTATTGGTCAATTCGCTAAGAGAACCTTGTTTAATAACTCCCAAGTTTTAATTTCCACATTTTCTGTCATCATTTTTATTGCCCGTTCATAAATACATTGTCTACTCTTTTAAATAATAAGATTAGAATACCATTTTTGTAAATGGCAAATATCATATCTGAAATATGGCTGAAAATTGAGCTAGAAATGTTTGTTTAGAAACTGATTTGTTCAAATTTAACAATATTTATTTCCGATATATTTATATTATTACAGCTTCTGTGATTTGGATAATAAATATAAAAACAGTTCATTTTAAAATATATCGTGTTAGAATTAAATAATGCACTTCAACGCTTTCATATATATATATATATATATATATATATATATATATATATATATATATATATATATACATATATATTTGCTACCCACATGTATAGATATATATATATATATATATATATATATATATATATATATATATATATATATATATATATATATATATATATGCATGTGCAAAGGAGATGTGCCGCATGGTGACAAAGTAAACACAGATATTGCGCCAATGCGTCAAGTGGTTAAGAGCGCCGACGGTCGAGCTTCGATCCAGGCTTGAGTGAGTTGCCAGCTAGCTAAATTAGTAAGCTGTTATAAAACAAACTTCTGTGTCTGTGGAATACTTAATATATATATAAATATATATATATATATATATATATATATATATATGTATATATATACATATATATATATATATATATATATATATATATATATATATATATATATATATATATATATATATATTATAATATAAAATGAAGTAATAAAATAAGGTGTCAATCAAATTTTATTAGAATTCAAAGTTCATCCAAAGATATTAGTTGACGCTTATATCTTTTGTTGGATTGCTTCATATATATATATATATATATATATATACCGTATTTCTTAATTGGGAGAGTTTCCCGGCAGAGTGCTCAATTATTAATGCAAAAGTAAAATTTACTAAATAATTAATAAGAGCATGATATTTATTAATATTAAATAAAGTGTTACAACAACATCCGGACCAAGGTTTCAGATCCGAGAAAATCGGACCTTCATCAGCGGAGTCGTATAGCTTAATGAGTGAGAACAACTGCCAGGAATTTCAAAATATTGTCCGTTGGAAAGATGGAACACTTTCAGATTTAAAATTGTCACGTGCGTGGAATATTCGTAGTCAGTTATGGAAAAAGTTTCAGATCAAAACAACAGCAACGCTGTACATCGAAAAAGCAAGACATTAAATGGGAATAACGTTAACAGTTGGACAGATGGGAACCTAGCATGTTTAAATTGCCACGTGCGTGGAATTACGTAGCCCGTTATGGAAAGTATTCAAATGTAACTAATAGAGACGCTATATAGGTTTTTTCGAAAGTAAATGGAGATAACGTTAAAAATAAAAATAATTTATATTAAGTTAAAAAATTATAAAATTAAAAATTATATTGAAATAATATGCTAATGTAATAATATATTTCTAAAAATATTAAATAATAAATCATTAAAAATAAAACTTATAATTAAATAAATTGTAGTCACACCATTTATAAATTTATGAAGTCGTAATGGTACTAATCATAAACAAATTAAGGTACTAATAATAAAAGGGGCGGGATAAAGAAAGATGAAAAAGAATAATGAAGAAAAATAAAGAAAAATGAAGAAAAATAAAGAAAAATGAAGAAAAATAAAGATGAAATAAATACACTGTTAGATAAAATAAAGGATAACAAAATTGTGTAAAAATAAAAATAAAAGATAAAAGGCAAGAGAAAGAAAAAATGGGGATATGGGGTTCTCTCCATTTGCAATTTGAAATTAGAATTAAAAATTTAAAAAAAATTTTAAAATTTTAAAATTTTAAATTTTAAAACAGTTATATACATAAATATAAAAACCATCCATAATTATAACATGCAATAATAGAAATCAAGTTTAGAACAACAGTCGGGATACCATACAGTTCAATCCGAAATTCGGAAGGCGAATTCATCATTGTGAAATCCGAAATCCTAAAAGAGTACCCAGAATACGGACTTTAAGGATTTCGGATTTCACTTCATTTTTCTTTATTTTTCTTCATTATTCTTTTTCATCTTTCTTTATCCCCCCTTTTATAATTAGTACATTAATTTTTTTATGATTAGTACTATTACGACTTCATGAATTTATAAATGGTGTGACTACAATTTATTTAATTATAAAATTTATTTTTAATTATTTATTATTTAATATTTTTAGAAATATATTATTACATTAGCATATTATTTCAATATAATTTTTAATTTTATAATTTTTTAACTTAATATAAATTTATTTTTATTTTTAACGTTATCTCCATTTACTTTCGATAAAAGATATATAGCGTCTCTATTAGTTAAATTTGAATACTTTCCATAACGGGCTACGTAATTCCACGCACGTGACAATTTAAACATGCTAGGTTCCCATCTGTCCAACTGTTAACGTTATTCCCATTTAATTTCTTGATTTTTCGATGTACAGCGTTGCTGTTGTTTTGATCTGAAACTTTTTCCATAACTGACTAGGAATATTCCACGCACGTGACAATTTTAAATCTGAAAGTATTCCATCTTTCCAACGGACAATATTTTGAAATTCCTGGCGGTTGTTCTCACTCATTAAGCTATACGACTCCGCTGATGAAAGTCCGATTTTCTCGGATCTGAAACCTTGGTCCGGATGTTGTTGTAACACTTTATTTAATATTAATATATATATATATATATATATATATATATATATATATATATAAATATATATTTATATATATATGTATATATATATTTATATATATATATATATATATATATATGTATATATATATACATATATATTTATATATACATATATATATATATATATTTATATATATATATATATGTATATATATATTTATATATATATATTTATATATATATATGTATATATATATATGTATATATATATATATATATATATATATATATATATATATATATGATAATTTATTTACACAGACATGTACAAAATCTGCGACATTGGCATGTCGATGTTATCGATCAACAGTTACTATAAACTGAGATCTCATCAGGTAGAATTAGAATTCGATCTTAACCTCAGATCATATTTGGAGAGAATGCTCTCCAAATATGATCTGAGGTTAAGATCGGATTCTTACTCTCCCTGATGAGATCTCTGTTTATAGTAACTGTTGATCCATAACATCGACATGCCAGTGTCGCAGATTTTGTACATGTCTGTGTAAATAAAATTTTCATATATAAAGCTCTATTCTGATATTGAGCACTTTTTATAAACCCGGTTAAGATTCTCTGGATTTCCACCCTGTGGATATTTTTTACCTGGAGTATTACCATTATTATATATATATATATATATATATATATATATATATATATATATATATATATATATATATATGTATATATATATATATATGTATATATATATATATATATATATATATATGTATATATATATTTATATATATATATATAATATATATATATATATATATAATATATATATATATATTTATTTATTCTGGTACAGAAAAATTAGTACAACATTCGTACCGTCGGTTTCAAGCACGGAAGGTCTTACCCATCCGGCTCTCTTCAGCTTCTGTTGTCATCTGTTTTGGAAATGTGAGGTCACATGACACTCTTGTTGGGACGCGTTATTTGCTCAGTGTGTTGTGTGTGTTTGTTTAAATTTGAATTTAGTGTAATAAGACCGTTGAGATTTAAAACACGGGAGAAGAAAGAGAATTCAAGATTAAAGGGAATAAAAAGGGAATAAAAAAGGGGGGTAAAAAATAAAAAAATATATATGAAAAAATATATATATATATATAAATAAATAAATATAAAAAAACATATATATATAAAAACATTTCAATACTAAGAATAAAAGAATATAAAAAGAAAAAGAGTATAAAAAGGTATAAAAAGAAGAAAAAAAGGGGGTTAAAAATATATATATATAGAGAATAAAATGTAGAGAATAAAAAATACACATCAACGGTTTTTTAGAACGCATACCTTCAAAAATATAACGGCTAATGATACAAATTCATAATTTGGCTCACGGGAATTTCAGAGAAACCCTTTCTTTATTTTTATTATTTTTGTTTTTAATTTTTAATTTTTAATTTTTAATTTTATTTTTTATTATTATTATTATTATTTTTAATCTTTAAATTTATTTTTAATTTATTTTCATTTTTATTTATACTTTTATTTATTATATTTTTATTCTTTTTATTCTTTCTATTTTTATTCTTTCTTTCTCTCTCGCTCTTTTTTATTCTCTACATTTTATTCTCTATATATATATATTTTTTAACCCCCTTTTTTTCTTCTTTTTATACCTTTTTATACTCTTTTTCTTTTTTTTATTCTTTTATTCTTAGTATTGAAATGTTTTTATATATATATGTTTTTTTATATTTATTTATTTATATATATATATATATTTTTTCATATATATTTTTTTATTTTTTACCCCCCTTTTTTATTCCCTTTTTATTCCCTTTAATCTTGAATTCTCTTTCTTCTCCCGTGTTTTAAATCTCAACGGTCTTATTACACTAAATTCAAATTTAAACAAACACACACAACACACTGAGCAAATAACGCGTCCCAACAAGAGTGTCATGTGACCTCACATTTCCAAAACAGATGACAACAGAAGCTGAAGAGAGCCGGATGGGTAAGACCTTCCGTGCTTGAAACCGACGGTACGAATATTGTACTAATTTTTCTGTACCAGAATAAATAAATATTATGCTCTTAATTTTTAACTTTGTTTCTTAATTAATCGAGCACTCTGCTGGGATTTTTCCTACCATTCTACAAAGAATTTACTCAGCCCCTACCAGGAATTACAGTTAAACCCTGTTAGCCTCGTAGTCGAGCACTCTCGGGAAAATTACCAACACCACGGAAAAAACTAATTAACAGGGATTACCACCTATACCCTGGGAAATGGAACTATACACTCTCGGATATTCTACCAAAAATATCCCAACCCCTAAAAATCAAACATATACCAGGATACTCCTGACAAAAATAGTGGACGTCATAGGAAGAATGAGGTGGAAAGTGTTGAATACAGAACAGAGGCAAACGGAAAAAAACTACTACGGCTTAAAATCTGGTAAATACCCGCCAAAAGTAGAGGCCTTAGACAATTTCGAAAAAGACCTACTCAACATTACTCACAACCTAGTTTTTACAAACAAGCAAAATCCATTTCAGAAGACACTTACCGCCGACATAAAAAAACTTAAAAGAGAAAATAACGCACTTGTATTCTCCGACAAAACTAAAAATATTTATAAAATGACTAAAAAGGAAAAAACAGACCTAACAATTAGCTCCATTACCGATAAATATCAATTAGCCAAGGCAGATACATATAAATCTATTAATAATGATACTACTGAAATAGCTACTAGACTAGGCGTCGAATATAGAATTAATTATTTAGATAAGAGGAAGGCCTTTGTTACTTTAAAAGACCACAAAGAAAACTTCACAAATAAACCCTCATGCAGACTTATCAACCCAGCTAAAAGCGAACTAGGACTAGCAAGCAAATCCATTGTTAAAAATATAGTTAATAAAATTAAGGAAAAAATAAACCTAAGTCTGTGGGGCAATACTAACTCAGTCCTAAATTGGTTCCATAACATACAAGATAAACACAGATGCAAATTCACACAATTAGATATAGTAGACTTCTACCCATCCATTACAAAAGACACCCTAGATAAGGCCTTAACATTTGCACTTTCACACACAAACATCAGTCAACTAGAAAGGGACACAATACTGCAAGCAAGACAAACCCTTCTCTTCTTCGAGGGAAGGGCTTGGGTTAAAAAATCAAACCCAGAGGACCCATTTGATGTTGCAATGGGGGCCTACGACAGTGCAGACATCTGTGACTTAGTCGGCTTGCTTATATTAAATACACTCCAAAATAAATTTCCAGACCATTTCTTTGGTCTCTATAGAGATGACGGACTTTGTCTGTCACGCAACCACAACGGAAACACATTAGATAGATTTAGAAAAGAATTAACAAACACCTTCCATAATCTCGGCTTCAAAATTACCATTAAAACAAATTTAGACCAAGTAAACTTCCTAGATACCACACTGAACCTTAAAAACAATACACACAAACCTTTCCACAAACCCAATGAAACACTCCAATACATACACAAGGGATCCTGCCACCCCCCCACCATCTTTAAAAATTTAATCAATAATATTAGCCAAAGAATCTCAAACCTCTCATCCAGTCCCGAAATTTTCAACCAAGCAGCACCATATTACAACAAAGCGCTCCGCGACAGCGGGTTCAGAGAAGAAATCTCATACACCCCCAACCGAGACCAACCACGGGGGACCCGCAATAGAAGGAGATCGGTGATCTGGTTTTCCCCACCCTATTCGACCAATACCAAAACAAAGGTAGGCCAACTTTTCCTCAAGTTGCTCGACAAACACTTCCCACCCACAAATGAATTACACAAACTTTTTAACAGAAATTCTGTTAAGGTCAGCTATTCCACTACCCCTTCAATAAGAAAAATTATCTCTGCAGAACCCAAAACAATTACAAACGCAGGCTGCTCATGCCAAGACAAAAACAACTGCCCCCTGGAGGGAAATTGCAAAATCAATTCAATCATTTATGAAGCAACCGTCACAGACCAGAATACCAGTAATGCAGAAACATATATTGGGATGACGAAGGGAAACTTCAAACAAAGGCTATATGCACACAGAAACTCCTTCAGATACAAAAACAAGGCTAATACGGCACTCGCGACCCGAATATGGCAGCTTAAAGAAGAAAACACACCCTTCACCATCAAATGGAAAATAATTGAGAGAAAACCATCCTTCTCTCCAGCCATAAACAGATGTCCTCTATGTGACGCTGAAAAATACCACATTTCAAAAGCCATCATCGATCCGAATACAGCCTGTTTAAATGTCCGCGATGAAATATTCAGGGGATGTGTCCACAAGAGACAAGCATTGCTTATATACTGGTCTGACCGATTCACATAATGTCTAACTACCCCCCTCTACTAATATAAACACAATAAAAACGAACAAATACCTCATCAACCTATATCCACTTAAACTTCAAGAGCAAAAACTCCGACCTTCACAAAAATACAAAAATATTTAAGTTAATTATCAGTCACTAGATTACTCTACAAATCCATTTAAACAAACTATATCCACATAAATTCCAAGAGCAAAAACTTCGACTTTCACCAAAATGCAAAAATATTTAATTTTTTATCAACCACTAGATTAATCTACAAACCCATTTTAACAAACTCAAATATTTCATATTTCCATCTTAGTTACCTCCCTTAGTTCCGAATTTCTTCATTAAAATCACTCCAATCTGGGGAAAAGATTCTTACACATCAACGGTTTTTTAGAACGCATACCTTCAAAAATATAACGGCTAATGATACAAATTCATAATTTGGCTCACGGGAATTTCAGAGAAACCCTTTCTTTATTTTTATTATTTTTGTTTTTAATCTTTAATTTTTAATTTTTAATTTTTAATTTTATTTTTTATTATTATTATTATTATTTTTAATCTTTAAATTTATTTTTAATTTATTTTTATTTTTATTTATACTTTTATTTATTATATTTTTATTCTTTTTATTCTTTCTATTTTTATTCTTTCTTTCTCTCTCGCTCTTTTTTATTCTCTACATTTTATTCTCTATATATATATTTTTTTAACCCCCTTTTTTTCTTCTTTTTATACCTTTTTATACTCTTTTTCTTTTTTTATTCTTTTATTCTTAGTATTGAAATGTTTTTATATATATATGTTTTTTTATATTTATTTATTTATATATATATATTTTTTTTTCATATATATTTTTTTATTTTTTACCCCCCTTTTTTATTCCCTTTTTATTCCCTTTAATCTTGAATTCTCTTTCTTCTCCCGTGTTTTAAATCTCAACGGTCTTATTACACTAAATTCAAATCGCAGACACTTTCTAATTGTAGCTGATGAAATCGATCAGATCTCACCTTGATATTGACTGTCCCGTGACCTTTAAAAGGGTAAAATGTATATTAATAGTTTTTACATGGATGGGAAATTTTTCCTACGAAATTTATAAGAAATTAATACATCATTTCAACCATATTCAAAATAAATTAGAAGTGCTCACTGAATATGAAGAAAAACAATTTGAGAAAACTTGATCTTCCGATTTTTTCAAACTCTGATGTATTTATCCGATTTGATGCCCGTAATGACATGCACACTTTCAGCATCATCAGATGCATAGTTTGTTTTGCTATCAACGTTTTCATAGGAGAAGTTCGTAAATACTTCATACAATATTGATAAATAAATCCCAGATAAGACTTTGCCATATCTTTACGTTACAACTTCTACAACCGATTATGATCTTGCCACTTAAGGCAAAACACATGTCACAAAATTGAAAAACAACTCTATACCAAATAAACGCTTTTTTGTTGACAATTGGATCTGATTCTACAAGACCAAAGTTTAAATCAATGTACGACAATGAATTATGTTTAGTGCTTGCAAATTACCAGCAAAATATTCTCTCTTCTCATAAAGCAAGCGTTAATGTCTCTTTGAAATCTAAAACTACATGCATGAGCTATTAAACTGTATGTTAGCGATATTATTTGGGTAACTATGATCTGTTGGCGTTCTATTTTACAGAGAAAATATCGGTTTGCACATTGTTATATATTATACTGATACTCCTATTTTCAGTGATAAAAAGAACGTCAATCATTGGACTCCTAGGACATACAATACGATTTATTGTTATTTCAATTGTTATGTTTTGTTATATGAGGTAACGGAACATATGTGTAAATGCCTGTCAGATAACAACAACCAGCATACACCTGAAGAATTTCACATATAGAATGTATATGTTTTATATAAAAAAATACTAGCTCTTGTGAACAAATCGGAAAAGGCTGTTTTTAAAACATCAATAAACTCTATGTATTTATTTAATTATATATTAAAACTATACATATATGCTTAAGAAATGAAGAAGGAGTTGGCCATAAACACTCTGCAAATTCCCGCACTAATGTTACTTTAATATTTCCTATGGGCATATTATAGCTTAGCCCTACTCATGGGAATAACTTTCAACCATACCACATAACAGCCCTACTCATAGGTATTATTTAAACTATATCAGACAATAGCCCTACTCATAAGTATTATTTTACAAGACATGAAACTATTGCCCTACTCATAGGTATTATTTCAAACCATATCAGACCACATCCCTACTCATACATATTATTTAAAACCATATCAGACTATAGCCCTATACATAGGTATACTTTAAAATCATATCAGACCATATACTTACTCATAGGTATTATTAAAAACATATAGAAACCTAGCCCTACTCATAGGTATTATTTAACACCATATCAGACCATACCTCTTATAATAAGTATTATTAAACACGATATCAGATAATAGCCCTACTCAGAGGTATTATTTAAAACGATATCAGGCCATAGTCCTCCTCACAGGTATTATCTAAGACGATATCAGAGCATAGCCCTACATGTAGGTATTATTTAAAATCATATCAAGCTATAGCCCTATGCATATGTATTATTTAAAATGATATAAAACCATCGCCTTACCCATAGGCATTATTCAAAACAACATCCGACCATATACCTACTCATATGTTCTATTTAAAACCATAGCTGTACACGTAGGTATTATCTAAAACCATATCAGACTATAGTTCAACTCATAGGTATTATTCCAACCCATATCAGACCATATGTATTATTTAAAACCATATCAGACCATAGCCCTATAAATAGGTATTATTTAAATGTATATCAAACTATAGCCTACCGTATAGGTATTTGGAAAACCATATCAGACCATAGCCCTACTCATTGGTATTATTTAAAACTATATCAGACCATAGCCTGACTCATACGTATTATTTAAAACCATATCAGATCATAGCCCTACACATAGGTAGTATTGCAAACCATTCCAGACCATAGCTAAACTAAAAGGTATTATTTAAAACCATTTCAGACCATAGTTCCGTTCATATGTATTATTTCACACCATATCAGACAATAGCCATTCACATAAGTATTATTTCAATATTCTCTTAGATATATAAGAACATACAATTATATTGTATTAAACATTAATTTACTTTAATAAATATGTTAGACTAATTTATTGTATGAGCATGTATGTTTTATTCTATAAAATAATTTAGAATAGGTATATATTTTGCATTTATAAGTCACATTTTTGTACCAGTTATTAAGGAGTATACCGGAAGTATACGTTTCTGCTAAAAACGCTTTATTTAAGCATTTTTCAGCCTATCGGAAAACAACTCGAATGAAACGCTTGTTTTCATGAGTCATTGTAAAGAATGCGTTCAATTATTTATACAAACTTCCGAAATGCATCATTACCCTTGCAAGTAATCGACGGGCATTACCATCAGGAATATAATTAGCCCCAAGAGACAATTGACACCGACTGTAAGTGTGCCTGTGCGGGGAGTCAATTTTGAGGTAAGAGTTGCACAATACCAACCACACATGAACTGCATCGGTACTGCTTGATTAAACTAAAAAAGTAGAAAACTAGGGCGGCTGTAAGCACTGCAGGGATAAGAATTTGGTATTAACAATGGTCTCCCATTTTAATAATGATTAGGCTCAAGGACACTTAATGAAAGTCAAAATACCTCATTTAAATTAATAATTTAGATATTGTTCGGATAATGACAATTTAATAGTATAAAGGTGTTGAGAACTAGTAAAAAATATCGAATGACAAAATCATCTGATTTCAGAAAAGAAACCCATAATTGGCATCGTAATGCTCCAAAATCCTACATAGACCAACGACGTAACACAATGACTTCGAAATGAATGCGTTATAAGCGTTACAGTTTTAACATTACTACAGGTGATAAACACTTCTAATAACGTAAAAATGCATGTTGTTCCGGCATCATAACTTATTGAACCAGAAGAATCCCCTCCCGTCTATCAAATGAACGGTTCAGTTAGAGATTTTGCATGGTTTGGTCCGACATAAAGATTCCCATATTCGAAAAGATACACTAATAGAATAGTCGTACGAATAATCAAAGTAATAGAAATAAAAAATCTTCATCTAAAACAATTCAAAACATGAAACTAGATTTTGATTTTTGATGCGTTCTAGAAGTCCATGAATGTGTTTCTTTCTCTAGTAAAGACACGCTCAGAATTTTAATAAAAGTGTAATTACATCACGAAACCTGAAATTTACTCGTCCTAACAATATTCGTTGTTTTTCTTTTAGATTATTACTTGTATCTCTGCGAAAAGATTTCGGTTTTGCTCAGCTTCTCGATTTTGGTTACTATGATTTATTTGAATCATTAGTATCATTGTCCTTGTTATACACACACCTTGAATGTTCGCGTATTGATAACTTTACGAACACGCTAGCCATGGCGGGTTAAATAAAATCACAGAGTAGTTTTGCACCAATCTTATATAAGCTTACGAGAAGTAAATCCAACATATAACTTCAATAACTCTTGTGCAGCTTTTTTTTTCTAATGGTTATCAAAATCTGTTACATGACTTAAGCTTAAGAGGTAGAGATTTAGAAATGTAATGCAAATCTGTAATATTTACATTTTCAAATAGAGATTGTGTCCATACCATACACGCTAAACACCTTTTAACTACTAAACCACTGAAAGTTGGAGAATATTTATTAATTGGTGTCAAATAACGATTGTTAACATTTTACAAAAAAACAGTGGAAGTTATATTATGCATGAAAGTAAATAAAACAAGATATGCCCTACATAATAGGTGTTATTCAGAATTATGTGATCTATTCCCCGCTTCTTTTGTTCCAGCTCGTGTTACTCGTTGGTCTAGTGGTCTCCATCAAATCGCTGTTTTGAAGCCTCATTGTATTACAACTTTCTATTCCAGTAGCTTCGTTCTAAAAACCGCAGGCTTGTTGAAGTCTTTTCCTGATAATAGTTATTCTCCTACCTATACTCTTGATCTGTTCAAAACTAAAGACAATAGGTATCTCTTGTCTTTGCGATAATCATATTAGTTTTTGTTAGCTACTTACATCAACTAGCTGCATGCCTTGTCTAGAACGATTTCCATAATATATATATATATATATATATATATATATATATATATATATATATATATATATATATATATTATCGTCTTGCAGGTTTGCTCCAAAATTCATAATAATCGCTTAATTAGTTTAGAGGTGAACCGCGTACTAACAAATAGATAAACACGTTTGAATATGTTACTTTCTAAATATATATTAGTAATATACTTTAACGAATTTCTGTCTCGATGAGATATATGAAAAGTATTAAACCATCATTACACTCAAATTTATTCATTACCAGGTTTACTTCTAGAAAAGAAAACTTGAAGTAAGGAATAAAATAGAACATAGCAATTACATTAATGATTAATGTCGATGTAGGAAAACTAAACATTATATTTGGACGGTAACTTATGAGTATCGTTGAATATTTTCACAAAATGTTAAAATGTCCAATAATATATTTTATTTTGCGAATATATGTCTATCTTATCAATGATGAAGTGGAAGCGATAAGGCTGAAAATAACAGAACGTTTCTCATATAATATTAAAGCGACAGGTGTTCTTAATTCGACAAGAGAGTGATGTCAGATTCGCCATTACCGAACACCCACAGATCATTTAAATATGATACATTCGTTTTATTTATTTATTTATATATATTTGAAAAACTCCCACACTAAATAACGTTCTTGGTGTATGCTTGTCGCTCTATTTATGTAAGCTAGTTTTCGGATGCTTTCGAGAAAATAGCCGGAGAGACAACTCCATTTTAAAACTACTATAGCGCTGTAGTACAGGTATACATAGGCAGTTCAATGCGGGGTAACATCCCGTTTTCCCGAGAGATCGGTGAAATGGATGTGATCGAATACGTTGGTATCCCAGGTCAGGTTTCTCAGCCGACATGCATTAAACACATTCTTTCATAAGGAAGTAGCGATGCTTCGGAGTATGACCTATTAGGACCGAACACAATCACGACTTATCCGAGTCTGATGAAGATGAAACAGTCACCAGTTGTTCAAAAGGATACATGCATTTACCCGTCCGCGGATGGAATAAAGTACTACGCATAACATCGTTATATTTGCTGACATATCCCTGCTATTATCAGCGTACATAATACAAGCTATTATAATATGATATAATATAAGCTATTATATTATATATTAAAAGCTATTATATTAATATAATATAAGCTATAAGATACACCATAATATAAGCTATTATCCCTGAACATTACTTTTAGTAAGGTGTAAATTTGATAGTTTCGACGTAAAAGAACCATCTGAAAGTACCAAATTTTGCTTGCTCTAATTAATCGCTGCAGTACATATGTAGCGAATTTGTTGGCTTAAAATGTTTATAATCGTATTGCAAAAAATTAAGTTAATTATCGTGCCTTTGGCCTGAAAGATAAACAGTCATACGTTCTCGAACAGTAGTCCGATAACTTTTGCGCATCAAAGGGATTGAGATAACTCTTTAAATAATAATTTAGACATGATAAGTTGAAACTTACAATGTTATAAATCCTGTGACACTCTGTCTAATGTATGATAGTCGGATGTTATTAACACGCATATTTCTCATCACTGATCATTCATAGATGTAGGTCTATTCATCCTTAGTAATATGATATATATATATATATATATATATATATATATATATATATATATATATATATATATATATATATATATACATGATTAGTCGTGGACGTGCCAGTTGATGACTGTATCTTTAAAAATGTATGCGGGTGCATATCTACACTGATGTAGGGGCAAAATCTCCACCTTACATAAGGGTAAACTATTCTTCATGAAAATAATACGAGCGCGCATATATATATATATATATATATATATATATATATATATATATATATATATATATATATATATATATATATATATATTATATATATATATATATCAATGTAAATATATATATATATATATATATGCGTATTTATATAATTTCAAAATTGACTTCTCAGCAAAAAAACACACAATCTAATTTTATTTTAGTTTTAAAGATTTACGCGCGTTTCTGAATGCCAGTTTGATTATTATTGGATGAAACATAATAATTATTACTACTATTGAGCCTTTTATTTGTTTGATGGTCAGAAGGAGTGTACTTATAAGCACACAATGAAATAAAACAAATTCCCCTGTGCATCACTGTTCCTATGAAATGTATCATCATTTTGTCAGTGGATATCTATGAAATAAGAGATGCAGACACCTTGACAAAAACTGGTTCTTCATTTTGAAGAATGCCGTCCAGTTAATTTTTTTTCTCTAAATGGATAACATTTAGCCAACGAAAAACTCATAGAGATATGGTGGATAACTCTACTCTTTGTCTTATTTTTATATTAATGTCAATTATAAAAAGTATCTTGCGATATTTGATGAATAAAAATAGTGTATTCTAATTGATTCAAATAGCTACGTTAATTTTTTAAGAATTACGTTTTTAAAAATGTTGAATTGTTTCTACGAAAAAATTCACATAAAACAACATGTGGACATCATATACTTTTAACCATTGGTATATCATAGATTCTTACCATCAATTTTCAATTTATGTAAACTGCAATATGATAAAATGTAGAACACCTAAAATAGTTGTATTTAATCTAATTATATATAGACATACACGAAGCAGCAATCTGATTTTAAATTGTTAACTGCCATTTTAAGTCAGGAGTTCTAATTAGCTTATGCTATTAAACATACTGATATACGAAAATAATTGGATAGCTATGAATACAATTAAATTAGATTCGGGAAGAATTCGTTTATGTTAAACACACGTCAAAGCTAAACCCACTTAATTCTACCTTAAACGTAATGGTAGTATATATACTGCGATATACGTTGCATTCACTATTAAATAAGTTTAAAACTTTCCGAACAGTTTTGTTATATAGCTCTGTTTAATAGTGTATCACTATGATCTTAAGTTTTATTTTGATTATAGATTATTCAATTATGTTTAATTGCAGTGTTATGCTAATTTATCATTTAAACTAATTTTAAATAACTGATGTCTGAATTTTATTTTGAAAAAATAATTTAGTGAGGCAAACATTACGTTGTTGACCCTAGTTAATAAGGGATCAATTTTAAAAATCGACTAATTCATATTTTATGGAAGCTTATTCGCATAAGCATCCCTATAATCAGAGCGAATTATAGTTCTAGTTTTTCTTAATTAGAGGAATTAGTACATGCAGCATTTCGCTACTTGTTGTGTGAGTAATTCGTAGGTTAGCGTGTTTACTCTAGTGATATGAATATTATCATCAGTATATCTTTCCATTACTATACCATATTACTATATCCAGTACTGGATTCATTCTTTATTACTATACATATTGCCAATATTATTGCAACTGCTCTCACTGTCATTTGCAATTGAATGATTATTGAGAATATGATATCATTATTGCTTAAACGTTCGAAACCAGATTTGCAAACGTTATTATTACGCATACGTTAAATGTTGCAACAAGCCCTTATCTCATGTGAGTACCCTATGCTATAATTGCCATTTGTTCAAAATGTTTCAATTTATTATAATAAAAAATGAAAGAAAATGACGACCTTATGCAAACCTTAACATAATTGTGTAAAAAACTAAAACACCTGAATGCAATAGTCAATAAAATGCTAACGTAAACACTTATGAAAGGTTGGATTAAGTTTTATTTCACAAAAATCATAATTGTTTCGTTGTTAAAGTTATATTTTAATAATGAATTATTAAGTTGTTTTAAATTACAGCGTTGGTCAAATTAATCATGTTTACCTGTCTTTAATTGGAATTTGAATTTTTCCCATGAAAACAAGTGTTAATAATTTCCGATTTCTTATAAAAAATACTAAAATTATTTTTCAAAATATTGAATATCATAACCGTGGATGAAGTAAATTTTGTGAACCCGGTTGATAAGGGTTTACCTTTTCATAATAATCCCATGTATCGTTTCTACATTCTTATTACGATTAACATCTCAAATAGACACATATATGAATTATTTCTCGCTGGGGTTTTATACGTCGAACTGATGTTAGTAAGATTATTTCTGCTATGTATATCATCATCAGTTTATATGGAGCTATTAACATTGTCCACCATGTTATTATTGAAACTATGGTTATTATTATTTTTGTTTTTAGGTGTGATGACATATTTGTAAACTATAATGCTATCCATACGTTCGTTTTTAATGATGTAATCAGTTTTTTTCTTACATTTTCAACGTAAATATTCTTTTTCAGAAGTCCATTTTCTAAAATGGTTTTAATTGTATTACAATTAGATGCAATTATGTTTTGTCCAATTATTATCGTAGAATAATATGGGTTGTTGTATTTGCTAAATTTGAAAAGTCGAAATGTTTCAGAGTTTTTTTCTTAAAAGACAATTGTTTAAAAATATTATTGTTTCAACTATAAGTCATGTAATTATTATTATTATTATTATTATTATTATTATTATTATTATTATTATTATTATTATTACTATTATTATTATTATTATTATTATTATTATTACAATTATTATTATTATTATTATTATTATTATTGTCGTTATTATTATTATTATTATTATCATTATCATTATTAATTAAACTACATTGTTATCTTTTCTTAATAGCTCGGACGAGAATATGCTCACGGAGTGTTCACTTATAGTCGCTCTCTAAATATCAGCCAATTCAAAAGGTGTTATATTTATATTTATTCAAGTATGAAAAACATATTGCGTAAACAAATCTAATTATAATGTACAGATGTAATTAACACAAAAAACAAAATAGTTTTTTAAAGTGTGTTAATAAATAAAATAGACGACCCCACTAGCTTCTGCTAGCGTACACATACTCAGACAGTAATTTAAATGAAACTATCTTTGTTCAGATAGTGTAGAAATAGTGATTACATGTACGAACATTTCGTGACAAATATACATTTTTAATAAAATTTATCTCATTTATTTACTTATTTATTATCTTCATCTTTCTTTAAGATGTCTTTAACAGTCGACAATGTGATACATATTAAGTGATCTAACGCAGGAGTGTGACTTTAGTTCACTGCTTCTGAAAACAAATGTCATCAAACACGATCCTGCTGATCATAAAAATGGTGGCAGTAAATCTGAGACAGCAATAAGATGCACCATCTCCTAATTATGACTAATATAAATAAAGTGTTGATCAGAATTAGATATTAATATATATGAAATAAATTTAAATTTAACTGTTAGTTGTGTGCAATTAAGTTACATCATCGATTCAAATTATATCTTACTGTTCACATTCCAGTCTATAAAAAGATCAAAACCAATGGGATTATCAATTTTGTCACATGATATCTATATAAAAAATAAAGTCACGTGTACGTGTTTATTAACACAGAATAGGGAAATTACCGACAACTTTATATATAAATCCGTTTCTCACACTAATTATTATAAATACGTATGTTTTTAGAAATGATGCATTCAATTCATCTTCATGCAATATTGAATTTATTTTACCCGTCCTTGCGGACTCTCAGAAAGAAGCCATTCAACAATAAGGTAACATCATATGACATCCGCTTCTATTCTTCTACTACTACTCAACCTCGATTCACCGCCTGCTAGATTTTAACCGAATAAAAAGTTTGCAAAACCCGGTTTCTCCTGAATACGTAACTAACGCGTTACGTTTGTCTCCGAAAAACAACAACTATTCAATAACACTTCAATATCTGCATCGGTAAACATTTCACATCACTTCGTCCTAACACTTCTTCCTTCTTTCTCTGAATTGATGACATATATGAACTTATTGATAAAACTATTAATACTACTTCATGTTTTGAACGCACAACGCCTGTTCACTTTATACTTTATCCCGAAATAGAGGAATATAGCATGCCAAACATACTGAACTGTAATGACCTAAATTATTTTAACGCTTTCCGGAACCGTTATTTCACAACTTTTATTAGGAATTTCTTATTTGACGCTTGTTTCACTCAGGTAGCATTCTACCTTCTATGGCCGAGAACAGACATGTCTACGTTCGAACTAAATTATAGCATGCCTATTCCTACCATGTTCGCCATTTTCAATGAACATTAAGCATTCTAGAACGTGTTTCTCTTATTGCTTAAGAAGAATTCCACTGACGGCATGTTACATTAAATAGCTTCCACTGAATCACACAATTAATTACAATATACATACCCAAATTATTTTATTTTTACGTTTTTTGTAGGGGGCACCCAATTTTAAACCAACCTCTCCATGATTACAATTACATACACATATTTTATAAAAGAAAATTACCCCCAAAAAATAATTTAATGAAGGCGGATTAGTTTGTTGCGTTAACACTTGCAAGATCAGACTATTAATAGATACATCCTATTTTAATCACGTAAATGAGTTACATTGAAACAATTGCTTAACGCAAATAAGTAAAGATAAAACAACATATGTTTGACACATATCCAAAGTGTATTTGCTTTGAAACACTTCATGCATAGTTTAGCATATGTATGTACCTACTGCAGGAAGTCCATGTGTAAAAAAATCAACATACGCCTAAATTCGTGCGCCAATAAAACAATCTCAGCATGAATACAATACAACCAACACATTTAATGAAACGAATTGGTTCAACGGAATAAATTGTGTTAAAGAAAACACACTCGGGCAATTCGTCTGATTTGCCACATAATTGCGTTAACAAAAGTTACAATCTGTAACTTCAAAAATCCCATTTTAATCGCGTTAATAATTATAGTAACATGGCGACTGTATGAATGTTTTACTGTTTTTTCTAAATTCTTGAACCAGCTGTTTCGAGGTTTATATAATGATATCGTGGGTGTATTTTCCTGTTTACACGGAATAAACAGCAAAGCTAACCTTATACTTTGTTATAGAAGTTGCAAAAACAGATGGCACATGTACTATCAGGTTTACTCTTACAAACGTGAAGACCCAGTGCAAGTTAGCAAGTATATGTATAATAAAAATGATGTGTTTCCTGTGTGTTGTTGTTAAATAAGATTGTATGTATACATTTATATAAATATGGTTAAATGCAATAAATAATATATTGTACGGAGATATTATAACCATACAGTCGTTATTAGAGTTTCTGTTTAAGGGAATTCCATGGGTTACTTTCTACTGCACAAACACATGACTATATATATTGATATGATATTTTTGCTTGTATTTTAGAAAGTTCCTTTTAATTGCAGATTTTTTTTTAATTCCTTTTTCATTTTAGTAAATGTACCGATTTTCATTTGAAATAGTTTTAAGCTGATAAAGGTGCTCCTAAGAAGATAATCATTTTATTACAATATTTGATAGATGCAGAATTCGTTATATTTTCTTATCTAATTTATATTTATAAATATAGATATTTATCGGCGATAACAGAAGAAAAAAATTCGAATACTTGTGATGTTTAGAAATAGTTATATTGTTCCAGTCGGCAATACTTGAATGTGTGTATGTGACTGCTGAGCAAGTGTATCGTCAGGAGGAATGGTACTTGATGCGTTCCTCGCAGACGATTTCAATTAAAGTTAGTTGTATGATTATACGTAGGTTCAAAACCAGCCTCAGGTTTCGTATTCAACAAAGTCAGAGACATTTTATTTGCAGTAAAACCTTTGTAAATCACACAAAAAATCGTGACTCTCCAGGGAAGGCGGTTAAGAATCGAGAATTATTTTTAATCGACTTTCAGCAATTCGTTATTTCTATTGTATTACATTATCGACAACGATCATATCAGTATCTGTGCAATTCATGATTACGATTCTACTCCTTGAGTTACTTACTGAATTAATATTTAACATTAATATATTTAATGTAAACGATTAAGATATTTAATTAGACGAAAGATTATATAGTCATTTTAACATATTGAAAAAGTCTGCTCATTGGTCTCTTTTCTCTCTCTACAACTAAATGTTACACATACATTGTGATGTACACATAACCACATATGTTGTGCTATTTTCTACATTGATATATATATATATCATATATATATACATATATATATATGAAACTATATGTACTAACATTTAAATCTAATTATTCTTAATAATTCACTTGAAATAAATATGGCAAACAAAATATGTTTGCAACTTTTATAGAAAATAAGAGATCACTATATATGTTATGATGATAAATAGCTTGATATATATATATATATATATATATATATATACATGTTTAAATTGAGAAAATGGATTTAAACATTATATCTTAAAATTAGATCATATATTCAATAGTCAAAGTTGAATTATACCCTTTATTAAAGAGTTGACGCTGATACATCAGATAGAACAATAGTATAAGTAGATAAGTGAACATAGTTAAGATTGGATACAATGCAATATTTATTCAGTCATCAATTATTGGAAAAAAGGTTGTACAAACACTATTTTCATTCACTTAATAGATGGATTTTTAAAAATGAGCTCGTATCATCAGAGGAGGTGCGACAGATAAGTCAGTAACATACGTCCTTTCACATTACTTTAAATTATAGTCAATATAAAAGTCGTCCCAGAGAATCATGTTTAAGACAGACTCATCCCTAAGATAACATAGACGTGTAACTTTTCTGGATTATGGAACGTCTTATAGTAGGCCAGCATAGCTAACCCATTCTGCCTTTTTCATACAAGCACAAAATTAGTCGCAAATATACATTGACGTATGGCGAACATTTTTAGATAGTAATTCTCTCTTCATGTTCGCAATATTGGAATTCAAAATGGCCGCCATTTGAAATCTACATATGCGCTTATACGTGGATCTAAAACTGATATTGCCTCGATTCTAGTGCCTAAATTTAAGGTTCTGGGGGCAAATAATCTAATTGTAACAATATGCACTGCGTATTTTTACCTTTTATCCGCCATATTAGATTTCATAATGACTGCCATTTGAAATCTTAATTTTCAATTATCAGTGGGTCTAATGCTGAATTTGACTCGATTCTAGGATATAAATGTATGTATTTTATTGTTTTGTTTAAACATAGCTCACCCCCAAACAAGACAGGCCGCCACTGTAGACGTAAGGGGCTACTGAGAATAAAAAAAGGGAGAAGGTTGAGGGGTACAACCTAAATTGGGATCTGCGCAGCGAGATGTCTGTTTACATTAGTTTTACATTTATGCATGTCATTTCTGTCAGGGAAACACGGAGTAAGGAGGAGGTTCCATAGGCCAGCAGCACGAGGAAAGAAGCTATTTTAGTAGAAAGCTCTCTGGCATATGGGAGCCTCCACAGTGAATGGATGAGATTTAGTTGATTGTCGAGTTGGTCTAGTAAATTTACGTCGATGGGGCATCAGAGTCACCAATTCATCGGAGCATAATCCATTGAAGTATTTGTAAAACAAGCACAAGGATACTACATTGCGGCGATGGGACAGGGACTGGAGCTTGGTTAACAGTGAGTGACCTATTAAGTTGGCGACTCTTTTTTGGACCTTGTCAAGGAGGGATAGACTAGTAGATGATGCACCAGCCCAGATGTGGCAACACTACTTCATACATGGGCGGATGGTAGCTTTGTAGAGATACAGGATAATGCCAGGTGTGAGAAGGTTATTAGCACGGTAGCGGGAGCCCATCTTCTTTGCGGCAGCCTTGCCAATGTCTTCAATGTATTTGTCTCAATTCATGTTTTTGAGTGCAAGGAATCCAATGATAACGATCTGCATTTTGTATCTTTTAGCAATGAGCCGCAGTGTTTGATTTCAAAATGGCCGCCATTTAAAATCTAAATTTCCGATTACCTTTGGGTTTAATTGCACTATGGAGTTGCTTCGTGTGTTTAAATGTATGATTAGGTGGGGCAAATAAATCAATGGCTACCAGCTGCATTGCGCATCTTTATTAATGTTGCTGCCATATTGAATTACCCGGAAAAGATCAGTTGAGGCTAAACTCTATTTTGGTTAAAAATGACACGGAATAAGTTATAATAAATATAACCAGATCTGGGTCAGATCTGACGTTTTCTGTGTGCAATCTAACTCTATTTCGAGTCATTTTTGATCCAAGATGAAGTTTGGTTCCAACTGATCCTTTTCCGGGTCTGTCACGGATTTTTAAGAGTGTAGTTGTAGTAGCAGTTGTCATGACATTTATTATTACAGATATGCTACATTGTGTTTTTTCAGGTTCATCGTGATGCATGCATGTCTCTAGACTGACGGTGCTAGTAGTTCATCTGAAGACAGTTCGATCACCATATTCAAGATTTTCATACTAGCTCATGCTAAGCGAACTTCATCAACATCACAACTCACCATTACTGACTGGAAGTGATGCATCATTTGTCAAGAGGACAAGATGGAGACAGTGAGCAAACTTAAACAATGTAAGAGAAAACTACATTGGTAGTGGATACAGTTCACTCGCAGAGAATTTGATCAAATTCAATGAACTTGGAGAGCTTCCAGAATCACTCTAATTATAAATACTTGATGATGCCCATAGTATTGAAGCTGTGATGGTTGTACACGGCCCAAAATTCTACCATAGTGCAAGCTCCAGTACAACAACACCAAACTACAGATAGCACAAAAGTGAGCACTCAAGAAAGAAGGTCAGAGCGATGAAGAAATAACTTCATGCAGACGTACCAGAACGCATTCATGTTTGAGTACAAAGAAGGTTCAAGAAACTTGTTTTTTCTGTGGACTAATAGTCTTCGGAAAGCTGCAACGTTCGAAATTAACAGACGGGTTCGTGCCTGTGCAAATCGTCTTTGTGATACAGAACTGCTTGGTCTGCTCAGTGGTAGGGGCATGGTTGCGTTGGACGCCCAGTATCACCTGCAGTGCTTGATAGGACATTGCAAGCTCGCGGGGACCACACGACTCTGACCAAGAGAAAGCAATGTCGGCAGTAGTATTTATATAACTCGTCCTCTACATTTAAGAAACAAGACAAGATGATGAGACAGCACCAGTATTTAGATTAGCCGATCTTGCCCACCTATATCAGTCGAGGATAGAACAGCTCGGAGTGCAGCTCGATACGAGAGTCCACTCCACACGACTCAAACAGAGACTGCTATTCCAGTTTCCTGACATGCGATCACACACCAAGAAATGAAACATATTGATGGCATTTGAAGAAGATCTCGGTACTGCTCTTTACAAATCCTGCGAACTTGGCAGTGATAATGGTGTAGTCCATCTTGCACGTGATACACACATTGTTCGCCGTCATATGTTTAGAATAACCAAACCCTTCACAGAGTTCTTTGATGGATGTCAGGAAGAATATATGCCACTGTTGCTGCTTGCACTAGTCAGCATGATTCTAAAGGGACCTAGAATCAAGTACCAGACGGAAGACACTAACCCTGTAGCAATTACCGCAGCCATGATACTGAGGTTCAACAGCGTCAAACAGAAGCGAACTCGTGGCACCACCACTCCACGTGTGTAAGGCACAATGTTGCACAACATACCCCAATTCTAAAATACATAGGGATGATGTTTTATGCTCATACAAGCAAAACATAATAAGTCGACAGATTTTCACCCATTGGCTTAAGCATCTCGTATGACAGAGTGATCCAGCTCTCAGCACAGATGGGCAAACCTATCTGCAAACAGTTTCACACAGAACAAGTTGTCTCCCCCCCCCCAAATATGCGTGACGAAGTGTTTACATCTGCTGCTATAGACAACATAGACTACAAGCCCAGTGCAACAACATAAACAAACTCCTTCCATGGTACAGGTATTTTTTAATGCAACATATTTCTTTTACTGGTGAAGGAGTGAATCTGATCATCGTTGTTTCCGAGGATCAGGGGGTGTACGGTCTAAGACTGTCGCCTCTGCCGCACTATTATACTGACGGACCACCGTCACAATCAGCATCAAGGGGTCGCCTGACCGAGCTGCTAGAGTAGAGTCATTGACCAGAGAAAACTTCCAACGTCAGACTGATGAAGAAACACAATGGCTAGTCAATGTATAAAACTGATACAGTAGACAAGGAAAACACATATTGGGCTGCATTTTACGCAAGCCAGCAGCCACCAAATGATGGATTTATTTGCCCCACGTCGCTGCACCCACTCATCATGGAAAGTGCTCACACTGTGCCCATGATCCGCCATTCAATGGACGTTGTGAAGAATGCTGTAGACCACTTGAATCCTGGACAAACACCAGTGATCACTTTTGATCAGCCATTGTTTGCTTTTGCAAAGCAGATACAGTGGAAGTGGGCAGATAGTTATAATAGAAGATCACATAATAGTTATGTTTGGTGGTATCAACATGGAGATGGCGACACTGAAGCCACTTGGGTACTGGCTGAAAGGAAGTGGTTGGGTGCAAGCACTGGTGCAAGCTAAGATTGCGACAGCAGGGACAGCATACCTATTCTTGCAAACATCTCATCTCTTGCGCACTAGAAGAGCACTCAAGTTAATTAAGCAGCACTGTGCATCCTGAAACACTATGTTTACGACCGCTTCTGTTTGGAAGACACCACAGCTGCAGAGGAACTTTCTGCGTTTGAAGACTGCTGTCGCAAGAGACGAGACAACATCCCCCAATTTCGTTACAGGGTAACTGAGCTGGAACTCGAATATTTGATTCAAGTGCATGTGCGTTCCCTCAGACAGGGATCGTTAGTGGTGTACCTCGATGCTCTAACAGTAACCTTGGATACACGCACTAGTTCACACCCACTATGCTAGTTTGATACAAGTGTACCTGAAAGACATGGCCGAGCTAACAACCAACTACCCAAACGTAGCCAGAAAATATAGCGAGATCACTTCACAGTCAAAATGATGCAGTGGGTGTTCTTATCAATTCCGGCTGACACGGCACATGAGCAGAATAATGCCTGTATCAAAGGAGATGGTGGTTTCGCATACTACAACCCAAGTGCCATTTGTTGCTAGATGTTTTCAGGACCAGAAGTTGCTAGGGTGATCGAAGAGTTCCAAGACGTGAGCCAATATTGTAGACGGTAAAAAGCAATCACACGCCATCATAATCAGGCTCCAAGTGTGCAGGCCTCAGTTGTGAGAGATAGTGTTATAGCTGATATGGGGAACTACTTAGACGAGGAGAGCCAGGATCTAGTTATACTGGATTCAAATGGCATAGCAAGGCCTGCTGCTGTTGAGACCGTGATGAATACCAGGAAGATTGGCCAAGAGCAGTTCCAGGCTGTCACCGGATAGTTGTTGTTGGACATAACAAAGTCAGTGGACAACCCCATACCTCGTATCAAGCTAAATGTGTTCAGAATATCAACTTCAAGAAGCCAAAGTTAAAGTCCTCAACAGCTCACCACCGTCAAGAATGACCGTGAACTCTTCGAACGCCTGCACATTGGCTGCCAGAAGAGGGTAGGACAGCTTGATGAGTTCGTTTGTCATGAGAACCAGGCATATCCTCCTGCACTGTCTGATGGTGGGCACCTCTTTACTGGTATCAAGAGTGAGCTCGTCACATGTTTGGAAGAAATCTCCGACACTAAGACAGAGACTCCTGTCACTAGCTGTATACTGCTTTATGGAGCAGGTATCGCCCAGATGCTGAAGCCGGCTGCATCAGATCTTCATTCCATATATATCTATTAAGCTGTAAACCGTGTCACGCCTTGCTCTGATCTGGGATACTTACCTTGCTGAGCTACTAAAAGGTAGTGCACTGGCAAAGAGGGGGCAAGACGTGCGGAAACGTGTGGTTACCGCCGCATCCATACCAGGAAACTGGCAGCACTTCTTACGAGTGTCAAGCAACAGGACCGAGCTGTGTAAGTTTCTCACAACAGGACTTTTGGAATTGTTTGACCACGAAAACAAGCAGCTCGTCATCACTGATAGAGAGACAGTGCTCAGCAAGCCACTACTACCATATCTGACTTCACTCGACCCACGCAACGATTAAAAGGCCGACAGTTAGATGTTGCTGCATGCATCTCACGGACATCATTCAATACTTATCCGGACAGTAGACACCGATGTTGTGGTGCTGCCAGTTTTAGTGGTACAGGAATGCAACCAGAAGACAAACTATGGCTGGCATTCGGAACATACCCAAGTTTCCGATACCTAGCAGCACATTTAATAGCAGCTGAACTGGGACCAGACAAAGCTCATGCACTGTCAATGTTCCACGCTCTAACTGGATGCGATACTGTGTCAAACTTTGCAAGAAATTGAAAGAAGACCGCATCGGCAATTTGGGCAGTACTGCCAGAGTTAACGTATGCGCTGACGCAGCTGCCCTCCGCACCAAGTGACATACAAAATGATGCAATGGGTATCATCGAGAGGTTAGTGATCCTGTTGTATGATCAAACCAGCAAATACACGGGCATTGAAAAGGCCAGGAGGAAACTCTTCGCAAAGCAGAACAATGTGCAGCTGATCCCTCCAACGAAGAGCCCTTTCGACTATCATCTCGTCAGGAGAAAATCGATAGTTTGAATTAACAATAACGTCGAAAGAAAGAGCAAAATGGGGAATTGAGTGTGCCAAAATTAACGATAAAGCGATTAACATTCAATTTAATGATTTCGTTAAAAGTAGATTAATAGGCACTACGTTAAAGGGGATAACAACAAAATTGGGAAGGCGTTCAAAGTCTCCCAAAGAGATTAAGCGATCAGACAAATTCTTTCTGCCGGCACAAGGATGGTTTTCGAATAGTGATAGAGACAGATTCTAATATTTTCAAATGGTTCTTGGAATCTGCACTATGCAATACCTCAAAACGGTCTATTTTTATAGCTACTGGCACAGCTAGGGTTTTCAACCAAATGCTGGACAATAGCAGAGTCCAGAGAATTAGAGGAGGGGTAACACAAGGACCCTACCCTTACCTGACGTATTTTGGCTGGAACGGACTGGTTTATGCGGGTCTGCAAATGCAAGGAAGTGCGCCCTATATAGCCAGCATAACACTGACATTTAAATTGGTATACAATATTACTATAATTTGTATAGGGCACACTATTCTTGCGAAAGGAAGGAAAAGCAGGTCTAGCAGCATAAACTAATCGTAAGGAAACAGAGTAGAAACTATTGCTAATGCTATCAACAATCTGTTTACCTAGTTTAATACTATTTCCCCCTATCCAAGGTAATTTCAAATAAATGGGGCATTTTACAGGCCCAAATATTTTAGGGGATTTAAAGTCAGCAAACTTTTGTTATTAATGCAATCATTGATAAGGTCCTCAGGATAACCATTATCAATGAATATATCCCTGATCATATTAAGTTCATACTCTAATCTACTTGGAGAACAAATGACGGGGGCTCTATGCACCAAAGTGTAAATTAAGCCTACCTTTCTAGACTTAGGCACAGAAGAAGACCGGTTTACATACAGGCTCGTAAAAGTAGGCTTCTTGTAGATGGAAGTGAGAAAGCCACCCCTTGAACGTTCAACAAGAACATCCAAGAAGGGAAGACAATTATCCTTCTCACTTTCCATCGTAAACTTTAGAGCCTCATGAATAGAATTTAACTTACGAAAGAATGCCAGTGCTCCACACTGCGAGGAAAACATCGCAAAAGTGTCATCCACATATCTAACATAAGTAGTGGGCATCTTTACAGACCTAAATAAAACGGATTCATAATATCCGACGAAGATATCAGCTAAAGTGGGGGCCAATGGACTACCCATTGAGACCCCGTCGACCTGACTATACATAATATTATCGAAGCTGAACTCGACTGATTTAGTGCATAGAAGTATCAATTCTATGAAGATCTCCCTAGGGAAACAAGGGGCAGTCAGGCAACCTTCATAGAAAACGTTGGCACAAATAGTTATAGTCTCATCTAAAAGTTGATTAGTAAAGAGACTAGATACATCTAAAGAGCACATAAATGATGTCTCAGAATCCGGATCTAACCCACGTAGAACTCCAGTAAACCGATAGGAATCAGGGATGCAGTGCGTTGTGTATAGATCACGCAGAGGTTGCAGGATTCCTATAAGCCACTGAGCCAAAGAATGTTGGGCGGACCCTATCATAGATAATATAGGTCTCAGTGGCACCCCTCTCCTTGTGTATTTTAGGAAGACCATATAATCCAGGTCGCAAGGACCCAGAGGGTTTGATCCTATCATAGACCTACTTCGAAAAAAACTTTAAATAAATACAGAAGACGCTTCTGCATCTTGATCTCGTTCTTACAAGTATTATCTGCAGACTCGACAGGGCCAAGTCTACATAATTTAGTAGTGTCGTTAAGAATAAATAACATTTTGTTAACGTAGTCACTACGATCATATACCACAACTCCCGCACCATTATCTAGTTTGCAAATGTAAATGTCTTCATTAGATTTTAACGCTATTATGGTTTGAAATTGCGTTTTATTCAAAATAAAGTCACTGTGGTCAATGGAAGCGTTACTGTATTGCTGTGCCAAGTCAACCAACCTAGATTTCATTCTAGAAACATTATCTAAAGAACTAGGAAAGTGATGTATAATTTGAGAAAACAAAACCTCGAAAGAAGCGAGGGGTTTCTCTTTGTTAATGTGGGTAGGGGGAATACAAAAATCTAACCCCTTAGACAAAACTTTAATTTCGATATCTGTTAATACAGTGGTCGAAAAATTAAATATATGTTTGCTCCCATTATTTATTTCACAACCATAACGTCTTCGAACAAGAAGGGCAAGTTGTTTATTATATTTCATAGAAGCATGTTGCTTGGCAAATTCATCACCAATAGACAGATACTTGCAGAAACGAATGAAATAAAAAAAAGACAAGAAGCCTTTAACTACAAACTAGAGACGATGACGAATACTAATAAAGTATTTACGCTTTTCAGACAACTTACTAATGCCATCACTCATAAGAAGCACGCTCCATAGAAAAACTGGGTCTAACGTTAGACGTAGCAATACGGTTTAAAATATAAAGAGGAGCCACATCCTGTTTAAGACAAGAATGTAAAAAAGCGACAAAAAGGTTAATAGATCGAATTCTGCTCTTTAATCGTATGCTAGTATTTAATTGAATTATTTGGTGGTGCCTATACCTCTTCCGTAGATATTTAAATAAATGTTTTGAGGTACAAATCTTATAAATACATTTAAAAAGAATACGCGGAAATCTCTCTAAGGCCCTTTCGACTAACATCTCATCAGGAGAAAATCGATAGTTTTAATTAATAATAACGTCGAAAGAAAAAGCAAAATGGGGAATTGAGTGTGCCAAAATTAACGATAAAGCGGTTACAATTCAATTTAATGATTTCGTTAAAAGTCGATTAAAAGGCACTATGTGAAATGAATCATCAAATTGAATCATTAAATTGAATGTTAAGCGCTTTATCGTTAATTTTGGCACACTCAATTCCTTATTTTGCTATTTCTTTCGACGTTATTGTTACTTAAAACTATCGATTATCTCCTGACGAGATGATAGTCGAAAGGGACTTAGAGAGATTTCACGCGTATTCTTTTTAAATATATATATATATATATATATATATATATATATATATATATATATATATATATATATATATAACTTCTTTGTAATGTAGCAGGAAAAATCCTTGCAGAGTGCTCGATTAATTAATAATGAAAGTTAAAAATTAAAAATTAAAAAGTAAATGCGTAATATTAATTTATTTTGGTACAGAGACATTACTACAAAATTAGTGCCGTCGGTTTCAAGCACGGAAAGACTTAGCCATCTATATATATATATATATATATATATATATATGGGTACATAAAAATCAGTACATAAGTGCCGTCGGTTTCAAGCACGGAAATACTTAGCCATCCGGCTCTCTTCAGCTTCTGTAGTCATCTGTTTCGGAAATGTGGCCACGTGTCACTCTTGTTTGGACGCGTTATTTGCTTAGAGTGCTTGTGTATGTCTGTCTAAATTTTGTGTACAGAAGGTTTAATAAGGTTTGGAAAAAAGGGGGAGGGTGAAAAGTTACATAATTCTAAAAGCTACAACTATTGTGAAGAAGTAAATCTTGAAAAGATCTGAATTTTATACCTTTATAATATAAATTTTGCTATCAATATATTGGGTCTAATGTTTGCTAATCGTCTTAAGTACAATAGCTTAATACATTATTTGTTTAGTTCTATCGAATTAGAAGACACACAGACATGGTATATGTGATAAATTAAGCTTCGAGGCAAACGTATTCAGAAAACAGGGCACACTTATGTTTACTGTACGTATTTATCGGTAAATCAGCTTCGTTTGATTTAATTTTTAATATAACGCGATGCATCGTGTAAACGATTTGTTTTATAATATAAATAATACTAGATATTAGTTTTATTCCTGCAGAAAGCAAATGTTATAGATCATAGACTAGTATTGTTACGTTAGATGAACATTGGATTCAACATAATGTTCATCGATTTAAGGAAAGCTATGATGCAAATTATTGTTTGTTTTGGTAAACCCAATATTGGCATTAGCTTTCCTGTGCGTACATGCTACTATTATAATAGGATAGTTCAGACATGTGTCTGTTATTCCTATTTCAATAAATATTAAAAATTCCAAAATATTTCCTAATTTTATTTTGATCATTTGCCTAAAAATGTTACTTAAACGATCTTACCGACGCATATTTTCTGAATGGATACCCCCCGTTATCATTATCATATAAATTACGAGCTCAGAATGACGAGCAATATACATGTCTACAAACCTAGCCTTTTAATTATGTTGATATGTCATCTCTCGTATTCATATCAACATAACTACTTTCAGCTATTTGGTAAATTGCAGATGTGGTCTACCTTAAAAAAAATCGTAAAATGTATATGTTATTGCAAATATTTTTCCTATGGTATCTTCTACAAGTCCCTCTAACCTGATACAAAAATGTATGCATGCAATAAAACGCAATATAATCCCATATTATACCATATCATTGCATTGTTATTCGATAGGTATTACATCTTGATAGAATTAGGAATCTATTAAAGCCTTGAACGATAGCATTATTTTGTGTCAAACTAGTAAAACATGTGTTTAATGTTAGAGAGCCAAAGAGGCAGTAGTATGTATTCTACCGTTTGGATCATGAGAAAACATAATTTAATAACAGTTCGTCCAGTGTCGTATTGGTTATTTGGATTATTTTCAGCCAATTTAATGGAGCTATGGATTATCTTGGTCGTCTAGTTTCGTTTTTGTAGTACGTTTAGTACACTTGTTTGTTGAACTCGTAACTTGTTTTTCTATTCTCTTTGAAGATAAACCCACCACATATGTAGCAGAAATAATTGTTGCCATTTAAAAAAAAACTTTCATTACATCTTGTCATTTTATACTATTCTGATCTTCCTCCTAAAACTTATGATGCATTGTAAATATTGAGAGATCGGAATTATATTATGTCTTTCAACATAGAAATTAACTCATACAGATAAACTGCAAATTATTGATTTCTAATACATTTACTCATCATTACGGGAATGCTTGCTCATAATTATGACCTCATTTGATTTACCTATTTTTCTGAAAAGTGTGTACAGTAATTCAAACGAGTATTCCTATTTAGGGGTTTCCAGATATAATTGCTTTTTTACTTCTTAACAACGATGGGGGCGTTACAAATCACTAACTGGAAGAGAGAAGGAAATAATATTTAAACGACTAAAGGGTCATCCCCTGGTGTAATTGACTCAGTAACATATTTCTGAAGGACACTTCATCAAAGATGTGACATTCAGATGTGGGAATATTCAAGACTGCCAACAACTGGCGGTTGAGAATATTGACCTTAAAGAGGAAACATTGACAATCAAACAAATCAATCTTTACAGCAACTGGTTGTTTAGATTCATGGAATTAACGAGGGATGCATGTTTGTAAACAACAGCTTCTGTGAAAGTTCCACTCAAAAACTTACACGAAGACACACACATACAGAAAATGGAATGGGGAAAGAAATATTAAGATGTATATAAGTAAGGTAATTTTCACTTATTACTCCGGTGCAACCGATGATATCCATGACGGTTGGGCAAAAGAGTTGTGGTATACCAGAGATGAGAGTCACTATCGTTGAGACGAAAACAAAACGATGCAGGAGTCATGATATATGTAGGTATGTTTGTAGATTGTCTCGTTGGTCCTATAAGAGTACCTGAAAACAACTAATTCTGCTGCCTATACCATTTTTTGAGAGACTCTCTGTTACGTTGGCTTTATGACATAAATCTTTCTATACTAAGGGAAGTGGTTGTATGGCCGACAATTCTCACTCTGCTAATGCGATTCAATCACTCTTTGCATCTTTGGGCATCAAATGTACAGTGTTAATTAGCAAGCCTCGACGTTCCCTATGTCTAAAATCCATTGAACACTTTTTGTCTATCATCAAACACTATGTGTATGGAACAATACGTCGATTTCCGTCTCAAACGGACTCATGGAATGCTATTAATAATTTAGCTATGGCAGTGCTACTAGCCACTATTAGAACATTGACTGATTTAGTCAATACATGAATTTGTTATGTTACGAACTTCCATGGTGAATATATGTGTGCATAAGGAATTTGTTCATCATATATATTGAACTCTATATCATTGTATAATTAATGATGTGAATAAACTGTAAGATATAACCGTCATTCATATGTATCTTATTTGTGTATTCCTTATTTTAACCATTAGAGGTTACCGTTGTTTATTTTTAATGAAAAGCTATTACCATAGTCGGTAAACATTCAATATTTTACTTTACAAACAATGGCTATGAAGTTATGCTTATTTTTAGTAATGCTTTTATTACAAACTTTTAGGTTTCCGTATGAAAAAAATATCAGTACTTGAGTCATGGTAAATCGAGAAATAACTATATTTGTTAAAAAGCTATTAACGCTGGTCGCAGTCTATAAATGCTCACCAAAACTTAATCAATATAGGACATTTTACGTAAAAATAAGTAACTTTGAAATGAGTTGTACACACAAAACCCGACATGCATTAGAAAGATGGAATACATTTTTTTAAAAATCAGCGCCCAACAATTGGCTAATATACATTGGTTTTGAGCCTGGCAGAATAATTGCGTATATTATATAATATATATTCAACGTATATGAGCTGATAAATTACAATGCATATATGTTCGTGTCTGCATAGACTTCTATAACATTTCCGATAAAATAGATATACATATAATTGTAACAATAAGTACGAAGATGAGCACGATATTGGCAACGAGCATCTGAAAAAAATTCTATAAAATATGTAAATATGAAAAAAGTTCGTTCAGAAAATCATTCTCTCTTTAAAGCCCCTTTGTTCGATTTTTTTTATTTAGGAGGTGGTCTTGGTGAAGTTGATAGGAACGTGGCGTGTCATGTAAAACTTATCTCGGCTTCATAGATCGACTTTCACTATGGGTATCACTGACTTACATGTGTCCCCTTATGTAAGTACCTGAATGTGGAAAATATTACGAAAACCGATGCTAACAACAGTACCAAGTCCTTTTAAAAACGTATTAGGTTGATTCATTTGAATTTAATTTTTTATTTGTTTATCATTCAGGCACCATTCGCAGACACTTTTCGAAATGAAGCAGAAATAATTTTATCTCGAGAGAAACCTAATAAACAACATTTTATGTGGGAAAACAGCAAATGTTAAGATAAATGAAACACCCTCCTTAATAATAGCGTGTTAATTGTGCGTCGCACTGGCGATCGTCCAACCATAATCGGGCGGGTTTGGCTTAAGTTTTAGAATATGAGTCGTCTCTTTGTTCGTGTCAATACGATCAGATTGTGTGTTAAACGCTTATATTCTTTTTTTTTTTTTTTTTTTTTTTTTACTGTTGTAAATATGTTTGTTCGTTGATTAATATTTCACTGTTATGTTATTTTAACGATAATAAAGAACATTTAATTATAAAGACATTTACATATGTTATATATTAAACACAATGACTATTCCCAGTTCAGGAAGTATAATTTTCTGTATCCCCTTATTAATTATAATTCATATTTTATTGTTATTTGTTTATAAGTTGTATTACTATGATAATCTTGATATTTTTATATTTATTATTATTATTATTATTATTATTATTATTATTATTATTATTATTATTATTATTATTATTATAATTATAATAATTATCATTATTATTATAATTATTATTCTTATTATAATAAATATAATTATTATTATTATTATTAAAATTATAATTATTATTATTATTTGTACTCACTAGGAGTTCTCACACAGACAACAACCAGTGGTATTTCCTGGAGTCTGAGTGACAACAATCCTCTCCAGATTTCCAGTATTATTCACCTTATTTCGATAACGATGCGGTATCGCAACGGCCTCTTACCATTGATTTCTCGCTGGTAAGGACAATTAGTATTCTCTGGGATTTGGGTGGCAATAAGTCTCCTCAAGGTCCCAGTATTCTCTGCACTTATCCAGTGATGGTCTGGTTTGTGCTGTCCCTCCTCGGTCTCTCATCCTTCTCGACCCTCTACAAATATTTTGCCTAGGCCGGCACCATTGAAAAAATGAAATTAAATTAAATTAAAAAATAAAATAAATAAAACTTTTTTTTTTTTAATTCCTTAATTTTTTCTTTTTCTCTTTCCTCATATTTAAAAAAATAATTTTTAATTCTTCTTTTTTTTTGGGGGGGGTGAGGAGCTTGTTTTTTGTAATTTCTGTTTCTTTGGTTCAGTTTTGTGTAGTAATAGCTGAGGCCGGTGTAATTTATTGGGGGTGGGATTATGAAGTGTTGTTTCTTGCAGTTTCTGTTCCTTGGTTCTTGTTGTGGTGTTCTTCGTGTTGTTTTGTTTTCTCCCTGCTGTACATTCTTTGTGACTGGTTAGCCTTTGTAGATTATGCGTGTTGGTTTCCGCATTCGAGGATTTTCCTTAAGATTGCAGCTGTTTTGATCATTGCCGTCCTTTGTATGGTTTCGATGGTCCCTTTGATTCCAATTTCTCCCAGTCTTTTCTCCAGTTTTTTGGGGATTGTTTCTAGTGCTCCTACGATTATTCGTATTATACTAACTATCTTCATGCTCCATATTCATTTCAGTTCTCTGGCTAGTTGTGTGTATTTACTTCGTTTTTCTGTTTCTTTGATCTTCACTCTGTGGACTGCTGGAACAGCGAAGTCTACGATTTTACAAGATGTTTCCTTTTTGTATATTATAATAACATCAGATATCCTTGCTTGTATGATTTTTTCTGTTTGTATATCCATATCCCAGAAGATGTAGTGTGTTTCGTTTTCCAATACTGTTTCTGGCTTATGTTTGTACCATTTGTCTGCATATTCGAAATTCAATTGGTTGCACAGTTCCCTGTGTATTACTTTTCCAACACAGTCATGTCTGTTCTTGTATTATTTTTTGGGCAAGTTTGCTACATTCACTTATTATATGATTTATTGTTTCGTCTTTTTGTTCACACAGTCTGCATTTATTGTTTTCCTAGGTTTTATCTATTTTAGCTTTAATGTAGTTTGTCCTAATCACATTGTTCTGTGCAGCCATATTATTATTGTTATAATTATAATAATAATAATAATAATAATAATAATAATAATAATTATTATTATTATTATTATTATTATTATTATTATTATTTTACTCACTACGAGTTCTCACACAGATCATCGTCAATGATTGCTCAACGACAACACCCAGTAGTATTTCCTGGATTCTGAGTGACAACACGCCTTCCAAGTTTCCCAAGATTTTCTTGACCTCTTTTCGATAACCACTGCAAATAACATTGACGTATCGCAACAGGCTCTTAGCATTGATTTCTCGCAGTATTATCCGCAGTCTTCCAGTGGAGGTCTTGTCTGTGCTGTCCCTCCTCTGTAGGACAAAGGGCCTAGCAACAGGGGTGACCCTTAAGAAAACAAGTAAATAACTTCTCACGTGATTTCAAATATTTATTTCAACACGTGTTCATTAGGGTGCGATTCATTCTTGCAAGAAAAATATCCACGTGTTTTCACATATTTCTGTACACATTCCCCCCCCCCCCGCCCGAAGTTTTTTCTTTAAACACGTGTTCACTAAGGTGCGATAGTATTTGTGAAAAGTCTCAAAATGAATTTTAAAAAGTTACTTTTTTCGGAATATCCAACCAAACTCTAACCCTAACCCCAAAAATGTAAGCATTTAAAAAGAATAAGTCTGTTTTTGTCCGGTTCAAAAGCTATATCAGTACCAAAATGACCAAATGTGTGACTGCCCCCCCCCTCACCTCAAATAAAATCTAAAATAACGATTTTTGAATATTTCTTCCAACACGTGTTCGCAAGGGTGTTATTCTAATTGGGCAAAAAGTGGGTTCTCACTTTACGTATAACTGATATAGGAAAGTGATCCCCATCATATCCTAAAATCTAAAATAATGAACATTTTAATTTTATTTTTTCATTGCAGATATTTTTCATGGCTGTTTACATGTAATTTGCCAAAAAAAGTAGAATTTTTATTTATTTAGAAAGGAAAATGTAAGGGGTGAGATTCCGTGGCCAACAAATGGGTGCTCACTTTACGTATAACTTATATAGGAAAGTGATCCCCCCACACTTTTAAAATATAAAATAATACAAATTTTCATAATTTGTTTTCTTACCGGATATTTGTTGAAGGTGTTAACATGTAATTTGCTCCAAAAAGTAGAAACCTTTTTTTTAGTGGGCGGAATACGAGGGGTGCAGGTCTATAAATTTACCTTATTTTCTTCCTGTTGTGAATTCCATGTGACTGGTTAGCCTTTTTAGCTTATGCAGGTAGTTGTCCGCATTCAAGTATGTTCCTTAAGATTGTTGCTGTTTTGATCATTGTCGTCCTTTGTATGGTGTCGATGCTCCCTTTGATTCCAATTTATTTCAGTTTTTCCCCAGGCTTTTCGGGATTGTTCATAGTGCACCTTCCATTATGGGTATTATACTGACCTTCTAAATGCTCCATATTCATTTCAGTTCTCTAACTAGTTATGTGTATTTTTTTCATTCTCCGTTCCTTTGATCTTTAAACGGTGTCTGCTGGAACGGCGAAGTCTACTTAAGTTTCCAGTATTTTCTTCACACTTTCAGTGAAGGGCTCGTTGATGCTATCGCTCATCAGTCTTTCCACTATTCTACACCTTACTAGACAATGGTGAATGGTGAATGGCGCCCATCGTGGTTAGTCTAAATGACAATTGTATTTTCGGAGTAGGGCTATTTTATTTTGGTGTTTATTTGTGGTTTATCAGTGTTATGTGGTATGACATCTGATCACTTTATTCTAAGATGTTAATACATGTTTTATTTTTATTTTCATTTCCCTTAAATCATGGTGTCTATGTTCTCAAAATGTAGCCAAATATGTTTTACCTATTTTCACGAATGTTTTAGTACTCTTACTAAATGTAATCACTGTACTTATTTAGTGAAATAACCCTGTAAGCTCTTGCAAGAGGTCGACGTTTTGACTTAATGTTGCTGCCTCTTTAACATTCACATTTTTATAGGTTTTCTTATTCTTGGCTATTTTATAATCATCATGAACAACGAGAAGCCGCGAATACCTTATGTGTTTTTATTACATTACTAATTGTGTATGTTTGCATTGTTGTCTCCGAATAGGTGTGCGTTCATTTTAAGATAGTTACTCAAATGTGTTATATTATTCCCCTGTGTGTTCGCAAATTAAGACGTTTTCATGCTTCCCATTGGACTACATTTGCGACACAGTGTGATAAATTACACATAATTAACACAATAGGAGAACATTGTAATCGCCATATATACACAGACAATATCGACATATAATTACGAGTAAAAGTTTAACTTGTCGAATTGTGAGTGTTTGTATAAAAAATAGACTCGAACGAGACTAACACATTTTATTAAATGCAAGGCAAATATTGAGAACTTACTTTGCTTCCTCGCTCTTAAAACTAATTGAGGTTTAGCCTTGACATGATGAAAGAAAGTCCAATTCTCGGCTGTCAGTGTAACTATTAACAAGGTAGGTGTAGTATTTTGGGGATTATTTGAACCCTTTTTTTCCTGAGATCCATTTGACTTTCTTAAGCATAAAGTTTGGAAATAAAAATAACGACATCATATAATCACTTGTTCTCTAAAAATGAGAACTTTTAGATCAGCAAGTTTGGTACCTTAAAGACTTAAAGAGGGTTATGTCTGAGCGTGGCAGCAGGGTCAGTTGTTGCTGAGCTATACATGTTTAATATAGGCTGTGCAACTTGATCACCTATCCAGTCACATTATCTTCAAACTGGTTCTTGCAAAATGTGGTTGTGGTGAGGAGATAAAGTGTCAGTGTTTCGTAAAACTGATTCTTTGTTCACCTCTACTTACTCCAGCATTCTTAGAAAATCTCAATTAACCCTTGGGTAATAATTACGTTGTAGAGATATAGATAGTAAGCATTTTTCTGGACCCTTCTCTAAACACACACTTCCATTAATTCGTTCACTTAATGACCATTCGGTATAATCTACGTCGTCTGCGATAGCTGACGCGCGTCGTCTTCCTGCACCTGGGCAAGTGATATATAAGCAATGGCATCTCTCTTTATAAATAATTATGTATGTTGGTTCGTTTTAACTGTGCTGTTTCTAGAGACTCAAGCACTTACAATCAATGCTTTTCACAAACATTACGTCGGAATTGTGGATCTCTTTGAAGTGCGAATCCCTAATGTAGAGAACGTTGTTTTATATAAGCTGCAGGGCCTTCAACATTGTACACTTTCTAACACATTGCTGTAACCGATATTTTCGGTCCACATGGCGTCGCCATAACCCTCAATGAAAGTAGCGATGAAGCAAATAATAGGATGTCATAATCAAAACATATATTATAAAAATATATAATTAGTAATATGCACATGAACCGGCATTTTATAAACTAGTTCCATACCAGTGAATCAAATCATTGACAAACTGGTAAAATGTCGTGACAGATTATTTAACAAAAGCCGTATGAAAAGTGCGTTTTTTATTATTATAAGATTGTTTTTGATTTTGCTATAAAATTATTTATTCTATTAATAATATATATATATATATATATATGTATATATACATATATATATATATATATATATTGATTATATTTAATACTCGCAAATCTATGCTCACTCAGTCCTCATATTCTTGTTCTATAATGATTAATATCTACATAGACTGACTGCCACATGAGTAGGTAATAAATGAGATGATTATATTATGACGAAGGATCCCTATCCCGACCCCAAAACAGCAGTATATGCATGGCAGGATGATAACATAACAACTAAATAGATAGTACATTTCCGCGTTCTGTCTCCCCCAAAAAGAGAATGTAATCCTGAGAGGATTGTATTATGATGAACAAACATATACTATACTACCTTTCCAAAGACGAGGTAATGCCTTGAAGGATGGAATCATAATGGACGAACATATATTACACTACCCCCAAAGAGAGAAGTAATGTCTGGTAGCATGGTATTATGACAGCAACTCTTCTACTACAATACCCCTCTCCGACATTTAGAAAGTAATTCATGAAGAGGTCACTTACCCCAATGAAAGGAGAACGTAATACATTCGAGAATTATATTATGGCAACATAATGGATAATAAGCTACTCGTTTTTTCAAAAGAGAATGCAATACTTGGGAGGATTACCTACACGCTTTTACCAAAGGGTAATTACAGGAAGAGTAGTTATAAAACAACAAAACCGATACTAAGCTTCCAAGACCCATACAAATAAAACGATAATAGAGTAAAGCTGCTGTTTTTATTCATTTAAAAATGACAAGCCGAAAAACAATATGTTTATATTTTCTCAGCCTTATGGGAAAAATCAAAGTGTAGTATACCTTCTCCAAATCTCAGCAACATTATACGTGTTACTATTGACGGCACTATTGTATATATATGAGACAATATGACAATGCAAATTACAAACGTATATTATAGAATATGAATTCATCAGAAGCTGTTTAAAAGAAATTATGCAAACTGTTAATGGATGTTTACAGATTTATATATAGAGAGTATTTCATCGAGATCGCTTCAGACAATACATGAATCAACTTAATGTAAGGAGCATAAAAATACAACTTAAAACCCAGCCAACGATAAATGTTATATTGATAGATTCCGACTCAGAAATCGTATCATCTTTGTCAGAAATATCGCTCATAGAATGTGAGGACTAACAGAAAACTCAAGGGTATCGAGTGTTACGAGGTTGCTGAAAGTAAACCGAAAGTTCACCTTCTACTCTCCTACTTATCTAAGATATCACATAATTAAGAAAGTATACCCCGTTTTTATATAAAAAGTGTTAGGATAAGAAATTTAAAAAATGTCGAATGTATTCAGTAAGACAATTCACATTGAAATAATTGAATATCATTAGTTATCTTGAAGCACATTATACGAATTGTCTCAAACGAAAAAAAAAACATTTATTGTATTCTGTAAGAAAGTATGAATTATTTTGTTAGGCAGACCCATAAATTATAAACAGTCTAAATCAAGTAGTGTATTACAACTTTCTTTTATTTTCATGATTGTGCTGTGCATTCCAATTGTTTCAATCCTATTTATTAACGGTGTCACTCTAGACATGCCAACGAATGTTTAGAATATTCTATAGTATTATGAAAATGTCCAACTCATATCATGCCCATGAAAATTGAAACGCAGAAAAAGCGGGTAAAAAGTGGGTAAAAAAGTGGGTAAATGATCATGCTTATGTTCTGCGCTGATCAGATACTGAGTGTCAACTCGACACATTTTTTATAATATGTAGTATACATTGATCATACATTGATTTGTTATTTTACACATGCATCTTTCAAGACAGCTTGCATAATACTTTTACAATTTCCTTATATTTAAGAACTGTATTTAAAAAAAAATGGAAGTAAATCATAATACACTATTTTGTTTAGGTTCGGGCAATGTAATATATATATATATATATATATATATATATATATATATATATATATATATATATATATATATATATATATATATATATATTAGCAGGGCTACCCGACGTTGCTGGGGGCGATAAAAAACAAAGTAGTAGAAATTAAAGAGTGTGTGTAACATCTTTATATAAAAACTTCAATCTCTCTTCTTTCTTTAGCTTTCTTTCTTTCCCTGGTCCTCATTATTTCCCTCCCTCCTTTAACCCTCTATTTACCTTTTTCCCCATATGATTCTTATCGTTTTAACTGTGTTAATAACTAATAATAATGTAATTCACGTAAATTCTTTTTACTAAATATGTATTTTATGTAACTGCGGATTTTCTTAAAGAAATATGCTATGTAAGCAAGCAAACATTTTTGATGAAAGTTATTAATTATTCTTACATTGTAATTTTGATCCCGAAATAAAATTATATTTTATTTTTTCAAGACTTTAAAATCGAATTTGAATGCCATTACTTAATCGCTGGCGGCCATGTTGTAATTTCCTATAATTTTCTTTCGTAAAATAATAGCAATAGTTTTATTAGCGTTTGTCGCTTATTTAAAAAACAATACCAAAGAACTAAAAATGTAGAGGCGCGTCCCTGGCGCTAAGAAACGTTAAATAAAAATAAAAGTTATTTCAAATAATTAGGTAATAAAATTAAAATATGACTCCGGATTTTCAAATTACTATAAAATATAATGAAAAGTAACTGAAAACAGTCCCCCCCGATGAAACCTGCCCCATGGACACCTAAAGGGTTAGGTGATAGATTCGGGAATACTCTCATCACTTTACTCTGTGAATTTTACATATACATGCCCTTTTATATGTAATGTATATTTTCTAACCTTTTTTAAACAAACCTAAATTGTGTTCTTAAACGTGAGTTATCGTTTTTCCTTACCCATCCTCTAACAAATAAATTTCACTAAAAACCATGAATTGTTTTATGTACTTGAGGTATAATTTGCCGGACAACGCCGAATACTGTTCTTATATAAGATATTATAAAATGTACATGTACATGTATTTGTGTACGTACAGAGTTGCGGCTAGTGACGGATCTTCAATAGTTTCTCACCCCCCTTCATGGAAATAGAATTGACGCTAAGAAACGTTCAATAAAGTAAAAAGTTATCTCAGCAATTTCAAATTACTATAAAATATAATGAAAAATAACTGAAAAAACCCACACCCCCTGATGAAATATGCCCCATGGACTCCTAAGGGGTGGGTTTATAGATTCAGGAATACTCTCACCATAATATTTTCTGAATACTACATAAGAATACACTTTTATATGTTATGTATATTCTCTAACCTTGTTTTAAAAACCTAAATTGTGTTTTAAACGTGAGTTACGTTCTTCTTTAGCTATCCTCTAAATAATAAATTTAATAAAAAACATAAATCGTTTAATAACTTGAAGTATTACGTAATAAAATTACAATATGACCCAGCAATTTAAAATTACTATAAATATAATGAAAAATAAATAAAATTTGGCCCCACCCCTAAAAAGTTCGGATTGACCCCTAAAATTTTCCCGACCCCTAAATCTCTCTAGACCCCCAACTTGTTTTCACTCCCCCCACAACCCTGAGAAATATTTTAAGTTAAAAAAAAATTAAAAAATTTGGCCCGACCCCTCAAAAGTTCGGCCCGACTCCTGAAATTTTCCCCGACCCCTCAATCTTTGCAGGCCCCTCCCTCAACTTGTTTTTCACTCTCCCTTAACCCTGAGAAATATTTTACGTTAAAAAAAAAGTTCGGCCCGACCCCTAAAATTTTCCCCGACCCCTCAATCTCTTCAGCCCCCACCTCAACTCGTTCTTCACTCTCCACCAAACCTGAGAAATATTTTAAGTTAAAAAAAAGAATTTGGCCCGGCCCCTTAAAAGGTCGGCCCGACCCCTAAAATTTTCCCCGACTCCTCAATCTTTCCAGCCCCCTAAACTTGTTTTTCACTTTTCCCTAACCCTGAGAAATATTTTAAGTTAAAAAAAACGAAAAAATTTGGCCCGACCCCTAAAAAGTTTGGCCCGACCCCTTAAATTTTCCCCGACCCCTTAATGTTTCCAGCCATCCCCCTCTCCCAATTTTTTTCACTCCCCCAACCCTGAGAAATATTTTAAGTTAAAAAAAAAAAATTGAAAAAAATTTGTCCGACCACTTAAAAGTTCGGTTCAACCCCTAAAATTTTTCCCGACTTCTCAATCTTTACACCCCTCAAACTTTACTCGTGTTTCACTCTCCCCCAAGCCTGAGAAATATTTTATGTTCAAATAAAAAATAAAAAAATTTAGCACGACCCCTAAAAAGTTCGGTTTGACACCTAAAATTTTCCCCGACCACTCAATCTCTCCAGTTCCACCCCCCCCCCCGGTACTCGTTTCACACTCTCCCCAAACCCTGAGAAATATTGTAAGTTAAAAAAAAACTGCTGCTGAAATATTATCCAAACATACCACTACAGTAGTTCTATCTAGGACATTCAGCACTGTTCTCCTGGACAACGCTGATTATTTAGGAAATCAAAAAGGCCTTCTGAGCACTACTGAAATGACTCCTACCGGTTGCCAGGTACGGACGTGATTGAGCAACCTTTGTTTACCTACACACTCTTAACCTTCCTATGATGTTATTGATGCATCCGGACAGAAGTTATGGGATGAGCTAATACAACCGGACATAATTAAGGGCAAGACCCGGTACATCTGGCAAGGGATTATGGGACATGTTGAGTTAGCCAGCACTTTTGTAATTACATAAATACATTAGATGATTAGAAAATTAGTGCTAATTAACATTGAAAAATAACTGAAAAATACCCCCCCCCCTGATGAAATTTGCCCATGGTCCCCTAAGGCGTGTGGTTATAAGTTCGGGAATACGCCCATCAACTTACTCTGTGAATTTTATATAAGAATACACTCATATATTGTATCTATATTCTCTAACATTTTTCTATAGGGCACACACACATACAGGCATTCAATTATATATATATATATATATATATATATATATATATATATATATATATATATATATATATATATATATATATGAATGTCTTGCTCCACTTTGCCTAACGCAGCTCAAACAATAATTTCAGCAAATAGCAAAAAAATAAAATCTATTCAATCCAATGCTAGCTGTTTTAACCCCATAAATGCATGTTATAGCAGGCATACCAATGAATACCCATTGGATAATAGATGCACACACACTGACATTGTGTACGCTTGTACTGTAACTTAAATAAATAATTCTACAATGAACCCTAGAGATCACATAAATGCAGCCCATATTACAACTCCACAACTGAGCCTTATGACTAATTTGCACCATAATTCTACACCTAATAATTATACTACCCACCCTCTACCTTTGCTAGCCGAAAACAATCTTCCAATAGTAGTTAACGATAACGATAACCATAATATATAATTAATTAAGCAGCCTAATCCATATCATGATAACACAGTAAACAGAAGTAGACCCGTGAATAGGGATACAAGTGGTTCAGGAACAATAGCAAACCCTAAGATACACACGTATATTGGGGCCACTGAAAACCTTATTAAACCCCGCATATCTATGCATAATTACTGTTTCAATAAGGATGGCAGCAATAACAAGAGATCACTGATTACTTTACTTAAAAATCTAAGATCCAAAATTTTTCCACGCAATATAAAATATATCCATCATCGAAAAATAAAACTCTTATAACCCAGGATCTACATCTCCGATCTATGCAACTCAGAGGTCGTGTTGATTGCCACATCACGTATACGTTTACATTTGATCAACTCTAGAAATAAATTAGTTTCCAAATGTCGCCATACGAGGACATTAAAGTATGCACAATTCAGCCCACCACCACACACCCCGTAGCTGATTGAGTGAGTGTCGCGACCAGCTTCGTAGTATCCAGTTTTGGAGCTGTGATTGTTAAATCTTCCCTGCCTAAAATGTTTAGACATTGAAAATGCCTAAATATCTCTTAAACAGTTTGCAAAAGTCCAAATTTTTTAATTTTTAAATTAGTAAATTCTAATTGTTTAAATAACCTCTTAATTATTAATTTCATAAATCTTCTAAATTATATTATATTAATTTGGATAAACTCTTAATGTTTTAATAACTTATTAATTATTTATTTAATAAATCTTCTACATTATTTGATAGTGCTGGATGTGTGTAGTTTGTTTATATACTTAAAGCAGACGATCAAATAGTAAGTTTGGATGAGAGGGTGTCTGGAAGCTTTGACCTAAATTTACAATTCCGTCTCTGTGCCGCACACTTTTAACATCCGTTATACACACAACTGATTTGACCCAGACATATAGCATCCGGTGTTCATATAGCTGATTTTATGCATCCGTAACTATAAGATGGCGTTCTCGTTGTTAACACAGATATTAACATCTGTTTGTATACGCGGTTTCAATTAGTAGACATTCAACTACTTTTTGCACGGCTGTCTTACCGAGAAGAAGGATTTCTTTTGAACTCGTTACGCTATCAATAGGGCTTGTAAAATTTGTTTCACTGGATTAACTTCATCGGACCCGGAAAAAAAATGCCGAGTACATCAGGTCAGTTTAATTTTATTCGAATTGGATTTAGCGGAACTTGCATCTAACAGGGAAGTTATGGTTTGCACAACTCCGATCCACTCACAAACCCCCTGAATTTGGACATTATTATATTCAACACCAAGTGAGTTTATTTTTTCGAACTTTTCGTATGATTTGTTTTTATATATCGTTTTATTAATTTGCATACACCTTTGATACATTTTACACTGTCATATACTGCATCGATAGCAAACACATTTCCCGCCTGGATAACTTTTTCGTTTTTGGACTACCATTCCCCACCTAGATTGTTTTTAATCAACATCTTTGATATCTTTCTTGAATCTGTTTTAAACTTCATAACTTGGATGAACTGTATAAGTTTAGCTAAAAACTATGTTTTGGGCCGATATAATTAATGTTTATATACTTTTATGTATGTTCATGTAATTTTGTTTATATATTTAGAAATTGTAATGTTATTACCTGCAGTAATATCATTGCGGTAATAGTCCTCTGAGGAGAAGATTTTCTTTGAAAACTCATGAGTTAAGGACTTTAAAGTACTTTGTTTGAACATTGAATGCTAATAAAATTTGATTCGCATCTTATTTTATTCTTTCACTTCATCTAATTCTATACATGGTCTATCCAGTATATTGAGCTTCACTTTTATCCCGATGTTCACTAATTAAATATATTAGTTACCTCTTACATCTAAGGAGCTTTATATATACAAATTGAACCAGTCAATAAATAAGTTTTTGATAAATGTTAGATGGATAGCTTACCATTATGATTTGAAATCAGCACCTTACCTGGTTGACACTGAAGATGCGAATCGGCGAAACACTAATAAACACAGCCTTCTTTCAACTCATTTAAAGAGCTTAAACACTGAGAGAATTGCCGCAGCTCATTACGACCTTAAAACAACATCTTTCCCTAGGCAGAATGATAACTTGGTCGAGTTTAAGAATGCCATTTTCGTCCTGGTAAGAAAAATTCAATTCAAAAAGTGGAGTAAGCCCCTCAGCTCTATCGTAAAAAATTAAATGGATTTACCAGGAAGGCTAACAGGCATAGGGATGTAATTGTTCCAGCAGACAAAACTTAGAACTACTACGAATTGGACTATATCACTTACAGGAACTTAATATACCGTGAGTTACATAAATCCTATAAAATTGTACCCCAATAAGATTATAGATATAAATCTAGAAGCTAACTCACTACTTACATATATGAATCAAACCAACCATGCAGAAGTAGTAACACCTGCCACACCTAGATTTTTCTTAAAATAACGTAAGACTAACGTTCAACAAAATCCATCAATAAAGGTAATTTGCCCATCAACATTTGACCTAGATATAATCAGCATTTTTGTTAGATAGGGTCACACATAAGGTAGTTTATATTTATTTAGAAGGTTTATGTCTTGTTCAATATATATATATATATATATATATATATATATACATATGGATATATGTATATATATATATATTTCTCATGATGATGTGTATACATACATATATATATACATATATATATAATGATATGTATTTATATATGTATATATTTATAATGATATGTATATATATATATATATATATATATGTATATATATATATAACTTACTTTATAAATATATAGTAAGCGATGTATGATAAATTATGTTCGCCATTATGTTTATAGAGTTGCAGACAGCTGCTGTATTTTGGAAAATAACACTTTTTTACTCTCTTCTAGTTATTTTATTGTCAGTAACTCTTGAAAATGAACCTCGTACGATTAATATAAATCGTTTAGATACCCCTTAAAGTCATTGGTATCTCCTTTTTCAATGTTACTGTTATTATGTATTATTTATTTGACCAGAATTTGTTTGCATACGTAGTGTGTTATGCCTACACACGACGTCGTTTAGGGGATTTTACTCTCATCAGTGCAGGAGGTGGTAGGTTTAAGGTGGACGCATGAGCTCGAACGCATTTCGTAGATCAAGCCTAGAATTTCGAAGACTAAGCTCAGACCGAGACGGCCACTAGAAATCATCACATAATAATTGAAATTCACTACACTTACCCAGAAGCGGGGGTAAGCATCATGATGAAAACAGTGTTCTACGCGCGGGCGGAACTTTATATATATACATATATATATATATATATATATATATATATATATATATATATATATATATTTACATATATATATGTGTATAATTTCATGTATCCACATAACATTTTATGAGGAGATATAATATTTTATGTATCAATTTTCAGTATTTACTTCAACATTGCTCAATACGAGAGTAGAGATAAGTAGTAAGTTATGAAAATAGATTTATGGGCAATAAGCGTTGCCGGGAGTGTTTATATATACAATTGGTGTTTAGTCTAGCAAGTTAACCAATCAGAGCCGTAATTTTATAGAACAGAGAACAAGAGAATAGCTATAACTAACCTTTTAATAAAAATGATATGCTTATCGTTGCGACCTTGGGAGATTGGTACCGTGCCAGTATGTAAACTATCTGTTCAAAGACGTCTCCACGGCACGGATCACTGAGACACACTTCCCGGCTGTGAATATCGTCGAAAGATGATCGCTTACTGGTGATTACAACGAGCCTATTTAGCTACTTTTCAAATATTGCCCTTGGCCAACGAGGTTGTTACCCACACACATATGAGGAGTTTGATTTACCTACTAGACACTATCCTCGAGTCTCTTCAGTCTCTCTGAACAGGGTTTTCCAGGACAACATGTCGTAAGATACTTCACTTTACTAATAAATCCTGACCCAAAATCCCAGAGTAGATACTATTCTCAGCACAGATAAGATCCCGTCAGCACAGCTATACCCGTGCTCACACAAGCAATAGTGCACCTTCTCTTATAGTTATTATTTGATCATATTTCACTGATAGTTTAGTACAGTTAACTTCAATCATCATAGCACTGTTGTATGTTGAACAATTTTATTGTGCTTCGATGTCGATGATTTTTAAACGAAAGATGCCAGCTGATTTACTAATACCTTGTGTATCATTACTCCTTTATTACCTCGAAGTATATTTCTAATCTTACAAATGTTACATAGACAGAATTGAAGTGTGTTTCTTTACAAACACACACTTGAACGGGAATATAACTCATCAAATAGGCTAGAAGGAAGTATTATATTCAACATATAGACATGCATCTTTTCCTGAGAATATATATTGTAGTTTACCTGTACATGAATGGTGCACCTTCTATGCGTTGTTATACTGAGTTTAATAATAGTATGATAACACACATTGCATTTTACCGTGACGCATATCACAAGTGTTTTCTTAGAAATATTTCTATAATATTATTTATATTTGTTTGACTTACCTCCCAAGTAAAGTATATGTTGCGTAATCTTTTTGGTGTGTTTTCTTTCTTTTTTACGTGACATCGCCCTCAATCCGGTGATCACCCACTCAATGGATTTCATCACAAGCCTAACATAAATTAACTGAGGTATAATAAACCCACATACATGGGCATGGTTTAATGAGTATAAAAATATAACCTCAGAGAATCACACGCTTACACTTTTCTAATATGTGCATACAACTATTTTATTTGCATTTTGCTATTACTGTGTATTGATAAAGATTAGATATGATACCATGATACATATATATATATATATATATATATATATATATATATATATATATATATATATATAAAAATTGAATGTGACGTCAGAAAGAAGAAGCTATATATATATATATATATATATATGTACATATATATATACGTATATATATATATATATATATATATATATATATATATATATATATATATATATATTACAATTGAATGTGACGTCAGAAAGAAAAAGCTAAAAGATGACATTAATAACAACTCTCCACACCCTAAATCTAATTCTATTTTTTTCTTTAAGCTAATCTCTTTTAAAAGTGTCGTTTAGGTTGACATATACTAAAGAATAAAACAACCTTTACAGTCTACACTTGGACATTCGCATTTTCTTTTACAAATAACTATAATGTAAATGTTATATTTATATTTTTAATGTTTCGGCTTAAATTAGCAGCCCTAGTTACTAGCCACATCCATTTCATACACATATAAAATAAACGAGCAATTAACTTATACGTACACGAACTACGCGATATTAAGTTATATAACAATGTGAGTATTTCTAGCCATTTATAAGTTTAAGGAATAAGCCTGATATATAGTAAGTCTATCCGATTCATATTCACACCCAAAGTAGGTAGAAATGTAATGGAATTAATTGCCCCTAATTAGGGCATGACAAGTTTAATACCAACCGGTCACCGACCACATATATTGAATGGCAATGTAGTTTTCCTCACCATTTAACGACCGTCATTATATACTTATGTCACGCAATCATACGAATTTATAAATCAATTAGCAAAATATGAATCCGTGTCAACCATCTGCGAAACTGCGCAATTTCAGCCGCCCGAGGTAATTATATTTCACAGAAGGCATGGCGGCGAGTAATGGCATCATTGGACAATGTTAATTGTCTAGGCATGTGCATATTATATAAGATTGTGCTGCAATTCCCCACAGTGCGCATAGACGTTATCTTATTGTAAACATACCTTTATTCTTACTGTTCGTGAATACGAAATAAAGCAGGCGAACATTCTTTGTTTTGGAAAATTATGGTTGTATCCAAGTGTTTTTGAAATTGTCAAGTCATTATTTGCCAAAGATTATTAAACGATTATATTAGTTATATTTCCGTTGATGAACTACAGTTAAAAGTTATTTGATTATAAAAACTGCATTAGCTTAGACTCAACCCCCTTTTCTAACACAAGAGACGTTACTAGTCTTTCAACATTTTCAATATCATGTTCCTCGCTGCTAAATGTTGTCTAGCTAACACCACTGCCAATCATTTTTCTTCTCCCTCTCTGAACCTACAAGAACATTTTAATTCCATGGTCCCTTTTATAGAATTCTTATCCATTCAATATAAAACCGTGAGGTTTCATCGCTTAGACGCTAGACGATGTTTGTACACCGCGGAGCTCACATGTTGTGGTAGGGGGTTTATTAAATTTCCAGAGATACATAACGTTTTGTAAAGCCTGTATCGATACTGCACACTACGATATTATGAACAGAGTATTCATTAATAACAATATCGTCCTACGCTGTAATAATGCATTAGATTGGTAATAAGATTTGTTGATGATGGCTATCTTAATATAAATTTTCAACTGACAAACAGATCATTTTCTGCAATAAAATTGTTCGTGAATGATAAAATATATGAGCAAAGCAATTAAATCGACTTCCAATGCGCTACTTAACAACACAAAACAACGCTAAATAAACAAAAACGCCTATTCGAAATAAAATATTGACAGTTCAGGATAGACGGTATTAGGGCTTTACTAAAAAATAACCGCTATTATCATGGCATCTTACTAGTTGGATGACTAAACCCCTTATTTATAAAGGTAATTACATTCTACAGTCGACCCTAAACCGCTGTTTGCTTGATGTGTTAGTCAATAGACTTTCTTGTATGTGGATGAATTAATAGATTACTAGCATTAAATGCAAGTGACTTGAACATGAAATCATGGGTTCGGATGTGTCCTACTGGTTAGCAAAAAGTAGGGCGATACTCGATTCTGTGGCTCCCGATATGTAGCTTTCATGGTGTGTGTTAGCTGCTGAGTTGTCTGATTGTTTAAGTGATTATATATATATATATATATATATATATATATATATATAAATTATTTGGTAGGATTAGTGGAAAACAAATCAGCAAAGTATTCGATTATTTAAAACAGCGTAATATTTTTTGATATACTACAGAAGTTCAGAACAACACTGATGAGTGTCAACGCGACGCGATTATGTGTTAATTAAGCGTTGATTCGAAACCGACAATACTGCAAGACAACATGCAAATATATATATATATATATATATATATATATATATATATATATATATATATATATATATATGTATATACATGTTAATATATACTGTTATTTGAACCAACTGGTCAATTCGTCGATGAGTACAACTAGGTATAATAGTATCTTTGAATTGCAGGACTTGTAGTAAATTTTTACGTCTTTAAATTCGAAATGCACTGTCTATAAAAAACGCACACCAACAAGGTAACTGTAACAGTATGTGGCTGGCCACCACGCATGGACTGTCATTCAGTATATGGATGCTATGATTATGCAGTGCTTCGAAGAATGAAGACAAGTTGACGCAACCTCTACAGGCCAACATGAAAATGTACTTCTCTCTGTAAACACTTCATCGTTAAGGCATATATATATATATATATATATATATATATATATATATATATATATATATATATATACATACATACATATATGTATATATATAAATATATTTAAATATATATATATATATATATATATATATATATATATATATGTACATATATTACGATAAATAGTATAAACTTTTCATCTACAGACACATGTGTTTCGTCCATTTTAACGGAACTCATCAGTGTGAAGGGTGATTGCTCTGCCGGTCAAACAATTCGAAATCCTCAGCCACAAATGATTAATTGAGCATGTGTTTAAACGCTTCGGACGATGCGGCCACCAAACACACCACGATAAATTGAAAGATAATTAGGAAATATTCATGTCTAAGAAATACTGCGCATGTACATATCTGTCAGCAACAGTTTTCAACGACTAATTGGCCGAAATAAAAATTACACATTTAAATGTAACAGCTGCGTTTTATAATTGTCTTAAAGCACCAGTTTGTGTATTGAAGGAGCTAAACAATATTACGAAATATATTATCAAATTATTATTCACAGAGATACATTTTATCGTTTTTACCGGGAATCATACGTGTGGAGGTTTATTGTCATACCGATCACACGATGGGCAACTTTTGGACAGGTATGTATATATATATATATGTATATATACTGCATATGTGTTCTGGTTAGAAAGACTTTTGGGGATAATATTACGTTAAATGTTTAAATATTACTTAATGTTTAAATATGACTTAACAAATACAGGATTCATGTCTGAAATATTACTAATATTATAGGCTACGTAAAATGTTATTTAAAAAACATTCTTAGAAATTAAAAATGTATGCATTCTATCCTTTTTCATGGATTGCCAAAAAAACTACATACACACACACATTATATCACATACCCAAAATGTAATGGCTCAGTAAAGTATTAGAACACGGAAATGCTTATCTATATAGTTTGAGGGCATTTAAAAGATACTGTTACCTTTATCGTTCTATAAAAGATTGCTATATTCATGGTTGTCAAGTAAATATATTTATAAAGGTAAACATACTGAAATACGTCAACCATTGCTTGGAAATAATACCGATGCAGATATAAACGCAGGTCGGTATTATTACATTTGAACAAAACACGAGGTTCGCTCTGATTCATAAAGAATTCCCAATTACTGGTGCGTGGTTTAAAAAGAGAAAACAGAACAACATAGAATTTTATGGCAATAGATCAGGCCAGGAAAAAATAATCAACGAAGGTTTTTCACTCTTGCTCATGTTGGAATTAGAATAGATGGGAAGCGTGCATCCGATAGTGACACACCATATTCTATTAATTATGAATTTTAGAGTAAATACTTTAAGAAAATAAAATACCAACATAAATATAAAAATAAAATAACTAGCAAACTATCTTTTGGTTATTTTCATGGGTGATAATAACCATGTTATACACAGTTAGGGGATTAATGCACATATTCAGATCTGATTTCTAATTCACTTAGACGGCGACATACGTACGTTTATCAGGTAAACTTAACACTCGCTAAAATCAGCGTTTATATTTGATTATCCTTGAAATGATATGGTATTAACTTATATAATAAACCCGACAATTTTTCTTAAATATGTTGCATTAATGCACACTTATTATGTGATATATGTATTACATTAATCAACATTGCTAATAAATAGTGCATTTTATTATTCGAACAATGTAACGGAGGACACATGTATTGTTTAGTAATTTGTAGATTTCTTAATATAGAAAATTTCCACATTGAGGTATATCGTAATCTCGAATATACCATCATGTCAATGTTGCTAAAATATTAATGCATTTTTATTTCTATAAGAATATTGAAGAAATACCGTTATATACGTGTATTTCCCTAACATGACCACTTTTGTAGCAATTTTAATAATAAGATAAAAAGGGATGATCAAGCGTGAATTTCTGTTCCATTATCAAGTGTTTCTTAAATGAAAGAATGCTGCCTAAATACACACTTCATATATATATATATATATATATATATATATATATATATATATGTACATACATATATATATGTGCACACATATATATATATACATATATATATATATATATATATATATATATATATATATATATATATATATATATATGTATATATATTAAGTTTATATCAGAAAATACATGATGTCGCTTAATAAGTGTATTCATGTTTCAACTAAAAAAACGTGTTATTTTCACCAGATACATTCCTCTCAATGGAAAGCTAGACATATTTACTACCTGGCTTCTCTTGTTATGTAATAAAATATATTGACAATAGTATACACTTGATTGAATGACGTTAATAACATGATAATACACCCGCTAATGAATTTAAAATATGTAATATCGGTGTGTTAAACAATATATTTATAATTGGTCATTTTAGGGAGAAGTTTAAGAACACTTCATACTAATGTAGTTTACATCAATTATGAAACGGAGAGTGTAGTCCATGTACTGTTTATATTCGTTTTTTTATTGTTTGCATACATAGCAGACCTCTATAAATTGATGTCAGTGTATGTTGCACAACTCAATCGTAAGCAGTCATGATATATATTACAGAATCTAGTAAGTACATTATATTTGAAACTAATTTCATCTTCGCGTATGGTTAAATATTGCTGGTGTCGTTGGAATATTGATTAGATAAAGAGTTTTACTTGATATTACTTTGAAATATTTCGTCTGAATTTAATGTAGCATTTGAGGAGTTATATTTATTAATATTATACTACGTTTTTCATATATATAATAGTTAGTTTGTTTAACCCCAGATTTGTTTAGTGATTATTATTGAATATTGAGTGTCCGCCAACTCTATATTATTATATTTAACTCATATCTCTATGTAGGGGTTTAATAACGGATACATAACTAAATAGGATGCGAAGAGTTGTCAATTCAATAAATATATCATTAATAATATAAAAATATGTTGTAGATTCAACAAGTGTTCATTGTAAGTAATTACAACTATGTTTTTTTTTTATGTAACTCAAGATAACACGCGCTACTTTAAGTAAATCGATCCCGGTTGCCTTATAGTAATCAATAGCTCTGATATTGATTAGACACATGATATGAAAAATAGTTTATGTAAACCCGCTAACTCCTTCAATTCAATCGTCTACTCGCTATTTCCAAACTGTTTTAGCCAACTCTGGCACTTATTAATATATTTAGAAGGAATATATTAAAAAACATGTGACATATTTAATTCTGATTTTAAGTAATGTTCATGCTGATACATCATTATTATCATGAACGATTTAAACCCTTACAAAAATATTTGATTTTATATGTTATCTTATATATTCTGGTCTGCGAGTTCGATGGGTTCACCGTATAATTATATAAATATTATTTGTTTAATCCAGTACGTCTATGTAACAATGTTATTCGTGGGTCGTTTAAAAGAAGACTATTTCCAATAATTGTAACAACTGACAATGTTCACTCTCTATAACATACAATTTTATATTTTATATAATACAACCTATATTACTGTTATTATATAATCTTACAAAGGTATTATTTAACAGACACGATAATCTAAAAGTCTAATATCAATGACTCTTAGTTGTGGTGCTAAAAACGATCAGAAGGAAACGCCATCTCTGCAGTTTCATCTCTGCTTGTGTCTACGATAAATGTATATGTAATATCATACGATACTAAACCCAAATTTACATTTATTTTACGATGCTGACAAAGAAAATAATCAAAATAATACATCGATTACTATACTAATGCATATTTAAATGACAATTTGAACAATACCTATTATTATATTATACTAAACGACCTACACATTATACACGGTCAACACTTGTTGGTCGTTTGTCTGAATACGTGTGTGTTATGTGTGTTCTTATATGTTACCTATGAACATAGTAACCGCAATAACTCCATAATCATCTCTAATTTTAAATATATTAGTAGATGGGACATTAAGGTTTGAATATCTTAAAATAAGATTGGATGTGGTCACTATTTTGCTGAATTGAAGGATATATGATGTTATTAATGATATATATGAATATAAGTTTTCATATTTTATATTAATATTACATATATATATATATATATATATATATTGATATTATATATATAGGCATATATATGTATATATATATATATATATATATATATATTTATATATATATATACATGTATATGTAAGTATATATGTATAGATATATATATATATATATATATATATATATATATATATAAACTATTATAACATATATAAATATATATATAAAATTTATAATTACGTATATAGGTGTTTAAAGATTGGCATTTAAATCAAGTTTTAAAAGTTAACATTCATTTAACTTTTCTATTGATATTATGATATTGTATTCGGAAGTATGATGAATTCGTATAGATACTATCACGTACAATTCTAACCAATAATTTTTAAATACACTATAATTTGTTTATATGATAAATAACTCAATCTCCTTATGTATATATATATATATATATATATATATATATATATATATATATATATATATATATATATATAATTATTTAATGGATAAGCACATTCCAATTGTTCAAAGAATGAGAACCACAAGTCTATTATGGCGTACGGTCGTTTCCAAAACATTCTGGAAATACTTTAATTTATATTTTTTTTTATTTTTCAATCCAAAAATTTTTTTTACAAAGCCACTCCAGAACGTCCTTCATAAGCGCCTTTAGCAGGACATCTTACAGAAAATAAAAGGAAGAAAATAACAAGTTCGTTCCTATAGGAACATCCATTGACAGGAGGAGATGCAGGGACAAATATTAGAAAAAAGAATAATTTACAAATATAAATAAGAATATAGAGATAAAGCGATAATAATAATGATAAAAAGACATTATGAACATTATCAAAATTATAAAGATAAAATGAAAATAAAAATAAAAATAAAATAAAATAAAAATAAAAATAAAAATAAAATAAGGAATAAAATAATGTAAAATATAATGTAAAATATAAAAAAATAATAATAGAATATATAAAAGAAAAACAAAAGATAAAAGATAAAAATAAAAGTAAATTACACAATAAAAAAGAAAGAAAAAACTATAAAAATAATAATATAAAAATAATAGAATTTTTAATGAATAAGAAATAAAAAAAATCAAGATAAAAATCAAATATAAAAAAATAAAAAAATATATGAAAAATAAAGTAAAAAATTAAAAATTAAAGAAAAAAAAAAAAAAAATAAATAAAAATAAAAATGAAAAATAAAAACAATAAAAAAATAAAGAATAAATAAATAAAAGTAAGATTTAGAAAAATATAAAAAATATAATAAGAAATAGGAAGTAAGATTAAGTATAATAATAGAAATATAGGAAAATAAAATATATATATGTATATATATATATATATACACATACATATATATAAAGAATATATATAAAACAAATTTATGAAATTAATAAATTTATAAATAAGTAAATAAAATAAAAAATAAAATAAAATAGTTAACTAATAATTTGGAATTCATGCAAGATTAGAATAATGAAGGTATAATTAAAGATTTAAAAATTAAGAGTTACTAATAAGGAAATGATAATAAAATTTTGAAATACACAAAGAAGATATAGGATAAATATAAAAGAAATAATATATAATAATAGATTGAATTAAGAACTTTGAACTATAAATACAAATAAGATGGAAGCATATACAAGTTTCGAACCAAATTTTAATATTGTCAAGGCTCATTTTTTAGAGTTTATTTGAAGAAACATCTTGCAGGGATATGATTAGGGTAGGTGAGGAGGAGGGGGTCAGATGGGAAGGAATGGACAACGGTTAATTTTAGGGGGAGAACACTCCTTATGAAAAGTTTATTATATGGGGGAGGGTCAGTAGTAGGGGGTATGCTTTAGAGGAGATAATTATCGTATATCTCACATCGTGGCCTTCCACCAAATTTGGCGTTTGAACCAATAAGTCCAACTGGAATGACATTAGATGTGGTAGGGTGAATTATATCAGAAAAAGTTATAAATTTAGTCTGTCGGTTATGCGTTATTTAGGAGAAAGTCGAAGTAAACAGAGTCTGTGCTTCGAAGATCCGATATATTTCCTGGGTGAATTGGTTGGATGAAATGAATAAAATTGGTTTTAACCCACATTTTATTGGGAAAGGATGACGTCATACCTTCAAGGCTTATATCTTTATATCCTTAGAATTCGCTATTACATACGTTTTATGTATGTAATTCCGTTGGTTATTAGTTTCCAAACTGCAATTCGTAGATATTTACTCATAGTATAATTTTCCGGTGGAAGTAAAAAAAACGAGAGTTGCTGCTATTGTCTACAGCGCTCGAATGAATGTGTTTGACGTTTGCGATTTTTGGTTTATTGAGGTTAAGTTAGGGGTGGGAGTAAAATGTTGACAGTTTGGGTGTAGAGCTATTTACATATATGTATATATATACATAGGGCTCGTACAAATTGACGATAATTATACAATCTTTATTTAATGTATATTTTATAAGATTAAATGAAACTAAATGTAATACACAGAAAACATAGTTAATGGTGGTTGTAACATCACAACACATGTTTAATTATACTGCCTTCTTTCTGAATCACTAGCTCTGAACATTTCACCAAATTATTCACGGCACGTCCAAGTTCGTCACATAAACGTTTATTTACCTCGAAAATCTTGCGATCTGTAAGCTTATTAAGATTGTTAGGCCCCTAAAATTGAAACCCAGGTGGCTGAGATCAGGCGATATTAGTGCCCACGGTGTTCTGTATAATTGACCAATCACACGATGTTCTTGAAATTTTTAAGCTAGAAAATCTCGAGCCAACAACGAATAGTGGGGAGGAGCTCCGTCGTGTTAAAATACAACATTTCTTACTTTAAGTCTTTCTCCGTAACTAAGGGACGAGATGATCGCGAAGGAGGGCGGTATAATTCACTCGATCAATTGTCAAGTCACAAATAATTATTGAAATATATATTCAGCACTAAATACCAACCACATGCGCTACTTTTCTGGGTGCAGCCTATTAAGTAAAACCGATTTTGGATTTGCAAAGCTCATCATTACACAGCTGTGGAGGGTAACCAAGCCGTCAAGCGAGAAACAAGCCTCGTGTGACCACATGATATCTTTTTACACCAACTGATTTTCTATAACACAATTAGCGAACGCAAGTCGTTGTGGTTGGTCTACATTATGGATATATTGGACTACGCTTATGCGTAAGGCTGCATGCATTGTTGATGAAGAATCCGTGTAACACTACGTTAAATAAATGCCTGTGGGTCTTGCTACACGTCTTTAACGTACATGATAAAGTGGATTAGTTGACTGTATACTTGTGTATGTCTCTAAATCAGCAACCACACGACTTTCATTAAGTGACGGCCTGCCGCTTGATGGTAAATTATGGAATATTCTTGTGCTCTGATTTGTTCTTTTTATAATTCATGTCAGATTAGATAAAGGTAGTTTACTATTTTGCATGGCTTTTATCTTTTTGAATGATCTGATTCTTGCAGCCGCATTTTCATTATTCGTATAATACAATTTTATAAGCTCCAGTCTAGTTTCCAAATAATGTCATGTAAACTATGAAAAAAAGTAATTATACTAACGTCAAGCATATATCCATAACATATTTAAACGAAATGTTGACTAATATATAATTCGTGGAATAATGTTAAACAATATAAATTTGCGTGCATTTTTACTCACCCTATATATATATATATATATATATATATATATATATATATATATATATATATTAAAAAACAGGGCTGATGCATGATTCCATAATTATAACACTACGAAAAAATTATCAGCCCTTCACGTAAGAATTAATCTAACTGTAACCTTTTACAGGAAAACTACAACGAAGCAGTTGTAATTTTACATCTAAATTTAATACATATGTTTTAGAAGCTAATTCTAAATCAGGGATAATGGAAGGTCGAGATTTTGCTTGGAATTATGTAAGCAATAATGTTAACAACATTGTTTTATTATATTTATATTTACGTCTAAAATAGGGGTATTAATTAGCTAATTTTGAAGAAGTTATTTATTTTTCATGGAAGAAAGTAATAAAAGTCAACAAATATAATGCTTATGTATGAAAAGCATTTTCCAAAGCGGGTGTGGAGACGTACAGTTAAAGACATAACAGATTAAATATATATTTTTGTAGATTAACACCCTCAGCTGATTCCCCCTAACTTCAAAAATATGAGATTCTATTTTTTCTGATTCGATAATGTGTGGTAGCATCATGAAAACAAAACTTGGCGAAAAGAAGAAAATAATAAAAAAACAAGATAATTATTATTTATACTGGAGAATCAGTTTTAGATCTCAGTTTAATGTTATTTGATCCCACATTCCGGGGCATTTTATCTTTACGTAGTAGACAACCACATTTTGTACGCTAACATAAAGTTCATGTCGTAAAATTATATGTAAAAGTCTGAGACAACCCCCCTCCCTAAACAAGACGCGCATAATTGTTCTCCCATAGCAAATATTTTGGGGCTAACAGTCTTAAAACGCCAAAATGACCACGAAATATGTGATTATTTACATTAAACGTATATATTGACAGGTATTACACTCAAAATTCGTAAAACATTGTTTTTTCATTTTTTTTATTGTTTCCTGATAACTTTTCAAGGATGCTCAAAGATAAGCGCTTTAAAAATTGAATCTTATTTGCCGGCGTGCGTGAGTAGCGAAGGGTGGTGTCTACAACACAACGAACATGTTAATCTATTGTTTGTTGTTATTTTGACAGATCAGGACACCTATAGGATATTGGTTTTATTTGCCAATAAGTTAAACGACACATGATAAATATGTGTATTACACTTTCCTAATAAATGATATACTTAGCTCATTAAAACGTTAGATAAGTATATTGCTTAGCATCCAACAATGTGAACTTTATATTTATTGTTCAGTAGTCATCTTTAAGAAGTAACCGGGCTTACGAAGATCGGCGAACAGTAATTTGTTTTCTGTTTTTTTGCCGGTAATTATATTATATTATACGCTTGTTTTTCATTGTAATTTTGAAAATAAAATCTGTTTCTAATAAAGGTGGTTGTTAATGTATGATTAATTTCATTTTTTGCAGAAATTATTTTTGTATCAAGTCATAGCGTAAACAAAATATGACATCGCGAAAAAAAGGGTACTGATACAGAATCCAACTACATCTCAGACAACTTTGCGTCGGCATCTTCCGGCAGGTTAGGTAAGCAGCCGGAAAATGATGACGCGGTGATAGACAGATGCTGAATTTAAAACGCTGCTGTGTCGTCGTTTTTGAAATTTCTTTTTACAAAGTTTCAAATAAATAATTAATGTTTTCTTTAGAGGAAGAACATTTAAAATACACAACTGTTCACAGTTAGTTTTAGAAGAAAACGAACAAAACATAGTTAAACAATATTAATTCAAGTTTTTTACAGGAAAAGTTTCAAATAATTATTATATATTTTCCTTAAAAAAATAAACATAGTTTTTTAAACTTACTTTTAATATATAATTAACGAGCATAGCTAAACAACTGTTATTAAGTATATTGTTTTTTTTGTGTTTGCAATAAAAGTTTAACATCGGTAATCTGTTTAAAAAATCGTACCGCACTCTGTCTTGTTTCTTCGTTTAGCTTTCTCCCAAATTCTCAAGGCGAGATCAGTGATAACCTATTATGATGGTAATACAGTTGTGATTAATGATATCACTTATTTGCATTTATTCATGTGTATATATAGAGTAGCCTAAATATCCTCCCTACGTTATCGGGTCCACAATATGTTCACTGTAGTTGATAACCAAGAGTTTATAACCGTATCTCATTACTTAATGTACTCCTTCTAACAGTCCAGTATATCAATGGCCCCAGTTTATGTATTTTGAAGCGTGGGCAAGAATAATACTTTCTTGAGAAAAAGAAATGACTTTTTAGGGTGATTGGGTTCGTGAGATAGAACGTTGAAATTCATTTCCGCATCTAAAACAGCAAATTCTTGATGTATACTCAATTTTAAGATTTATTTAAAACTTGTCGTTTGATTACAGCTGAAGGCCGATTGGCTAATCGCGTTCGGCATCTTACGGCTGCGTACGTAAGTTGCCCGAAAGATGTCGACGCGAAGCTGTCAAAAATTAGCTTGGAGGTTGTATCATTATCAAAAACGTTGTACTGGTACAGCTTTGAAACCAGGACAAAAAATAAGTTATATACTTAATAATATAACCTTAGTAATAATAACCCGAAACATTTTATTTTAATTAATTTGTTTTAAAAGTAATGAAAACAAACTGTATCTGGTTATTTTTGCTTGCTGACTGTTGGGAACGGAGTTAGAGAGAAAAACGAATAATTTGTAAAGGGAAGTGTCCTCCTTGTAGAAGGGAACACAATGTACCTCTGTTATGGGTGTGTGTATTTGTGGAGATGTCTACTTTGACAATTCATCCTTTGTTTTTATAATCATTGAATGTATTACTATTAAAGTATAGACGAAATATTTCCTATATAAAAATGAAAAAATGAAACTGAACTTTTAAACGGTGCGGCCATACATGTGTATATGTTGTTTAAAATAGTTATGCGAATGAGTTAAACAAATGCGTGTGTTTAGCTCTGTAATTGTCAATATATATATATATAGAGTATTGAAAACAAATCATGTATATCTGATTTAATTAGACTAACCTATTTTGACGGTAATACAATTGTGATTAATGAAATAAATGATTCGCATTATTCATGTGTATATATAGTCTAGCAAAAATATCCTTCCTACGGTCGTATATTTTATCTAGACTGCCGTATATCTTCCTGTTGTAACTGAATAGTTCAATAGTAAACTCAGGGGTGCCAGTGAATGGTGTAACTGAGTTAATTGGAAATAATTTAATAAGTTTAGTGAGTTAGCTCAGTCAGTAATTACTAGTTCGCAGGAATGTGGTTTGTGGTTCGATTCCCAGCGTCAAGATTCTTATTGTGATTTATTTATGTAAAATAAGTCCATTTAGTTTAGAAACATTTCCGCTGACGGACAGACAAAAATACACACATACAGAGTCTCCGTTATATTATAAGTCTATAGATCATAATTTGAGTATTTCACTCATTGCGGCAACTAATTAGTTTAATTTACAAAACGTCACATTATGTATAACCTCACGGTTAATTATTTGTTACAGATTGTGTAACATTAATCCACTGACTTATATATAAACCATGGTATGTTGACTAAGATCAGAGTGCAGTATATGTTCTGGTGTATGCTACACTATGTAGATTGGTACCGTCTTGGTTGCTGGGCCTTAATTCCGCTGTTTTGCGGTATTGTCCTGTGCAGTTCGATCAATTTTGCCTTATCACACTTCAAAAAGGGGTTAGTTTCTTGCCAATCGCATGAGGCCCCTTAACGAAAAATGCTGACGGGGTTGTCCCGGCACTTGTTTAGGCAAAAGCATTGTTTTGTTAGTATTCAAAGAATAAAACAAATAATTTGGAGTTACAAATTAGTTGCGCATATCAGAGCAGTTAACAAAAAAATATCTTTCACCCTATGTCCGACCGGCAAAGTCGTAAGACCGCACGTAATCGCTTTGAAAAGTAGAATTAACCCGCCCCGCCCGAGAAACAATGCATCGGATTTATCTTCAATCGCAAAAATATTGGTTACTGGCCTAAATAGTTAAAAGGCCCGGAAATGGTGGGGCATTTACTGTTAAAATATATGCAAAATTGGTCATTCAATTTGCATTCTATGATGTATTTTTTTTCTTTTAAATGTAAAATGTATTTTTTGTTTAACCACTAGGACTTAGGAGTTTTAGTATATAGGGTGCGTGTTTTTGTATTATGTAATCTGTAAAAGAATGCAGCATTTATAAAGTAGCTGACAAAATGTTTAAAAATGAAATTCATGATAATTCTACAAAAAAAAATTGAATACAATAAGTTATTGTATAAGAAATGAATATAACAACAATTCATGTTGATGTTGGTGGGTTTTTTGTCTGAGTTTGAATTATTTTGGTGGGATTTTTGGTTGGATTTTGTCCGGTGCTCTTATATCTGACGGGCTTTAGTCCGGTGGGCTTTTGTCCGACGGGCTTTTGTCACCAAACCGAGTAAACGACACGATTTTTGTTTTCAATTTTGAAGAATTACATTCAACACACCGGCGATAATTCACATTCAAGACAGCGGCAGACAGGAAACGACCAATTATTTAAGGCCGAAAACTATAGTTGCATTTTATAAACCATCGAAAGTATCTACGTCCTACCATAACACACTTTTTCGCTAGGAGCAAAGTCTAGTATCCGTTTTGTGTTTTCATATAATACCCTTCATATGATCTGATCATAGCGAGGTAAGCGAATAGAGGTCTGTTGGGGTTAAGCCAATTTTTACTTTTGTTTTAATCTGGAGTACGTCTCGTTTAAAAGGGCTGGATTTTACGTTACATTTATAAAAGAAAGTTAAAAATCATCAATCTTTCTCAAGTTACTTCAAACTCCAATACGTACTTTCAGACAGAAATTTAAATGCCAATAAAATATTGTTTTAGCTGCTTACAAAAATCTTTTTCAGGTAAAAAACAACCTTTTCCGTAAGAAAACAACATTTTTATCACTTGCAAGTATAACATAAACAACATAATTTTATTTATTTATTCTTTGAACAAATAAATATTTATTTCATTAAATTCGTAAAATGTATTTGATGTTTTTATTTTGATTTAAAGTTCCAACGCCAAGTCGAAGTAAGCGTAAGGACGAATCTTATGAATTCGCTGGATCGGAGAAGATGTTTACATTTTAAAAGTCTTACGTGATTCCATAAAATTAAATGAAAGTAATATTTATGTTTGTTTAACGAAGAAAAAAATTAAATATATTTAGCTGCTTACAAGAACATGAATTATTGTCCTACAATGACGCCATTTCCGGGTAAATACATGACATAACATTGCTTTATTTTTAAACTTCAAAGTATGCTTTAAAACACGCCGGTCTTCTTAATAAAATGGATATTATTAATTGTATTATTCATTTTTATTAATAGTCATATCGGGGAAAATATTCTAAATACGTATAGACATTTGAGAATACCCGTTATAAGTGTATATTTAAAATATAAATTCATTAGAATTTTTCAACAAATCAATTATGTAAATTCGAAAAAAATGCACGTTGTTTGGGCAGGTTTTCGTAGCACTATATATATATATATATTACCTGACAGAGTAATATAGCAGTCCAATTACGCTGACGGACAAACAGACGGACATACAGAGGAAGTATTTTCATATTATAACTATTAAATATATATTTCATCCGGTCATATATTTTAGCAAGGCTTGCGCGTCTTTTTCTCCTGTAACGACTAAGACTGCAACCCTGAGTTTGTGATTCTGATATTCAGTGTCGGCTTCAAGCTCCCCTGATTTTTATTAATTTTGTAAAATAAGTGTCTTCCGTGTCAAATATTGTTATATTATGAGTGGATAGATAGGTACCGTCTTGGCCTTCGGGTCTTGATTACGCAGGTATGAGGTGTTGTCTAGTGCAGTTCGAGAAGGCCTAAATCAGAACAGCTTTTATTATCTTTGGGAGCTTAGCTCATTTGGTAGAGCGATAGGCAAAACACATCAACTTTGACCGAATATATTAAGGTTGCAAGTTTGAAATGCGTCCTCAGTGTCAAATTTGCTTATTATTGACTATTTTATTATTTATTCTGACATCCTCACATGCTGATATTATCACAGAGAATGTCCTCCTTATGTTGTAAGTATATATATATATATATATATATATATATATATATATATATATATATATATATATATATATATATATTAATTCACGAATATTTAAATATAATTCTTATATAAATATTAATTTAAAAAAAGTTTCACTGTAATCTATGATCAATATTCGAGATAGAGCATTATAATTGTTAGATTAGAGTGAAAATAAGAAAGTATATTGTAACATACTACACACATTCATTTTCATAGTTTTTCAATATGCAATAAAGCTTAGATGAGTCCATATGAGTCGTTTAAATACGGATATTTTAAAGAAAATGTTGTTTTAATAATTTAAATTATTAAAATATTTTAAAGAAAGTAACACATTTGGGCCTGTAACTTAATCCCCCAACAAACAACCCATTGTAAACCTATCACAAGAAATAAAGCATGAGGTCTAGCCCCATCTCCCAGAATAGTCATAACGTTAAGAAATTTTTTTTTTTAAATAAGTACAAAATCATTTAAACACCCATACATATATAGCATTTTATTAAATAAAAATACGATACACATTTCTTTCCCCACAATATTTAACATACCACAAATACGTTTTACTTCTTACAATATAAAAGTTAAACAAGCCTAACTACTATCCTTACTATCAGTGCCCAGAGAAAACTGCAACGTAGAGGAGAAATAACACTTTAACTTCCACTATAATTTATTATATACTTATGTATTGTAAACTCGTACTGTTTTAGAGTTCATCCTCATTGGACTATAACACCATTTTTCTACTAATTATGGGCATATATTTCAAAACTTCTCGATTTGCCCTGCCCACCTTTTTCAAATATTGAACACAATGTCAATATATATTTAATACAATCGCTGAAAATAAAAAAATATATACACACAATTAATATGCAGTTTATATATTTGATTTTGTTTAAATCGGTATATGTGGTTAATCAATCGAAATATGTGGTTTCTTTTTCCTTGTCTTTACTCAATTTCGAGAGAGAAGGAGACGTACTGTGATTACAATGACACGGGGATAGCAACTTTTAAAGAGGTAAATAGTAATGAATAATATATTAAGAAACGTATGAAATGATTGCTAAGATAGTGATCTATATTTGAATATCTTAAACCATAAGTCGAAATCTATACAATAAAGATTAATTTGTCTATATTGACTTCGATACGTTCCGACATTAAATTAATATTTCACTATTAATGCTGTTGTTGATTGTGGTACAATATTCATTAATCCATACATTCTAATTTGATTTGATTCAGTAAAATAATTAATCCTCCCAATAATTGTTTGTTTTTTTTCCTTTCGAACTCTTTACAGGCCACAAAATAGAATAATATAAAAATAAATGTATACACGTGTCAGTGTCATTGAAAGCATTAGAAATTCTGCGGGACATCAACTGACGTCAGGCAACATACGTAAGGGCTGTGAAAACAACTAATATTTGTATAAAATATTCGCTACGTAACGAGTTCTTTTTGTAGCATGCTTATTAGCAGTTCAGTTTTTACATAGATAATATTATATTTAGTTTTGTTTTCCGACTGCTCGCAAACAATTTTAAATATATAGCATTATTAAAAAATAATGACACTTTTCGTTTGAATCTCTCTTGTAATGCTTATAAACTAATAATTTTCTATTTCATGAAAACGTTTTACTATTGCGTATTCGTACATATGTATTATTTTATTTTTAATTCATGAATGATTGTTTTATAAATTACCGTATGGTGTACTGCTTTATTTATTATAAGCCGACATGTTCTACAATTATAAATGGCTTTGTTTAAATCATGTTGTGTATATGTCTATTTATCAAATAATACAATGAAAAGAACTTGCAAAATTCAAAATATATCAGTTGGCGATTTGCTCAGCATTGTAAGTCCACTCATGCATTCTAATTTCAATGCTTCAAAATAATTATTTTCATATGAGAAAAACTAACAAAATACACCGTTAACATACAACACTCATTTAGCCAACATAGTATCTTTTATTCTTTTTTAAATTTCCTCCAACAGAAGGGCGTAATATCTGTATTAATAAACTTGTATGACCACTTATTCTCTGTTCATTATTTCACCTTATTTTAGTATTATTAACCGTAAATGATCGCAAGTGAATGCTAATAGTAAAGTATACTTAAAGACAAAATAAATTGAATGAAATTTAAATTCAGCAGAATGTGTTTACTGTTTCTTTGTAAACAATTCAGGCATAAAACAGTTTGTTAATAGTCGAACATTTTACTGATTTTTTTAAATATCTAAAAGGAAATTGAAATATGTATTTAGTATTGCATGGCCAGTTATCAATGCCAAAACGAGCAAGGGGTTAAGGGTTAATAAGTAAGAAATGGTGTCCAGTCAATTAACAGCAAGTATAAGAACACCTACAGATCAATGTATTTTTAAGTATGCAATATTCGGCTAAATAAAAAGTATTTTTTAATTATTTTACATTAGCCGGTACTTTTTCATTTACTTATTGATTCTGCAACATCGAAGTATTGCTTTTGGCTCATAACAAAGACACTTAAATTATACTATTGGTTGCAGAAGAGTTCTTGTTAATATTAGAGTGGGTAAAGAAGAAATGCAAATATTTGTAAATCTGTTATCAAAATAACTGATGAAAATAACACCGGAAATACGTCCACTTCTCCCTATCCTTCTTTCGAGTATGCAAGAATATGATAAATTATTAGACTGTTTCGTAAAAACGGAATAACATCTATAAAAAACGGAAGTAAACTTCTATCTATTATCTTTGAGGTTTATTATATTTATCTGTACATTTTATTGTTAATATTTTCTATTGACAATACAATTTGCATCGTCGTAGCTTTCAAACACAATTTTAGTTAATTAAAAATAGTAATATGCTTCTTTATTGTTTGTTCATGCCATAGGCACCACTTTGTTTATATCCGGATTGTAGATGTATTATTGGTAATAGTAACAATTTATTGAGCTTTAATTACAACACAACTTCAGCAGAATGTAAAAAAAATACATCATGCAAATAAGTACATAAATGATGCTGTTGTATATTGTGTTATTATAAATGATTATGTCATTTGAATTAACGCGCATAATTTGTTGAAATCAGTAAATTTACACATTTATTTTAAAAGCATACATGTTAAAATAAAACGTTGCTCTAGCAAGATAAAGTTAGGAAATCTGTTGGGGCCCTATTGTTTATGCTATTAAAGCTGGATTTGCGGAATATGTAAAGTTTTTTCAATAGAAAATGAGATTGTCTAATATATTCTAGTTTGCTAAGTATGCGTAACGATTTTAAACCGTTATAAGAAAATTCAAATAATGCACTTGAACCAATTAAAAAAATCAAAACCGACGATCGAATGTTTAACTAACTTCATGCAACGGGCAAAAACAGCCTTGGCCTCTGGCATCGCGACATCCTCCCACCGTCATGACATTAACCTACGCAGTTATACATGTACTATTATACTGCCCCATCTATAAATATAATCAAGTTGTTTTAGATGAACATATAGAAACCGTAAATTGGTATTTCAACCTTAAATGTATTGAAACACTCATGTTCAATTGAGTAGTTCTGAACAATTATAGTGTCATTCAATACTTATAGTGGCGTGATGGTAATAATATGTTTTATGATATTTGACATTAGAGCAACCGATTTTGACATCTGATATTAGACTCAAATTATTGACCAATATTTTTGCATGATTGGCATTCTGGAAACACCGCTTATATATCGTGTGATATATGTATATAATTTTACATTAAATCACATAATAATAGTAATAAATATGGATTCTCTATCTTTCTCTCTCTTTCTTTTTCTGCATTTCTATGATAACTGTCGGTTAAAACAATAACCCAGAAAACTCGTTTGAATAATAATCACATCATTATATTTAACCAGAACTCGCGAAAGAAATTTGAAAATAATGTCACAGGGCAGCAACATATTAAACATACATTAAAATATATGGTAGTTTTGCTACGTATGTCTGATGTTGCAAGAATGTGTCCCTTCCTTTTGGACATAATCCAAAAAGAGTATCTAACCTAATAGGTTATTCGCTGGCTACTAAGATCAAGTTGCTGACCTATCGTCGCAATGCTTAATCCCAGTGAGTGTTTTACACGTTATCTAACGGTATCTTATGATATTGTGTTCCCTCATGGACGACACCTCGACAAACCCGGCCGCAAGCAAATCAAACCTCTTAACTGTAGAAGTATCCAACATCCGTAGGCTTTTCTACTTTATTAGATTTTTTTCCCTACCCGCTTGCTTTGGGGAGTAGTTCCCTGCTCCCTGTGCCTTTCACTGTACTAAAATACAGAAATGATGATGTAATGCGAACAAGCATATCGCTGCATGACTCCCCACTTAGGATGCCCCTATAAATAGGTCAGCTTATTCACAGAAGCGCCTGCTATCCTATCAGTGGCTTTTTAAGAGTATATTAAAAAGAAAACGTACCTGCTTGAACAAAAACCTCGCACTCAAAACTTTAATAGACTTTAATCCCTTCAAGGCAAAAATTGAAGGAAGCAGATACTATTCCGTATTGAAAGAGAAGACATACTCTTATGAAAAGGTATCACTTCAGTATACGAGTGAATACATTCTCAATTCAGGTTTGTCGGAATAACATTTTACAATAGACAACTACAATAATACTCACAGAAAGTGTTATGTTCTGAAAATGAGGTCATACAATGAACTTCCCAAAAAAGATGAAATAAATAGAAAGAGATAAATATATTTATGGGTATATGGTAAAAAGGATTATGCGAATGGATATTATTGGAAAAAGTGAAAGAGAGAAAGAACAGTATATATAAAAAAGATGGAGATAATAATTAGACTTTGCCAGCCACTTATTCTGCTATTATTTATTCAACACAGTATAGTCAAAGCTAAATAATTATAACCATGGCCTATGAATATAATTCAAGCGTACACAGATATATTTATATTTTCTATATTTATAAATTAATTAAATTGTTTTTGAAATGTCACAATTCGTTTGTTTTTTTCAGTATTTATCTCTGTCATCTTCTTAATCAAATGAGAATGTTTTTTTCTAATCCATGTCAACATTTTATCAAGCTAGTTCGATAAGAGTGTAAGCAGATTAGGAACCCATATACAAGAATTATCTGCATGGAAATAAATGATTGCTGCACACTAGATTACGATTGAAGTTGTAAAGTATTTTCTATATACACCTACTTTCGAACACATACTCAATGTTCAAAATAGACAATAGCTTATTGCACTCCATAAACAAGTTTATCAGATGACTGAACTTTAATACAATAGTAACAATTTCATATGATGGATGGCATATTCATTAAAATCGCATGTAATTACTACCAGTATACGTATCAAAATTGTCTTTTACGCAAATATTCTCAAACGTATTAAACGGTTAGGGGTTGAACTGTAAATCGGCTAACATATTCAAAAAGTTAGCAGGAATGTCAGTCATAAAATATGAGGCTTGAGCGTTTGTTCAATGTAGAAACAGGCGAATATTGTTTACACTTCGAGAAAGTAGCATCAGATGTAGGGTAAATAAAACCCATTTGCCAATTTTATAAAAAATCGGGTTAAATGGAAGCGATCCGTGTGCGGATGAAGATGTGCCCTTAAGTAAAGTTATAAGTCAACACAAACTTGAACGCAAGTCTTGTATACCATATGGGAGAAGAGAACATATTAATATATAAAAATATCTCAAACAGTCAAATCATAGAAGTATGAATCAGTTTTATTTTGCTGTTGACATTAAGGATACAAATCCGAATAAATTAAAAGCCACATATCCGAATAAAAGATCGGAATGTCAAATGAAATTGCTGCAAAGTACTATAGCCTCACGCACAAAATAAGGTTGACACAGTTCACTAATCCCCATGACGTTAGATTGCGAATTTTACATAAACTCAATCAGTAAATGGGCAAGTCAGTGTTTTAATACGACCGGATATAGAGTAATACATTTCTAAAAGAAAGCAATATGAATAATTTATAGAATAAAGCTTTACAAAAGTACAATATAACTTATGTGCTTATCAAATTACTGATGAATACATTTTTCTATATAAACAGTACATTTATTTGTCACATACGTTTTACTATACTAGTTTGATAAGAGTGTAAGAAACAAAGGAGCATGTCTATGATTTCTAATAGGGAAGTATAGACCGCAATAAACGGAATCAGCCATCATAAGATATATGAAAATAAGAAACTGTTAACGTTCAAACGCATCAACCTTATTTTCATTTCAAATTAACCATAGTACCGACTATAGAAAGAGTGTAATGGAAACCAACAGTAAATGAAGTACCGTTTTAATTTTTTTTAAATATGAAAGACAGAACAGACGTATTATTATTATTAAAACTGTGTTCTGCGGCTACGGTAGTCAAATGACATCTCGTAGCTGCAATCAGTCCTCCATGCTAGTCCCAGGTCAACTGGACTTGTCATACGCAAGTTGTCGTAGGCAATGAAGTTGTTTCGCTGTACGTAGTGGTCCTAGTTCCGCCTGCGCTTGAGGTCATCACGTAGTGTGCCAAGCAGATGTGTGCAGTGCCGTCCTAGATAACCTAAAAGAACATACGTGTTCATCTAAAATATAGTAAAAAGTAATAGTCTATCAGAAAAAAGTGCCCCATACTCCATTACACGGCCACAAACAAGGGATAAGAAACACAACTTAATATTCTATTCAAAAGAGTTTTAGATCATGATTGGAATTCATGGAAGACAGTATTTAAGATTTGAATCATATTTGGCTGACTAAAGTTTAGAAAGGTTATTTACTCAATTCTGAGGCTTTCTAATCATAAAAGACTGGATTTGCAATACTTACCAAAATATAATGGTATCCTATGGTTATTTTGAAGGTAGAATACTGAGATTAGTGGCGAAAGTTCGAAAATGAGAGTAAAATGTACACTTTACGGGGTAGAAATGTCAGGAATTGAGAACTTTTAAGTGATACATATTTAATTAACGTACTATACAACTTTTATAACTTTTTTCATAGTATCAAATATACTTACAAAATCAAGACCAATTTTTTTTATGAGTAGGAATCAAACAAATTAAGCGGTAACTATGAAACATGAAAACAATCAGAGCCGCTAAAATTCGAGGGAAATGTCCATTTTTGGGCCTATCCTTGGCATTCAAATGCGGTAATCGGAATGAAAAATAAAATACCATAATTGAAATAGTCATTTTTATATTCATGATGTTTAATGCGATTTAATTGTACGAATTTTTCAAATAAACTCTTGTTCATAAAAATGTATTTTTTATAAAAAATTAAAGTGTGCGTCCAAACATTACTGCATGCTCAAAAAATATTCTTTTACGCAACCTAGCTGAAATCATCTTCAAAATTATATATATATATATATATATATATATATATATAAACTTTTGCAAATGCTACCAAAATTATATATATATATATATATATATATATATATATATATATATATATATATATAAACTTTTGCAAATGCTACCAAAATTATTTTGTTATTTTTTGAGAGGCTGTTATTTAAAGCAATAGAAAAAAGATAAAAACATATAAAAAAGCAATATACCATATGTTATCTCGTGCGTCTTCCGGAAAAACATTCCACAACGCTTAAAAAAACTTAAATTAATACAGTTAAAGTACTTATTTCCTTATTACATTTTCCAAAGTAAAAAGAATTGGCTCAGAACTAAGTTTAGGTCAAAATAGTTAGCCAATATGCTACTGTGCAAGTTTTATATAAAAATGATTTAGTAGATTTGATAAAGTGCATCTATGTATTTTATTGTAAATGATTGATTTTTTTAATTGATTTAAAGTTCATCACGAGAGCAGTAATTCCTTGTTCATGCAATGTTTTACATATTTCCTTCAATGAAAAATAAATGTGTTTTTCGAGTATTAGACACACGTGTTTCGGCATTTACCAGTAACTATTAATAAGTGTGGTTATCAATTATCTAATTATGTTCTCTTCTGTTGGGTGTAAGCAGTTAATGTCCAGCAGTTTTTCATTTCAGTATGAAATGTAAATAAATAAGTCTTTTACCTAGCACCTTATGAATTAATATCTGAACTTGTCAGTTATATTATTACTTGTGACAGTTTATGTACAGGATTTTACTTCGAGTGTAAGAAACACCCCAATATTACGTTTATATATGAACATTAGGCGTTTGTACGTATAAAATAGAGTATCTACTAAATTCCTATGATTTGAATTAATACTTTTTACATATTTTCTCAGTTAAATATGCTTCGTATCTTGAATAATGTCATAATTAAAGCTGTAATAATAAAGGATCAATCTTGTTCGCGGGAAATGAAATTAAGACAAGTCTTTAATCATGCAATGTTTGATGAATAAAGTCAAACGACAGAAATAGACTGGTATTGTCTTGGCCTTTGGGGCTTGATTTACGCCGGTCTATGGTTCTGTCTTGTGCAGTTCTAGGAGGTCCACCCTCCCAGGCTTTGCCTTCTTTCTTTGGGGAGGAGTAAGTTTATTGCTTACTGTATGAGGCGCCCTTACCGTGGAATGTCGACGGGGCTGCCCAGGCAATTTTTTAAAGTACCCTAAGTACTCTTCCTCTAGAGTGCTGACTTCTCAACTCCCACTTTCCGACCTTGTGTCCCATTATGCTCCGTTGGAAGTAGATAAATATGGTATCAGCAATGTTTGGACTTTCTACTATCATCTCTCTAGCAAACTATTTGCGCATGGTATAACATAATTAATTCTTTATATTTAGGTACACGTTTAGATCATGCCCTTAACGAATAAGTGTCTGACGACGTGCAAAAGTGATTCCGAGAAGAGAACAGTTTAGCATCGTGTTATGCCCGTTTACAAAGAATTACACATCAATATTAATGTTAATTAACACTTTTTCCTAGAATTCGTACGCTATATTAATCAAATTACTTACATGATCCTGATTCTCGAAAATGTTTCAAATTAAAGGCATGCAGTGAATCTTGCTTACATCGTGTCTAACTGCTATGTATCAAGTACAATGAAGCAGGCAATAGTTCAATTTTCAAATATCTATTAAATACTTTCTAATGCATATTGATAACATTTCACAAATATTAAGAGATATCTACATTTTCAAAAACTATTTCACTACCTTTTTCTGTCTCCTGTGTATAAAGGTGACTTTATCCAAGTTCAGCTCACATTCAAAACTCTTACACCAACCAGTGTTGCAACATTCATAATGATCGCTTACTTATTTTACACGGGAACTTATACATACAACTATATACACCTAAACGCATATAACGATAAATAGAGAACCACTCAAGTGAGAGTAGAAATTTATCTCGTACTCAACTAATACTAGTGTCTCAATGGATGCAATTGTGGAAAGTCCACTTACACGTCTCGTCAATATTAATCCCATGTCGTTGTATTGCGTGTCATCTCACAAAAAATGCACCCACAGACGATACCAGTGAAAGGTGGTTTCATAGCAATAGATTATATATCCACATAAAACATGTAAGAAGAACCCTCGTAAACGAATATATGCAACAGTAATTACCATTTACATTTTTTAACTAGTGAGGGGGCGTTTTTCTGGTATGCTGTTCAAGGTAATGCGTTTAAATGTCAGCCGGAAGTGTAACAGTGTTTGTTACTCGCGACGAAATGATAACAACTACATCAGCATGGACTCTGAAGTTGTGTTGTCAGTATTGTATCTATGTAAAAATACGTGCGATGCTACAGTCAAATCTCCTTTATATGTAATTTGCTTATACAACTAAAAATACCAAAAAATGTAAGGATAAGATACAGGAAAATAACCGAAAGTAAGTTGTTATTTATCATGTTCATTTTGGCATTAAGCTACGGAATGGTCTCGATATTATGTAAAGTTGATCCATTAAATGTATATATATATATATATATATATATATATATATATATATATATATATATATATATATATTTATTTATCTATTTACGTGTATATATATATACATTTAGGTATATATATATATATATTTACGTATATATATATATATATATATATATATATATATATACATATATATATATATATATATATATTTCCGTATATATACCTATATATGTAGACATCTTAATACACGTATACGCATAAATATACGCATTTAGACTGATGCAGGGAAACGAACGTCTATCAAAAAATCATTACAACATTCTGTGTTGCTGCGTGTTTGTATAATTGTATGTTCTTTGATAAAAAAGGCACAAAACAAAGTGTGGAAAAATCGCTAATCTTGTGCCGTTGTTTATATCTTAATGAATAATTGCATTTTTGTAAGCACTCTTGCCAACCATGCAATGTATATTTCGTGGACTTCAACGAGATAAGCGTGTGTTAGGACACGTACGGTCGTGGGGCCCCACACACTCCTCTTGTATTATTTTGTTTTACTTTAAGCATCTCGATGGTATGGCTATACACTCACAAATCTGTTGTGACCCCTTCTCGTTAGTCTTCGCCAATACGTCAGTAGAGTAATATGACAACTCTATTACTCCACCGTACAGTATACTAAGTAACCAGGGGCATACTGAAAACTGCTAGTGCACGTGTTATTTCACCTTCGTCAAAGTAATATATTTAAAAAGGTTTTCTTTCTTTTTGTTCACATTGTGGAAGTTATGCTTTTGACTGAGTTTGAATCTCAGGGTAACTTTTTACATCATTGGGGTCATATCGCTTGAGCAATTATCTCCAAACTTAGTAAACCTATCGCCAATGTTCGACATCAAAACCTTTTTTATTGTGGGATACCTTGATTGAAAGTAAAGGTCAATGTCACATCTTACTGAAAGTCAAAATTTGGGCGATAGCTTTCGTTTGTCTAAATGTAGAATATTGTCACTTGGACAATACTGTAGCATCGAATTGTCCCATTGCATATATTTTGGCGTAATATTGAAATGTTGTCCAGCTAGATTTTGACAAAATATCTAATTCTAATTTTTCAAAAGTCCATCTATGGATCGTATGTTCTTTTATGAGAATGAACATTTTCAGCTTGATCACGAGTTTTACTATTGTTTGATGGAATTAGCTTGGTTAAACTTTGACAATTATTAAAAGTAAACCTAGATCAGACATTTGGGCAAACGAACGTTGTATGCAG
>OY744515.1:215249480-215269480 GCA_963556195.1 Sepiola atlantica | reverse complement strand
CATATATATATACATATATACAGATATATATATATATATATATATATATATATATATATATGTATACATATACGTACATATATGTACATATATATATATTAATATATATATATATATATATATATACTACGTACAGTAGTATCTATTATGGTCTGTATACGACGGATTTAACGGTATTCGACTGTATTACGTGTTTCCTATTTTATTACCGATAGTGCTATTGTTTTGTACAAGACATACGTTGTAACAAATTATCTTCTCTTAAAGACCTTAGACTATGTTTCTTTTTATTATAACTTCTAACCAAGTAATATATTATATTAATGACATAAGACTGTACTGCTCTATGATGGATAACAATGGGTATAAACTGAATCTACAGATCGTTCGATGTAGCGATGTGGTAACTGGCCTCCGTAAAATGTCTGACCTAGTGATTTTTTCTTTATTTTGTATAAATAATTACTAAACATCTACCACCAAAAACGAAGTATAAACATATTGAATAGTAATTCTTGAATAGAAGTCTGAATATATATGGCGTGCTATAAGTTTACAAAAATAAGCTCTGCACTTAGTTTCCTATTCAAATGACCTGAATAGACATTTTCGAGCAAATTTGTGTAACTCTAGGCAAGTAAATAATTAGCCTCAGGTGAATTCGATTTAGTTTTAAGTAAATGATAGAATTCATTCACTATTTAAGACATACTACTGAATTATAATTTACAAATGTACGAACAACTTTTAGGATGTTCTAGCTCCTAGCTGAAATTCATGGGGTTGCTCTTAGTTTTTTTAAATTTGTTTTTCAAAACATTTCAATATAATTACTTTTTTATTATTTGTTGATTGTTCTGATGATTGTTTAGTGTTGCAAAGACAACATATACACACACAATATGTTTTGCTCACGGCAAAGAAACGGACTGTACATACACATCTCACAAAAATATTATTTTTGGGGGAAATATGAAAAAAATGAAAAGTAACAAAGAAGTAAACATGATTATGGGAATAGAAAATTTACCTGACTTATATATATATATATATATATATATATATATATATATAATTTAAATAAGTTACTTTTAGGAATACTATACCTTTAAAATAAATTTGAATTAAGATATTTACACTTTATATATATATATATATATATATATATATATATATATATGTTTGTGTGTGTGTGTGTGTGTGTATAGTGTTAATCTCTTAATCCCCCCATCCCTTTTCAATTATTCTTATTATTATAAAGTACTTCTTATTCCACAATTTTATCCCACATTTGATTTAATTTTTTTGAGTTTTGAGTTAATTCTAACCAGATTAATGATTTCAAAGTTGCTTCTCCTTAACCGTGGGTATTCCTGTAACGGCTCATATTTATCAAATTTAAATTTAAAATTAAAATTGAATTCAAAAAAAAAAAAAAGAAAATAGATCAAATCAAATAAAAAAATAATAAAATTAAAATAAATAGTATATAAATAAACAAATGATAATAAGATGACAAGCTTTAGCTGAATAATTATATAATCAAATTATGATAGGAATAATAAATATCGATGTCTAATCAGCTTATCTTAACTCATTTTCTGCGTACCTACTTTCAATTCTCTGCGGTATTTCGTGACCAGTTGATTCACTCGGTCCGTCTTTCTTTTTCGACCACTCGGACATATTTTTGGTATTTTGATAATGAGAGGTCCCGCTCTCGAAAATGTAAGTTTACCTTATTCCGGAACTGTTATTTGCCTGACAGTAATCTCTTGTTTATTTACTGTTCTGGTTTTTAATCTGGTTTACGTGAAATATTAATGAATTGATTTGAGATTCCGTTCTTAGTTTCTCTTTTCATTTATTTTTGTTCATCTGTTCCACCTTCCGGTACCTATATCACTTTGCTCTTGCCTCGGATTACAAACTTACATTCATATTTACAAGCAATGCTTTAAGCAAACTACACTTACATATATATATATATATATATATATATATATATATATATATATATATATATATATACCTTTGGGGCTTCGTGAATGTTTAGATCTATTCGATGCAAGTATTCCGAACTGTTTAGAGGAATACTAAAAATATAGAAGTGGTGGTGGCATCGAAGCGTTTATTGATTGACGTAAAGCTGTACTATTGTTTGTGTAATTTTATAAATGTTCTAATTGTTATTTAGCACATTTAAATATTGGTTGTATGTTCATTTTTTAATATATTTAAACTTAATCAATTAACATACCCATATATATTTAACTAATAAAATTAGACGGTGATACTTGATTGCCTCTTTTACATTAACAACGTTATAATGCGTCAAATCCGCAAACTAATTGGTTACACATACATCTTTATAGCATCAAATCTAATCCAAATAGCTTAGTATTATAAGCAAAGAACATTCTTGTAATTACACTGAACGGCAGAAAATAAAATAAATATTCTTAGAAAATGACCAATAAATAATGTAATTTAGAACATTTTGATGAATATTTAAAGTCCGAAAACCCCACAGAAAGATCCTCGAAAAAATATGTTGATCGTAAAAAATATATCGAATGTTTGAAATTTGGATTAGTTATTAAATATACAGTAGAATATTGATAACGGAACGATCATTAAGCAGCATTATTGGAGTTCAGTAGAACGTTTAAATGAGGTGTTGGTATAAAAAGGTAAGGATTTGTGTAATTCCGAACTATTATTTTTTTAAGACGAGTTGCACAAGTAAAGTTTGAGAATATAGTAAAACTTTGTATTTGATACAAATCTTTAAATATAATTTGTACACACAGTGAATGCATAGTTATAAACAGGGTGCATACACAAAGTGAATAGATTGCAATAGGGAGGGTACATACGCAATGTGAACAGCGTGCATAAGCTTCGACAGAAATGTAATCTGGCACGCTGAGTCTCTTACGCACGTGACTTATGAGCCTATCCATACTCAAAATAACTCAAATAAATAAAATGATGTACGCATTTTATTTTTTATTTCTCGATCTGTCTCTAATATAACGCATGTTAACTTTGGTACCACCCCCCCCCAGCTCTACTCCCCAGACACTATGATTGCAGTTAGCCACTTGAATCGTTACATTTAAAAGAATAATACAACAGTTTGAATCTTAATAACTGAAAAAAGTTACACAGACCTGGAAAACATATTCGTCAGTTGCAGTCCTATTTATTCAGAATATAAAATAGTAAGTAATCAATAGTTATATAATCCCACGTTGGAATCGTGTGAGATAACATTATATTATAGAATCATTTCAACCTGGATATTCTTTATTTTCTCCGATTGAAGAGACGCAGTTCAAAAGAGAACAACGTAATCACAGGGAATGTTCTATTGAAATATTAAGCTGAAGCCGTTATGCAGCAGCTGAAAACATAGGAGAGGGAAACTGATCAAGTCATAAAATATTAACATCTATTCGTATAAAAATCATCTTGTTCTGTGTCGATGCTTCTGGGAATAAGTTTTTAACTTTCCATCTGCAACTAAAGAGTTATTAAATAAAACCTTATTTAGTTCGAACAAAATACAAATGATTTAGACAAAGTGTATTGCACACCTAGCTCCGCTGCAGCGAAGCTGCCCGGAGGGATTCAGTAAACTACATGAGTGATATCTGGCATGAACAGCGGTTGATTAACTGTTAAATTCTTTACCTCTCTAGTATTAAAAACTAAGCTTGCGAGAAAGAAAATGCGATGATTAATATACACTATAAATCAAATGGTATTCTAAATAATGCACACCGACAAAATTAGTTCGCACCACTGTAGATTGTATATCGTTCAGCATATTTTAAAGAGCAATTTAGTAGTTCTTCTCATAAAGTAAAAAAGAAAGCCAGAGTAAAACGAAACTATATCAAGTAATAGTTTGACACACTCAGACGACAGTCATCATAATGTTAACTCATGTAAATGAATGTTGTTCACTATGAGAGAAGTTTTACCAATTCAAAAACATACATATCATTGATTAGGGGAATCCCAGCTTAGAAAGTTCCCTTAACTTTTGCCGAAGCGTTGAACAGATGCTAAACTCTGCTCCTAACGGTAAGGTCCGGGTTGATTATTTCTCTATTAATAAGAGGTTCGTCAGCCATCAACGAATTTGTAATGTGACGTAAACATTTCAGAAACATGCCAAATAAGATATCTCTAAACATTTTCAATAAACGGAGCGACCACTCTCTACAATAGAAATTACAACGAAAAAAAAACTAATTATCGAACACAAAGGAAACACGGCGTAAATGAGTTATATATCTAACGTCTAGTCGAAGGTCATATATACAATATTACAATGTTGACACAACGTTTCAGGTTAGAGCATCAACGTTGAACGACGTTAGACTTATTCAGTACTAAAGGGATGCCAATTTTGGAATTTATAGTGATGTATGTCGTTAAGTCGTTTGCTTATCTCATCATAGTCGTGGCCTACCGACTCGGGACAAGGGTGGTTTGTGATTGCGCACTCCTTTTCACACACTGGATTCTTCAGACAGGCACCATTTCCGCTATTATGTATTGCCACTCAATTATAAAGTTCTAAAAGAGTAGAAATCTATACTTGTTCGGAATAATTATTTCATAGTTTGTTTTAACTTTCATAATATTTGCATAACAGTGTAATTAGATGTGTTTCTCTCCTTATGTATATACACCTCTATATAAATGTGTGCGTTTGTGCGTTTTGATCTGCGCCCTATATATATATATATATATATATATATATATATATATATATATATATATATATATATATATATATATATATATAAGTATTGACAATAATAACTCATGAAAATAGTGTATAGTATAAGAACTAATAAGCATAGTACTTGCAATGATATTTTTGGGGGTTCTATATAGACACTACTATAGTATAATTCTTGTTCTTAGTATACGATCACATTACTATCACTGTATTATTTTTAATCATTTTTGAAAGCAATTACTTTTTTATGACCTCGAATTCTTATAATAATCAGAACAGATGCATTCCAAAAGAATTTACGGAATACAGTCATCGGATTATTCTATATAAATAAAAAAAAACAATGAAAGCATTTCTTAGTTAATGATGGTGAGTTGTATAAAGATGTAGCACTAATGAAATAATTTATTTTACTACAACAGGTAATGCGGATTGTGTTCAGTGGATTGTCTGAGACGCAGCAGGCATTTGATTTATCTCCTAGTCCTTATCGGTTGTCTATCGTTATGTGAGCTTATTAATATGAATCATTATACATAATGACACACACTTATCATTGGATTTCACAATGCATTCGGTATTTAATTTTTATGTTCGAATATAACTATACATACCTGATTTTCATACACGCTATCCAATAGAAAATTAGGCCAGGACAACGTCGTCCTAATTTTCGGTTTTGTTAAAGTTCCATTACGCCACATTTTTGCACGGAGACGAAAGTTAAAACATTTAAATTACAACGGAATTTTACTTAATTACTATTTTACTAAATGTGTCTAAATATCGTGTATTACATTATTTTTACAAACTGGCATATATCTATTGCAATACACACATAGTGGGTTATTACTTGCGCAGCTAGCAACGCTGCATAATCACAGCTGTCTTCAATCGATTGTTCTCCTAAAACAATGTATGATTAATCATATGTCGTCATTTGATAACGCGAAAACATAATGCGACAGCATATTAAAAAAAAAAGTTTCATTGTTAACATGTTATTTTGTAATATGTACCTATTAGGGATAATAGGTATGTTTTTGAGATATTAGACGAGTTAACTAACTTGTATATCAAATAGATAGTTCATAATCACAGGAACTATTAACCGAAGAGAATTTATCTGGTGACAACTTGATGATCAACTGGTCAAAATTAGTATCGATCTAGGAAGTACTTGACTCCTGATGCAAACCTACACTTGTATAAGAGTCAGATTAAGCAAGGGTTGAATGTTGCTGCAATATCATGTAAGGTGTAACCCGGAGCCCTCTTACATGCTTTGACAGAATTCTAAATAAATGATCGATGTTTTCGGAGATGATCGGCAGTCTTTTTCATCCTGAATAGATATTGTTAGTATTTTCCTACTCAACCTATATTTTCAATAAGTTGACACATGTGAAAGTTTTACCCAATAAGCTACAGTAGTGTCTTGCTCAAGTCTAATGTCAACAAATAGCAGTGAAATGTTATTATGTTAAATAATCATAGATCTCAATTTTTATAGTTCGTTTTGATCATCCAAATAAAAATGTCGTTAATTCTTATCCCTGAGTGGCTATTGAGCTTTGTAAGTATTAAAACACTAGTATAAAATATTATAGAAACACATATCATGTCGCATAGCTTAAGGAAATGGTGTGATAGAGAGCAGAGTTTACGTAGACAGGTCAATGATATGGACTGACAAAATATTATTATTTAGTGGAATCGATCGCTCTTTGTGTCAATCCATAGCTTATTGGTTTGGGAAAAGATGCAGTTGAATAAATGTCATCTTATTTCATTAGTTTTATTTGAGTTAGTCTTTGTTTTAGGTATAACAGACTTTATTTAAAAGGCAGCGTTCCCTCGGCCTGGAATTATCACATATGAGCGTTATCATGGATAATATTCAGCAACTAGGGTATGAACACAAATGATTCGTTCTAATGTTTCTCCAACTATTAATGTAACTTAGTTTTCTACATATATCACACTACGTTCATACTCAACGCATGAGGCACAAATGTCAGTTATGTAATTGCATGTAGACCGGAGTGCATGCATATATTATTAGGAATAGTTATTGTCACGTAAGAGAGTGTGTCCACAATGAACAAAATACTTGTGTTTTGTCTCTAAACATGAAACAGAAAAAGCTAAAAAACGCGGTATAAATCTAGGAATATATGTTTATCCAGTAAAAAATGTTTTGTTCCTAGAAGAGATTAATTTGACCATTTCCAAGCCTAACCCATCAAACGAACAGTTAACGTGTATATAGCTGTGTTTTGTCGACACGAGAACACTTGGTACATAGAATGTAATCAAAAGTACGTTTCAATTATTTTGGATTGTTTTCTTCTTCCAAGGACAATTGTTTCTATTTTTTTGGTTAACGATAACCAAAAACAAATTTTCAATTTCCTGTTTCAGAAATTAAAACCCACGTGTGGTTATGCGTCAACGCAGTTAGATAAGAGACTTGTTGGATCTCACCGTGTGTCTGATTATGTGTCTGTTACGCGTTAGATTGAAATAGTATTTGCATCGCTAAATGCGACGCTAAAAATATGACTTTGATCTTAGATACGTGGACGAATCGCAGTTGGTTGTTCAGTCGCCCATTCGTCGGCTAACCTTTGTTTGTTATATAAATTCAGATGTATCACTGACCATCAATACGAGCTGCTGCGCGTCCATTCTCTATAACGGTGAAGTTTGAAATAGCATAAGTCAGGCTGAAAGCAAGTAATCAGCTGTTTTTTTCTAGACAAACATCTCATTCGACATGAAACGACATTTTCAATGCTATGAGTCTTACATCTAGGTTTTTTTTTAATTTTCATTCCTTTAATTTGCGGCAATTTATAAAAGAGGGAAGATTCTCTTTATTATTATATTCATAATCAACTACTTAAATATCATTCGTCGGGTTTCATAAGTGTTATTACAAAGTAATTTTGACGAGCGAATCTTCTTTGCAATCGGAAACCGTTGAAACAATATATGAATCGATATGTTATTCAGGCACTTATGAAATATTTTGAAAATGATACCGAACATATCTAAGGATTCTTTGATTAATATGCAAAAGTATATATATATGTATATAAACATTTAATGTTTTGTTTCATATTTTGAAATGTTGATACTTTTTATATTTTTAATATAAAACTAAAAATAAGAATACATTAATCACCTAAAATTTGGTGTACTGGATTCGTCCAAACACTTTAAAATGCAGCAACAGTTTTGTAAGTAACGGATACATTTTATTCGACAGACGAACAACACAGGTAAGGAAGACTTATTTCTTTATTTTTTTTTAATAACTAATATAAGTTAGCAAACCATTTATATGGAACAAAACTTAGATTTAGTATACGGAACGTTTATGTTTTTGTCTTTTAAGGGAAGTAGGGTCTGATAAACTCTGCTGGGAAGCCATTAAATTAAATACTGTCTTGTTTTTAAATTTCCGAAACAGTTTCTCATTGTAAACAACTGATGATCCCTTAAATAATGTTAGAAGAAAGCTAATATAATAACTATATAAAAATCAATTGACTTACATGAGTGATGTTCCACTGAACGAGTTGAGACGAAATTTTTTGGGTTTTTTTTTAAATATAGGTTTTAATCGTTGAGAAACTTCCGAGACTATATATATATATATATATATATATATATATATATATATATATATATATATATATATATATATATATATGTATACTAGCAAAAACTACCCGCCGTCTCGGCCGCAATTACTGACGCTGTAGTCTTCTTTACAAAAATCAAAGAAGCAATTTTCATTTTACATTTTGGTAATGTATGGGAAATTTGAAAAGAAATGATTATTGTCGTAGTGTTATATGATATATTCCAATATGTTGGAAACATACTGTGCATGAGCATTGTCAAATTTTTTTTTTTTCAGGAAAACGCAACAAACAGATCAATTTATATGGCATGTAAGAGTTTCAGCGTCGATAAATTTCATTTTGTTTCAGCATAAAAAAATAATATGAATTCACCTATTAAAACTGGTTATATAATAAAATGAATAAATATAAGGGTGGAACGTCGATTGGTCAAATACTCCACTTTTATGTTACTGAATTATTCGAAATGGGTAGTTTTTACTTTTAACCTTTGTTATAAAAAATTTAAAAATACGTAATAAATATAAAAAAATCATGAATTTTGTAATTCAGAAATAGTATAGGCAGTTCATGTCTTTTCTTATGATAAATTATAATTATCCTCCTCTTTCTCATCATCATCATCATCATCATCATCATCATCATCATCATCATCATCATCATCATCATCATCATCATCCCTACCAACATGTTAACTTCTTGGCATTTTGACTAGGAGCAAAATGTAGTATATGTACTTAATCTGCACTTAGTTGTATGTTCTCTGTCAGTGAAGGAGAAATCCTTCAAAATCGAGCCAATTGAATTTTTTGTTATAATTCGAATTGCCGATTTTGGAGGGAGCCGGATTACCTCCACGTTAAGTATAGACTATTCGTGGGAGGAAGTAAATAGGAATAGGAACATCAACAAAACAACCACAACAACTGCAACAATTTTATTAACACACTAATAAAGCATGTATTTAATTATGAACAGATTAATTCATTAGAAACTTAAAAATGAATAAATATGCAAATTAGAGAGTTAGGTAATGATATCCTGATGAACGAACTACATACACTGCCCCCACCTTAAGTAGGGGCTGGTTGTCTGGGAGGATTGGTATCTTGACAGCAGAATAGATAGTACACTAACTCTCTCCACACACAAAACAGGTAATCGTGAGGAAACGGTATCGTGAGGAACGAATGTTTACTGTGCGGCCTTCCCAATCCCAAGATGATGTAATGCCTAGGAGGAATGTATCATGACGAATGAAAATATACGACAGAGTATAGACCGTTTCAATGTCAATATAGTTAGAATAGGTGGAAACACTTTTGAATTTATTCGTTGAGATAACATTTAAAACAATAGCAAGTTTCATTGTCAACGTGCAACGCCTAAATGAACATTGTCTGGACAAATATAGTCGCCTTCTTTATAAACAAAGATGAATATGCTGGCCAAGGAAGAACGATAACTGTCATAATGTTCTTGTTAAAAAGACATGTTTATTATAAACGTGACTTATCGTTCTTCCTTAGCTTCTATTATGGTGAACGAGCATGTACTACGCTGATCTCCTCCCCTCTTACATACGATAATATCATGATTAACGAACACAACTGCCCTCTACCCCAACAAGAGGAAGTTATTCTTGCGTGGACGTCTTATGAGAATAGAACCGATACTACACTACCACAATAACCTTTAAAGATAGTCTGACTTAATCGAGTCTTGGAGATGTTTAATTTAATTCTCATAGAATTCACCCCTCACCCTCTTAAAAACAGAGGTTTAATTAATGGGGGGGACAGTCTTATGACAACAGAACCGATACTATACTACACCGCCCATTAAAAGATATTCAAATGTAATCCATTATTTTTTAATTTTATAATCTCTAGTCACAATAAATATATTTTATAGTTCCCTGGCGTTTTGGTTAAGATAAACATGTAGTATCTGTTCGACATAACAGCGATATTTGACACTTTACTAAAGACGCAAGTAACTTATCTCCCTTGTAAATGAAATTCGTTAATAAGGTTTTAAACGCCATGATTTTTAAAATAAAATCTCTATATCTTATTTTATTTATACTTATAATAATAGTACTATCGATAACACGATTGCGTATGTAGAATAAAATTTAACAATACAAAGTAGAAATGTATATTACAGAATATTAATTCATTAAAAATTTACAAATAAATAAATATGATAATATGCCTGTATATAGGGTATTCTAATATATTCTTGTCTCATTAGAATTAAATCATCTTAACGGGTTTTGATGTTAATATAGTTAAGATAAATGATACACAACGTTCGCATATATTCATTTAGATATATTTGAGCCCTCCCACACACATTAATTAAAATCTATACACTGAAGATTTCGTAAGAATGCCCCACTGATGTATGTAGGTAATGATAATTAATATCTATTCAAAAATATATGTATAGCCTCTTTACAAAACTGGTGCCCTCTGAGAGAATTTAACAATCAGCAGTTATACTACGGTTTAAATGCGATATTCCAACCTGTTTGTTGGTTTTGTTGTTGTTGAACTCTGTTTCTTCTCTTCATTGTATCGTCCAATGAGTTGGCGGTTATAGAGTTTATTTTTTGCTACTTTCCATGCTAGTTGGTTGCGGTCGCCGAGAAGGGCACCCGGCTACGAGTGAGTGGCGACTTGGAAACCGTGTTCGAGCCTCCAACTGACATGAATTAACATCCCTACACTGAAGATTTCGTAAGCATGACATATCGATAGTTGTAAGTAATAATAATTAATACTTTCTGTTAAAAATAGTATATATATATATATATGTGTGTATATACATATATCTATACATCTATTTATCTATCTCAATCTATACACATTAATACATATATATATATAATGCATTACTATACATATATATATATATATTTATATATATATATATATATATATATATATATATATATATATATATATGTGTGTGTGTTTGTCTGTATACCTATGTCTACATATATATTAGTAATTATATTATATGCAGTAAAATATAACACATCTCGTCAAACATACATACATGCATTATATAGATATACTAGTAAAACCTCCCTGTTCTTCGGGTATTAATTAATCTGGAGCGAAGGGCGTATAGTTTAAAAGATAAGTTTTTATTTAGAGGATTTTAATTAATTTCAACAACAAACATCTGTAAATTCGTTGAGTACACTTAAATAATTGTATTCTAGTTTTTTTAAGACGATTACATATGCACACCTTGAAATATTGACGGAATAAGGAATATGAAATTTAGGGTGCGAGGTCATTCTTGTATATAAATTTAACGTAAAATGAACCTCAATTACCGGATCACTAAAACTTATTAGTGAAGGGTAGTACTATTGTTTACTATACATCTTAAGTGCTACTGGCAAAGTGGTATAACAAGACTACTCCTTTAAAAGGGTGATCTTCCTCATAAGGATTGACGAAGCATTCATCTCTTGTGGAACAAAAATATTGACTGATATAACACGTAACAATGGGCACGAAATAGGCAATGATTTACGTTAAATTCATATGCACAACTTATCCCCACTCTTAATTTAAAACTCATGTTTTGTTGTATGTATCTTTCTGTCAGATGTACCAGGGTATTCACACTCCATTTCGGTAAAAATAGAAATTCATTTTTGTTACGTTGAGAAGTAGTTGACTATTTACATCTCCATAAATCCTTCAAATGTTGATATGTTTATTTTCTCCTTAACAACAAAGTATTTAATTTGTTTAATTAGTCTTCATCCCATTTTCCGGGAAAGGGAAACCACCACTAAAAAAAATCAATTGCTTAAAAAATAAATAGGGGCGTATAGGTTAAAAATATAACTTAAACCAAGATATTGGTAACTTTTCGGATTATCACTCTTTGCTAAACCCCTACAAACATAAAATGAAATTCTGCTTTTCAGGCGATTACATGTAAATACACTGGAGAACCCAAAAGAAGGAGAAAACACATACGCTTAGAATATTCAGCGGGGATCAGTTTCATATGCATTTAATGTAAACTGTCCCTAATGTCTGGTCTATGGTAACGTTTAAGGTAGTTAGTTAAATAGTTCTTAAAACTAGCTCTAAGTTTGAGTGGCAAGGTCACAAAAATACAGACGTAATCGCCCTCTAACATTTTCCCCGCTAAACGCAGCATTAACCAAATTAAATAGTTTCTTTCTAGACTAGCTATGTAATGTAGAGATGAAATACGAAACTGATCTCCCACTCATTAATTATGAAATAATTGTATTTCAAGATGTTCACACGTAATCGCTTAAAATAAGATAATATATTTGGTGATAGGAGATGCGATGATTTATGAAAAAATATTAATCTACAATTATACAAAACTATTAATCTATTTCTTCGTAATTTTAGCAAATCAGCGGAGGTAAAAACTAAGCATTTTGTTGTACTTATTCGAAGAGAATATTGAAAAATAAGGAGTGTGTAAACATTTTAATATAAGATTGTTGTAAAACTTTACAAAAAAGTATTTTCTAAACAAATTAAAACATAATAAAGTGTTTATTAATATTACCCGAACATATATCAACATAGCAAGAAAGACTGCGAGTGGGAGACGGGGGTGGGGGGGAGAGGACGAGAAAGAGAAAGCTATTACAAAAAGGTGAGAAAGAGAGGTCGAGGGAGCGCTACCTTCTCTTGCCTGTTTCTACTTCTCGCTTATGCCTCGTAGTGAATGGCATTTAGTTGATTTATGAATGTATTTTACCTATTAACCCTTATTCTTTTTATTAAATAACCTTAAATTATTCTTGCTGATGAAGACGAAATTATTGCATATCTAAATGAATAAATTCGAAACGATGTTATTTATTTATCACTCCTATATTATAATCTACACTGGTTAATGTTATTGAAATCAATATTCAAACAGAAGAGTTATATATTATATATACATAGTAAAGATAAAAGATTAAAGGATAACCATTTGGCTGCCTACTTAGCATATTTAAAAAACGGTTCATAATTAATTCATATTTAGTATTATTAATTTTGAATTACATTGCCTTATGTTGGCTATCTATACGCAATTGTTTCGTCTATATTAACAGTAATTAATTAAGGTTATTTAATAAATACATCGGAAAATATCTAAATCACCTTAAGTTTTAATTCAATGCTTTCACTGACGATCTTTCCGGCGAGAAGCGAGAAAAGAAGGGGGATTCGGGAAGAGAGTGTGCTTATCTTGGCATGCTAGCGATGCAGAACCGAGAAGAGAAAAGGGGAGTGGGAGAATGAGTGCGGTTTTCTCGTGTGTATATATATATATATATATATATATATATATATATATATATATATATATATATATATATATATATATATATATATATATATATATATATGTGTTGTGAAAATAGTATAATCCAGATCAATATTAATAACACATGGCATTAATTAACTTCAAACTGTTTAAAAAAGCTATCTATACCTAGCAGCGACCATGCTCGATTTAAGTTGACAATTTTAAAAGATGCATTGCATCGCTAAGTCCACACTAGATCGAATGTGGCATTCGATCTAGTGTGGACTTAGACCAGGAAAGAATCGGAAAAATAGGTTAATACATTTTATTTGTAAAAATCTCTGATGAAGCTAGTTATAACGAGCGAACTTATTAGAAAAAATGGTCAAGATTAAAATAAATATATTTATTATGATTTTAATAAAAAATATCTGTATCTAATGTATGCTTTGTTATGCATTGCGCCTGTTTCTTTCAATTTTAAATTTTAAAGATGTTTAAAAAATGAGTATTTCCAAATGTATACGACCAGCGACCATGCGCAGTTTTAGTTCAAATTTAAAAGAAAAATTACACCGTTATGTCAACACAACATTGGGCGGCACTTTTACAAGACCAGGAAAGAATCTTACGCAACAAAATAAAGTAAACACTTGTTATTAGTTAAAATCTCTATTCAAACTCGTTATACTAAGCAGAATTATTAGAAACAAAGTCAAGATTAAAGCAAAATTTCTTGTTTTACATAAAAGCTATCTGCATATGAAATGTTTTTTGAAGGTATTTTGTCTCTTTCTTAAAGTTTTATATACATACATATGTATTGTTCTATGTTCTAATCTCAACGATGTTAAACAAGCTGCATGGAGCCACATTGTAACATAATTGTTATCTGAGCATTGTTATATTTTATATATATATATATATATATATATATATATATATATATATATATATGTTGTTGTTTATCATCTATATGTACATATGTGTATGCGTTTTGCCACCAATATATACAAACTACATGAACACATAAAACAAAAAATTATACATACACGAATAGAAAACAATTAAATTGGCGGTTAATGATTATATAAATTTTAATAATACCGATATGCAAGAGCCTGTTCTGTTGCCTAGTGGTAAAGGCCGCTGACTCTCGACTAGATTATTAAAAGGTTAAGCTTACACCTCAGATGGGAGGTAGTCAAGCTGCACTGAAGCGCTGTGATACAGCGTGTATCTTTCTGTTGATTACTATATATATATTTGTGTGTGTGGGGGTATATGTGTGTGTGTGTCTTCTATTTGAGCGGGGCATATTTTATATGTTTATACATATGTACGTATAAAATGTTTAACGCTACTTTTTTGTTAACACTCGCGTTTGCGAAAATTCTGCCGCTATTTAATAAACGGTACTTAACATGTTAGACTAAAACTATGTGAAATTCACAAAGAGAAAAATGTAACACAAGCTGCCATCACTTTAAACAATCAACTAATTCGATAAACGAACTCCCATCGAAGCGAAAATCAAAAAATGTACAGATGAAAGAAACTTATACTTTGTAAGCGGCGTGTCTCAAGTGTTATTTGTTATAGTAATACATATCATGTTTAAATGTATAGTTTAATCTATGAATAGTTTAAACCTATAATGAAGCTAACAATAGTCTGTGTATAACTGCTGTTTTGTTAGCATTTTCTTTCGAATAAAAAACTTTTTAGGAGAAGGGGAAAATTAAATTCAGGATGGCGACCCAAAGTCAAATTTGCAGTAAATAAAAATGGTTGGTAAAGAATGCAGAACATCTAGAAAAAGTCGGCCACTTCACTTATTACAGCAAGTATAATTATTTATTATTTATCACAACATATTGTATTATTTGTATTATTTATTACGAGGGTAAGCATATATGTTGATATTATTGTGTTAGTACGTACTGAACGTCTAACAATCATATGTATTTTACGAACTATTTACTTGCGGTATTTAAAGTGTCAGTAATTGTAGATCGAGTTATAGGGTAAGTTCTTGTCTGCTTTAAAGACAATCCAATATTGATTGTTATAAAATATAACAACGGAATAAATTGATCATGAGTAAATTATTTTTTCAACTATGGGCATTGTTTGATTAGCGAAAGATAATTTTATGTACACTTTATTAAGAAAGCAATCGAACGGAACTAAAAGAAAAATAAACTTTATTTTAAATAGGACTGGCGGGATCCGTGTACTATAACAGCTAAGTGACGTTAAAGGGCACAGGAAAACTATGCTTACACCACAAAACTAAATATATACCAGTTTTACATCAGTTTCGTTTACCAAGCAATAATTATTAAGTGTAATTTTCTGTAAATATCAAATTTATGAGATACTGGAATTTAAAAATTCGAATGATTTCATAAGCGCGAAAAATTTCATCGCTAGCAATAATTACGATAAGCCGATTATTGTCCATACGAGATAAATAATGTTGTTTTTACAAAAACACTAAACGAAATGTAGTGCGGACGAAAAATAATGGCATTTCATTAATAGTATCGCTAATGCCATACGAAAAAAAGAAGACGAGAAAGATGCCATTTCAATGGGTGTAATGAAATCGGTAAAAGGCAATTTATAATCAAATATTTAGTTAAAATCAATTTTGTACCGAAATGCCCTCGCCAGTTTGGTTGGTACTCTCTCACGTCCACATAGAATAAATATATTTTTCTCTCACAGAGAGTATTAATATATTTGGACATTTGCTCCCGCTTCTTTGGCGGATGTAATACATTCTCAACATAGAAGAGGTTTCGTTTCTTTGCATATGAACGTTAAACATAACTCCGGCTTGGATTACAAACAAAATAATAATAAAAAATAAATGCTACACGTACGCGCGGAGTCGCTTTACATGAAGCGTGAACAGTTCATTCATAGTTTTGTGCTCGATTTCCTAAGTAGTTCCGCGCAGATTAGCACTCGCCAGGTGACATACAATAAACATAGATTCCCTGAAAGTATATTTATCTCTTTAAAGCTGTGATGAGATATAGGTAATATAAAAGCGGTGTGTTGCTTTGCATCTTAACAATAAAATGACGTGCGGGGTTCAATACGGAAATATCAAATAAAATGATATGGTAACAGTGCGCGCGTAGTGTGAGTACTTAAAAAGTATAGTTTCATTGTGAATGAAAATTAAATTTCGCATAGAAATACAGTAATATCCCGTGTACATTTCCCATGGATGACAGCGACGCAGGCGATAAACACTGAATCCAACCTTCTAACGAAAGTCAGAGCTAACGCATAGTGGGATGAATTTTTGTGACTGTTGCTGCTATTTCCAATTTAGAATGTGATTTAAAGAAATGATTCATTGAACTGTCGGAGCAGCACGTGGACACACACTTAAAAAAATGATAGTACTTGTTCAGTATCGGGTAATAGTATTTTACGTTATGATATTCATGATTGAAGGTGAACAAAACCCTCGGCTACAGTCAGTATCAATATAAAAACAAACTGGCGCATTGCCACTGTTAGGTTTGGGCGACAACATATAAACATCGGGCTCACGGAATAATTATAACGATTCAGTTATGCTGAATATGTAAAACCTGTTACGTCGTCTGCTATTTATCAGTACGATAAATCACGATGTATATAAACGTGTATGTAACAGTTTGGGACCGGAATAACAAATGTTGTTTAATACGAAAATAGTGTATGCAATAGACAAAAAGAAAAAAATAGCCTTATTCATGTAGAAATTATATAAAGCGGGCATTAGTACTTTATCTTTTTCTCTGAAAGCCCCACAATCTTTTACTGTTGTTACCTTAACTATTCTGCCAAAAAGTCATACCGATGTATCTTGAATTCGTCAGCTTATGCACATTGATACACTAAGTGGAACAATAAGAAGGCAAATAAGTAAAGTGATCCGGGAATAATTTATTTTACTAATTTCTATGATTTGAAAACTGTAATAGGATAGTTAATAAAAAGAAATGAAGATTAAATATATAGATAATTCAGGCGACTGTTTACGAATAAGTGTAGTTCTTTTACTAAAACGTGTACTGTCAGGCAGTTATTCTGTCAATCGGGAATGTGAAATAATGTATTCGGAATTCCCAATCAAAATCGCTCAGAAGACAAAGTGTGGATGTATGCAGTAGCAAATACAGAATGAAAAATTGAAAACTATTAAATGTTATCGATGCTAGGAAGAAAATTGTTCAAAAATGAATACTCCTTTGGACAAGCATATGGCAGTGGTGAGTGATCTGTGTAAATTATTTTTTGTGATTTCATGTGTTGCACAAGAGACGTAGAAATCACATTTTTCACGCGACACTGCGCCTTAATAATATATAATGTATGCAGCAGTAAATGTTCCGTAAGTAATTAGAATAATAAAGTCACTAACCAATATGAAATATGTTTATAGATTAGATACTTATTCTTTTACAGTGATTCAGAAATAATCCAAATATAGATATGCGAAAAGATTTTATCTGTGTATTTAATTGCAAAAAAGTAACGAAATATTGACACTTCAGCAGAAATTCATGAAAAATGATTTCGTTGTATTTTCCTCACCGTTCGAGAAGTACGAAAGCGTAAGGATTGAATTAATCAGTTTTGTTCGCATTGAACGAGTCCTGTCAGATGTTTACATAGCCAGCATACTATGACAAGTCACAGATTTACTCCCGTAGTAGGCTGTATCTAAGAGTGTAAAGTAAAATACTGATATAAAAAGTAGTTAATCTTATAGAAACCTCTGTGATTTAGCATTCTAACAAACAATTAGAATGCTATAGTTATAAGATGACGCCCAATTCAATGTGCGGTTGGTATTCTGTAAATATTGGTTTAATAAAATCTTTATGTGGAAAGCATCCATTTCGCTTTAGTATGATAATGTATTATTTGTAATGAAACATGTATACATATGCATCAATATGTTTATACATTCATGTATTCATATATATATATATATATATATATATATATATATATATATATATATATATATAACTTCTTTGTAAAATGGTAGGAAAAATCCCAGCAGAGTGCTCGATTAATTAAGAATTAAAGTTAAAAATTAAGAGCATAATATTTATTTATTCTGGTACAGAAACATTAGTACAGCATTCATACAATCGGTTTCAAGCAGGGAAGGTCTTACCCATCCGGCTCTCTTCAGCTTCTGTTGTCATCTGTATTGGAAATGTGAGGTCACATGACACTCTCGTTGGGACGCGTTATTTGCTCAGTGTGTTGTGTGTGTTTGTTTAAATTTAAATTTAGTTTAATAAGACCGTTGAGATTTAAACACGAGGGAATTCAAGATTAAAGGGAATAAAAAATCAAAAATATATGAAAATATATATAAAAAAAAATATATAAAAAAATATATATAAAAACATATATATAAAAACATTTCAATACTAAGATTAAAAGAATAAAAACAAAGAGAGAGAGAATAAAAAAGAAGAATAAAAAAATATATATAAAAAAATATAGAGAATAAAAAAAGAGAGAGAGAAAGAAAGAATAAAAAAGAGAATAAAAAAAGAATAAAAAAAGAATAAAAAAAGAAAGAATAAAAACATAATGAATAAAAATAAATTAAAAATAAATTTAAAGATTAAAAAAAAAAAAAAAAAGTTAAAAAAAAAAATAACAATAAAAAAATAAATTAAAAATATAAAATTAAAAATTAAAAACAAAAATAATGAAAGGGTTTCTCTGAAATTCCCGTGAGCCAAAATATGAATTTGTATCATTAGCCGTTATATTTTTGAAGGTATGCGTTCTAAAAGGAAAAACCGTTAACGTGTTAAAAAACCTTTTACCCAGATTGGAGTGATTTTAATGAAAAATTCGGATCTAAGAGTGGTAACTTAGTTAGAAATATGAAATGTTTGAGTTTGTTAAAATGGAATTGTAGATTAATCTAGTGGCTGATAAATGAATTAAATATTTTTGCATTTTTGTAGATTTGTGAAAGTCGAAGTTTTTGCTCTTTGAATGTATGTGGATATAGTTAGTTTAAATGGATTTGTAGAGTAATCTAGTGACTGATAAATTAATTAAATGTTTTTTATGTTTGTGAAGGTCGAAGTTTTGCTCTTGAAATTTATGTGGATATAGGTTGATGAGGTGTTTGTTCGTTTTTATTGTGTTTATATTAGTAGAGGGGGGTAGTTAGACATTATGTGAATCGGTCAGACCAGTTTATATGTAATGTT
>OY744515.1:215179480-215244480 GCA_963556195.1 Sepiola atlantica | reverse complement strand
TAACATACTTTCAAATTATTTATCATGTATTTTAGTTTTTTTTAATGCTGACGCTTACTGAATATATGTGAAATAGTAGTAGAAATATATTTGATTTTGCTACCAGTATACTTTATAATTATATTTTGTAATCACTAGGAGCTGTCACAGAAGTTATCGTCAGTGATCTCTCACTGATATGACGTTGCTGGAGTCTGAGTGACAACACTCCTCCTCATATTCCTAGTACTCTTTACCTTATTTTGGATTGCGATTTTAAAAGACTTTCCGGTATTGCAAGCGCCGCTATCCATTAATCAAGCGCTGGTAACCCCCATTGCAACACATCTGGGAGTTGGGTCACAATAAACCTCCTAAACGTGCTAATACCTGTTTGCATTATCACAGTAGATCCCGGGTTTATATTCTCCTACCTCGGTTTAATTATAGTCCAGTCAAAATGTGGCTGAACCTCAAACAAATTTCTAACAAGAGAGTTAACTTGGATATTGAGCATGGATAACCTCTTTTTAATATGAAAAAGTTTACCAGAATTAGCATTTCGGAAAGGGTTCTACGGGCGCGATCTTAAAAATCCAACTGAACTAAAATTTTGAGAGAACAAATTCCTGACATTTCCTGACAAGTATTGCCATTATTGTTTACAAGTACTGACAAAGATAATCGTGTTTCCTTAGAAAACCCTATTATTAAATTGGAAATATAAAATTAAAAAATGTATGAACACCCACACAGTGCCCATCCCAAGCCAGCTAACATTTTCTTGTGGTTTTACCTTTTAATGACAGGCAGCTATATGCTTAATAATAAACTACCACAGAAAATGACTAGCCCCTGTCATTGTTTTTATGTTTATTTTATTTCTCATAAGAATATAAATATATAAGATACACACACAGACTCAGTGGCCGTTTTCAAACAACAATTTTCACATTAATTCCTGATATGTCCTAAATAATAGGTACAAAATAAGTACAATTTCTAATAAAATAATGCTACGTTAGTCGAATGCTGGGGCAATGGTTTTGCATGACCACCACATAACAATTTCATGAACGGACCAAATATCATTTATTTTCAAGAACTTGTCAAATGTAACCTCATCATCATCAAAATCTGGTTGTGGTGATTTGCTGCAATGGAAGCATTTGCAATTACCACACATGTTTTAACAGTCAATACAATGTTTTCTGCAACTGCACCTTGCTGTAGTACACTCTGAAGTACAGTTAGACTTATCTATAGTAAACAAATATGCACGGCAAGCTGGAAAGTAAGTTTTGATTGGTTATAAATTATCATCTGGAAGTTTCCATTCCCACTCGTCAAGTTTTAGCTGGTTTCTACATTTCCATTCCTGAATTTGGAAGTAAACTCGAAGGCTGTGAACTTGTGTAGCTGCTCTTGTTGGTGGAACTGATTTGGCATCAACATACTTTGAGCTTTTTTCAACCTTTTCCTTAAAGTGTCTCAATCAGAGATGATTGATATCTTCCCCATCATTACAATTGTACGACACACAAAAGCCTTCTCCCCAGTTTCAATAACCTCTTCGGCACTGTTATTCTTGTCAAACACGTCTGCCAGTTTGAGGAGGTTTATATTGTTTACCACCTTACGAAGAGATGATGCCTTCCAATTCTATAAACAGTGGATGCAGAATCACAACCCAGTAAAGCATGGATGGAAATAATGTTAGAACAGACTATATCTTCACAAGATTTCCTCATCTCTTTGATGTTCAGACTTTCAAACTTGTTGCACTATTATTTGGTTGTGGCGTGAAGATGTTGTAACCATCATCTTTATTGGCATGTTAATATAGAAAGACCACTAGGTCAGTGGCATCTGCTCTCAAAATGGTTTATCCTGTATGTGCTAGTTCTAAAGCAGTGTTTACAAGAGACCCGTCAGCGTCTGTAGACGCATGGAGAACTTTACAACCTGCGTCCTCAAAACTATTTTCCAGGAAGTTGGTGAATGATTATTTGTTTTCTTAATTAGCTAGGAAAATAATCATTTTTTTAACTTTTAACACCATTAAAATGGTCAATGACACCTAAACACCAACAGAGCACCTTGCTCGGCGTCGGAGAGTCACGTTTTCAATGGATTGTGCACTTTCATAACCATCAAATACAATGCATGCTTTTCAATATCTAGTCCTGACATATCTGCGGTATTAGGATCAGATCTAATCAAATGTGTGACAACATTATGACAACAGGATGTCAACGTTAGCAGTGGAATCGACAACTTTCTTGGACTGGAGCTTTTAAATGTCGCTGGTTGTATTGTCCTTGTGTTGTGAATCTAGTTACTTGATGTTGATCCTTCCCACCCTTATTATATCTTCTTTAAGGAAAATCATCCTTGGAACTGGGGTTGCTTTAACTTTCCCGGGCGTAAAATATGCTATGACCCATACCGTGGAATGTGTTGAATCTATCAATACTCCTTACATTATGGTCCAATTTATCAGCCACGAACTGCACAAATTCAGTTTAAACAGGAAATACAGGTTTAGCGCCATTAGCAAGGGAAGCACTTCTTTTAAATTTCTGAACTTCCGAGTAAGATGAAGAGAAGCCATGCTAATTCAGAGTGTCAATTAAGAACCTCGATGCAAATTAGTCATGCATTTCCACTGCTAAAAAAACTGCAACTGTACAACAAGAACTTTAGGTCTAGCAGCCTCCATTATCTCTTGACCGATTGATGCAAACATCTTCATGAGAAAAATAAACAATGTTTTAGGAACATATTCAAAAATCGCATCTTGTTAAAGATCATTCTTAGACGGGTAATATTCTGAACTTGTTTGTATACCTTTGATGTAATTCCTGATAAGCTCGGCTGTCGTCTTTTTCATTCTAATGGCCTCTAACTCTGAATTGTCTGTTGATTGGCTTTGTGCATAGAATTCATGGATAATAGAGTTAGATGTACTTAGGAATATAACAACATTATGTTTCTCATTAATCTGAGTCACAATGATTTTGTCTTTCAAATGTTCTTACAATCGAGAGTTAATGCAGGAGAGACTGCATTGTTCAAAGCCATGTGCCATGCTTTTTTTTCCAGTTTTAATAAGATCTGCAATCGTGAGTGGCCCCTCGTTATTTTGCTGCACATTTTTCCAACTTCCAGAAATGCCTTCTTTCTCTCTGAATTATCTGGTATACCAAGGTTGTGTTTCTTAGGGAATTCCTTAGGAATGTTTTTATTAGAATCAAAGTTAGATAAACATGTTCTGTGATACCGTGCTTCTTCTGAAACAAGGTTAGCAACATAACCTATTCTACCTTCAACAGTGGATGCCCAGTCATCATGTTTTCGGGCTTTCTCACACACATTAACCCTCTGTCGTTGAACTCAATAGTTTCTACATGGGAAACATCAACACCTCTTTTCTTTCTCTCACATTTTGTTCCAGAACCACAACAAAGACAATATTTCCTAAATTAAAGACAGACAAACAGCGACTTGCACAGGATACCAATTCATCATGGGTTTACGTGTTTTTACGGTCAATTTCTATGTATTCGGGAACGATCCAACGCTGTCTTGATTTCTTGTGAAGACGTTGACCAATCCGAATTATGGTGTTCTCTCCACGTTGTACAGAAGCTCTGTTTATGGAATCGATGCCCTACTTGCTGACGATGAATGTTTCGTCATTACTGAATAGTTCAAAGTTGCAAATAACACACTTCTCAGCATTCATAATTATGCATTCCTCACATTGGCCAATCTGAAATAAATATATGACAGACTATTAAGCTCCCGCAGTAATACATCAAAAACGACAAAAATAAAGCATAACAAGTTGTAATTATATTTACCTTCATGAAAACTTCGTTTTATCCAATTTCAAATTGCTACATTTGGTATTTTTGAAAATGAATTTACACAAATTGAGTTGAGAGAGGGGAGGCTCGAATCGGAGGCAATCTTTAAAAATGTCGCCAGTTGACCCATTTTCGCGACGCTAATTTTGGTAAACTTTTTTATCTGAAAGACAGGTTATTCATGCCCAACATTCAAGTTAAACAACTATTTTTATTTGTTTGCGGTTCAGCACCAAAAAAAGCTTGATTGACTGAGCTATTATCCTTCTTGGCCCTTCATAACTAATCCCATCACTTTTATTAGGGGGTCGGGCCACTTCATTAAACATCTTGCAGTTTATGTTCCTATGCTCTATGATGTGTTTTTTCATATTGTTTTGTTTGTTACTATTGTGACATCGATGAAACTGGATAACAATCGAAACTTATACTTGTCGGTTTCCGTATTCAAAAATGTGTTTTAAAGTTGCTTTCATCATTGCGCTTTTTTGTATTGTATTAGTAATACATTTGATTCAAATTTCCTTAAGTCTGTTTTTCCATTATTTTACTGCTCTTTGTTATCCTATGATTATTGGTATCATATTGAGTGTGTTCATGCTCCTTATCGATTTCAATTCTCTGGCAATATCCGTGCATTTGCTTCGTGTTTCCGTTTTCTTTTATCTTCATTTGATAGTCAGCAGACACAAAAAATATATGATTAAAAAGATGTTCCTTCTTGTTGGCTATTATGAAATCCAGTCTCCAGTTTGATGAGTTTTTTTTGTAATTTCTATGAAGTAGAATATTTTAGAGTTTTCGTTTTCCAGTACCGACTCTGGTGTATGTTTGTATTATTTGCCCGCGTGTTCGACATTCAGTTTTTTCCCAGTTCCCAGTGTACCGATTTCCCCACGAGGCTGTGTCTGTTATTGTATTCTTATTGTGCTAGTTTGCTGTATTAACTTATAATATTGTTTACTGTTTCGTCTCCTTGTGCACAAAATTAGCATTTACTGTTTTCTTGGGTTGTATCTTTTTACGATTTAATGTAGTTATATTACATAATGGATGCATGCATGTAAAGGACGATTACTCGAGATAGTATCGATTATGTATCTAGGTGTATCAGTGCCAAAATAGTAACACTAAAATATGCGGAACAAGTTTGCTCTCGAAATAAAAATATAAACCTACCAATACGCTGACCGATTCCCTGATCGCTAATATAACAGGTGTTTTGTGAAAGGTTTAGGAGTCTCCTTTTAAGCAATTACGCCACAATGAAGGGAACGAGAAGATAAATAAGTTTTTAGTCAGTTCGTATTTTGGTAGCGTGGTGTGCGGATGCAAAATCAAAGTGTAATTTTAAAAATAGGAATTTAATTCCTAAAAGAGTTGATTGCAACTTGCATGCCCTTCCATTCTTATCCCTGTGACTAAGTGGGAGTCAGTAAAGAATAACACTTTGGCATCTCTCTTAAATTTTATTAATGGATGCTGTTTGTTCGCATGGCAAGAAACTATCACCCCCCCCCCCCCAAAAAAAAAAGACCAGTTCGAAATCTCCGCCAGACTCATGTTTTTCATCTTTGCATGAAAAAGTTTGATTACAGACACTAAACAAGTATGGCTACGAGGTGCGGCCCACTACGACGATAACGTCGGCGAAAGGCAGCGCACTTGACGATGATGATGATGGTGACAAAATGCAACACACTGTGGTTATGATGGCAACGGCGTCCGGTATCAGTATACAAAACGATAAGAGTATACGAGGGGACTTAAGTAAGTTACGATGGGTTTAAAACAACAACATTTAAGAAACGACAACGTTACAGTTAGTTCTAATCGCACTAATCGCATTGTTCTGTGCAACTGTCAATACAGAGTCTGTTTCTCTGTGTATGTGCATTTTTATTTCTCATGCCTAGGAATGTTGGTTTGTCTCTTCTCTAGTCATTCTTATAAAATGGTGTATGTATTTGTGTTTCTTCACACATTTTTCTTGTTTTTCTGTTGTTTCTGGTGTCAGTGCTTTCACAGTTGTTAATTGGGATAGTGTATCTTGCTGCAGTTATCAGCCTTTTGTGTACTGTTTTATGTATTTCTCACATCCATCTATACTTATAAGTCCTCTAAACCTACTGTTTCTTTTCACGAAGAGTAGTCCGTGTCGTCTTGTGATGGTAGTGTGTTTTGCATGGTCATTAATTTTCAAGCCGTCCGGTCGAAGTGACTGAGTGTGTCTGTAGTTTAGCATATGCATTGCATATTATTAGAGATACAGCTAAAGTGTTCACACTTAAAACTAGATGTGTGCTATACAATTACGTGTCTAAAGGTGACCTTGTTCATCTCATGAATTCTTTTAAAATTATATATGTTATTTCTGTAGGTTGGATAATGTCTTCTACCAGAACTCTAAAAATGTATAGCTATTCTGTTCACCAAGCGTGCTCATTTCATCTAAGTTAATCAGTTTCATGTACTCTATTATTGCCAGGTGTCCCTATTATATCTGGTACTGAACACTTATATATTAAGAATTCCATGTGAATATCTTAGCAAACGTAACTGTTAGCTGTCTCAGTTTATGTTCTCGTTTTGCAAATAGCTTCAGGTCGTCCGTGTACATAAGGGTTTTTATTCTCTGTGTTGTGCCCTTAAACTTTTATCCAGCAAAACGTTTCCTGATTATGTAGTTCGGTGGGCTCATAGATATTATAAAATGTTGTTGTGATAGGAAATCTCCTTGGTAAATGCAACTCTGTAATGTTGTCTTTCAAGTGTTGTCCTCTAGCTCTCAGTTCTAGTCACCGTGTTCCATATTGCTTTATTTATTAGATTAATACTCATGTTGGGTATCTTGTACATTTTAAGACTTTAATTATCAATGCTTGATAAATTCTGTCGTAGGTTTTATGTAGTCAATTCATTCAAGGTCTATGTTCTGTTGTTCTTCCTCCGTTTACGTTTTTATACAACTGCCATTCATTGTTTTCAAACGTCCTGTTCTGTATATGTGTTCCGGATTGTATCTGTATTATTATTACTATTATTATTAAAAGTAGTAGTAGCAATACTACTAGTAGTAGTAGTTTTTTTAATTAGTATAGTTATCATTATGATGTTTGTTTTTATTTTTATTAATATATGGTGTACATCATCCATAGAAAATAACATTGAACGTATAGCTAATAGTGTTATCATAACATTGTTTGATAGAGTACGTACTTAATAATATTTTGGATTGTGAAGTTTTTTTTGTTTTTTTTACACACGATGTTTGGTCTAGTGTAACGATATATATATATACATATATATATATATATATATATATATATATGTATATATATATATACACTATTTAAAAATGCATTTTAATCTAATCTTACTTTTAATCAAATCTGTTAATAGAGTTATAGCTATTATTGTAGTTATTGTTATTAGTAGTAGCATTTAATAAATATCTCAAATCATTGATCATTTTTTACTCCAATACATAAGTATATTTACCAGCATTCACAAAAACACATTCACAACAGCCTCATTTATGAATTCAGACAAATTAATAAAATGTAACATACTTGAAGCTGTAAATATTAACACCCAGCAACAAAGAACGAATAACATTACTTACGAAACAATGTAAACTATATTGAAATGTATAACGATTTAATCCAGAGCACTATCTCTGTCGTTCATAATGAATAAAAAGTGGTACACATGAATATCGGACATTCATTTTTTTCATAAAATTTCCAGGAATTTGTGAAAAAATAGAGAAAGCTATTCTCAAGCAGATTAATTCTATTGCGTTATACATCCACATAATACAGATAATCAATTTTATCTTAAAGATTTCCAAACAAAGTATGTTGATTTTAATGGAAACACTCATTAGAAATAAACCAACTATATACATGACTAAATAGATTCGGAGGCTAACGATAAATCTACTCCTCTTCTCGCAGAATTCTATTTTATTCATTAATATAGACTCTTTTTTTTTGTTATACACTGATTTCATTTATTATTTAACAACGTGTAGACTTTTGAGTCTAGAAATATGACTTGGTGTCCGATATTTTGCTTTAAAGTTGTCACGTGCGTAGAATATACGTGACAATTTTAAATCTGAAAGTGTTCCATCTTTCCAACGGACAATATTTTGAAATTGTTGGAGGTTGTTCTCACTCATTAAACTATACGACTCCGCTGATGAAGGTCCGATTTTCTCGGATCTGAAACCTTGGTCCGGATGTTGTTGTAATACTTTATTTTATATTAATAAATATCATGCTCTTATTAATTATCTAGATAAGTTTACTTTTGCATTAATAATTGAGCACTCTGCTGGGAAACTCTCCCAAATAAGAAATACGGTTTATATATATATACATATATATTTATATATATATACTAATATAGTCATATTTATATGTATATATATGTTTATATATATATATTAGTATATATATATATATATATATATATATATATATATTTATATATATATTTATATATATATATTTGTTTATATATAAATATATATATATATATATATATATGTATATATATATTTATATATATCTATATGTATATATCTATATATATATATTAATATGTGTATATATTTATATTTTATATATATATATATATTTATATATATTTATAAATATTTATATATTCACATATACATATCTATGTATGTATACATTTATAAATTTAGATAAATGTATCGTATATACATTTATATATATATATATATATATATATATATATAGAGAGAGAGAGAGATATTAATAAAGTTATATATATATATATATAGTTATATATATATATGTATATACATATATATATATATATATATATATTTATATATATATATGTGTGTGTGTGTGTGTTTGTGTGTAAGAACGAATAAATATGTTTTCATATTGTAAAATTGCACAGAGCGAAGTTAACTTTTATTGAGACATCAACGCCCGAGCTCATTAATATATATATATATATATATATATATATATGTGTGTGTGTGTGTGTGTGTGTGTGGGTGCGTTTGTGTGGGTGTGTGTGGGTGTGTGTGTGTGTGTGGTCATAGACATACATATTATATGTTTGGCTAGGAAAGTCATAGAGGAACAATAGGGTGGTTAATAAAAACATACAACCAAATGATCGATGTTGAGTAAACGGGAAATGTATACGATGAAAATACGGTTATATTTATAACAATGTTAAGTCAAATCGGAGTGAAATACATTAAATAAAAAGTGTGAACTATAAAGTGATAAGGCGAGATTATAGGGAGAAATTTACAAAGAAAACGAATCATAAAGGAACATAAGAGAAATAAAAATACCAAAAGAAAAACGAAGGAAATCACGCTACAAGAAGATAAAACAAAAACACAAAAGTGTTTAAGGAGTTACGCAACAGAAGACAGTAGGCAAACCACCGAATGTCGAATGTGAACACAAAAAAGGGAACAAGAAGTTTTGCAAACGAGCGAAAATCAAAAACAGGAAAAAAAGCTCAGAAATAAAAAATAAAAATAAAAATATAAGCAATAAGCTAACATACAAAGGCGCGGTTCCGTGAGTCAAGGCAAGGGAAGACAAACATATATTGCGTCGAACAGATGTTTGCTTTCGCAGTGCGCTTTTGTTTTCAAGTTTCTCGACAGCCTTCGACCGCCCCCTTAGACTAAGCGGCATACTTTTAGCCCACACAATTTAAACACACATACCGGCGTAAGGTAGACTCAAACAATCATTCCTTATACGTTATTAGTAAAAGTCCAGATGCAACTTCACATTTTATGCGAACATATTTAGCAATGAAGTTGCTTAACATGCCAATTTAAAGTTAACTATAAGATGTTCTAGGTTATCCTAATACTAGCTGCATACACTCCACATAAGCATCCAGATTCCTAGCAACCAATCAAAAATGTGCACTCTTGTGTTGGACCATAGTATAACATTACATGTAAGTCATATGAACTCGTTGATACCGTTACTTTGTTTGATAAATACACAGGTGTATCCAAGTAAATCACGTGTTGTGTCTAATCTATTACCCCTTTATCTAAAAAAATAATACTGCTTTTTTTACATTTTGCTCTCCGCAAAAACCGGATCTTGCCACTAAAGCGTAACAGTATATCTGACAATAATATGTTTGTTCGAATTAAATTTAAATTGCTACATGACGGTGTTGTCGTGTAACTCATGGATAGGTATGGGATTTTAAAGGCAAGCCGATCTCGGACAAAAAGTTATATAAGTGTGAACATTGATGTGGTACAATTCTATTATTTTAAAATATCTGGCTTATCCCGTTGATTACCGTGAAACACAATCAGAAACAACAATCGCATAAGTCAGTCGTGGAACTGCATACCTCAACTTGGCAACGTAAGAATGGGCCCGGTTTTATCAGCTCGCACTTTTCCATGGTGTATTATATATTTTTGATGTTATGCCATGAACATATTGATTAAGCCAAAACAACTTATTGTATGAGACTAGAATTTACATGGTTATTCCGTTATTAATAAACACGTCATATCAAGTTTTGAAGGACAAAGAAAAATGACATGGTCACATATGATTAAATAATTGTCTCGAATATTAGCCAGATAGCGAGTATATATAATACACATGACCGCGTTTATCCCAATACGTGTCATTTTCATCTGTCCTCTGAGCTTCATGGTAAATAATCATAAATATATTACACAGTTTTGTCAGTTCTAAGTTAGTCCGTGTCCGATATTTTGACTAGGTCTGTTCATAAATGGTCAAACGCTGTGTTCGTCAGGCTTCAAAAATAAACAAAAAACACACTCGACCGAAAACATAACCTCTTTGGCGGAGGTAAGGATTTTTTAAAGATTTACAAACACGTTTAATAATATTATACATTCAAAACAATAAATTAAACATAATAGTAACTATTAATATAATTAGCTACTGAATATCATTTGATATTTCCTTCGTAATGTACATAGTTAACAAATAGTTTAGGAAAACTTATAGTAAAATTGTCATAGTACGATGAAGTTTTGAGAATTTTTTTGTGGCTGTACGATTCATACAATTTATTTGCTATAATTATTTTCTGATCATTATTTTGTATTTCCGCAATATGCTATTTAAATTGATAATATTATGTTGCTTCTGACAACGAATATATATATATATATATATATATATATATATATATATATATATATATATATATATATAGATATATATATATTAGTACTTCATGTATCCACATAAAATATTATAAGGAGATATAATTTTTTATGTATCAGTTTTCAGTATTTACTTCAACAGTGCTTGATACGTAAGTAGAGCTAGGTACTAAGCAATGAAAATATATATGGCAATCAAGCTACACAGATGCTCCCGTGTTTCAACCCCGGGGGGAAGCGTTAGGCTATATATATATATATATATATATATATATATATATATATATATATATATATATAATGTTTACATGGTTCAAGTAGGCTGGCAATAGCTGAAGTTTAAACTTCTGATCTTGTGCCATTTTAAAACTTATAGAATTCAATCGTTACCAATATACGACATCTATATTATTTCTGTTGGTTATGATTAAGCGTTAAGATAAGTCATATTGATAATAATACAACAATCATAATAGATAATAAAAATGTCATATATCTATTAATAACTAATTAATTAATAATTATGATAATGTTTACTATGTCGATGCACTCTAACTTTTGACAATGTAATGGAGTCTATAATTGTATAATGAACGGTTGAATAGTTATGTCCGCTATTGTTATAGTATTTTCAATTAATCTCAATTCTGTGGAATAATTGTTGACACATCTGAAGTATAGTATCATAGCAGTTCTTCATTTAGATGTATGGGTTGTAGTAGTATTTTCCTACGATTTTATACACATAATTGTTGATGTAACTCGCATAAGTTGTTCATGGTGTCGATACCTATTCATTGTTTGTTAGTTGCACTAATGTAATATGCACTGTAATAATAATAAAAATAATAATAATACGGTATACGACAAGAGGAATTACAGTATAGAAAGCACATAATTACACATCCACACTCTACAGGGTTCATCGTTACAAATATGTTAAATTATATCCACATATTTGAGAACCTACAATTATGCAGATAAGCATAGACTCTTCTGAATAATAGTATGAATTCAATAATGAATTTTACAAGGGGAACCCTACATATAATACATAGAAGTGGGATGCTGTTTATCATACATTATTTTAAGCTTGATATGAACAACACCCATTAATTGGGCTAATATCTAAGATTTGAAAATAAGTTTTGACATTAGAACTGCGAGAAACAGTAATAAAATTGTAAAAATATGTTGGTTATATTCAACGACACCGGTTTCTGTACAAGGTCAAGTCGTATGTTTATACGAAGTTTAACAATGTAAAACATAGCAATACTTTGAGAATGAATAACATGATACACAGTTATATAAATTAAAACTACAAATGAAACAAATACACTGATCAGGTTATAACCACACTCATATGTAATACTGTATTGGATAATCGTGGGTATAGTTAAACTATTACGTAAGACATAACCCCTATATTTAAAATCAACTTATTTCCCGAGACCGAATCGTTTGTACATTTCAACAGAAAAGTATGTCAGAGGGTGTATGGCATAAAAGTGCTAATAACATGAAACATCCCTGGTGATAGTATTGATTATACTCATGATAAGTGATATATGCAGATAGGTTGGTTTTTAAATTTAAAATCAACTAGTGAAATGCTGATAATTATATTTGAAAATTACTTCAAACGCTGGAGTAGAGCTAACATAAACTAAGTATAATTCACAGTATATGTACACACACACACACACACACACACACATATATATATATATATATATATATATATATGCATACATATATATGTATATATATGTATATATATATGTATATATGTATATATATATATGTATATATGTATATATATATATATATATATATATATATATATATATATATATATATATATATATATATACATTGTTACAAATAGTAGGGGTTTCATCAAAATCAGATAAATAAAATATATCCATATAAATATTAAATCAAAGCAAGCAAAACCTTTTTTATTCTCTCCTTATATGTGCTTTTTGACCCTAAGCATACACTGACAAAAGAAATGTTATATCCGATGGAAACGATGCCGTAAACACTCCTACACTGGAAATCACAAACTGCGAATACTGCTTCCGATTAGCGACACCCCGCCACGTCTCGAACTTAACCGAAAGGAAGAAAAACGATGCAAAGTGTCGCTGTCGTCTCGCAAACCTCTTCAGGCGGAATTGAGTTTGCATCAAATGCCCAAGTACTATCGCGTTTTAACTCTTGCTTACGGTTGGCGGCACACTTTCCCCTCATCTTAGACGAATATTAATAGGCAAACACTTGTCAACAAATTACGTCCACGAGTGCCCTGCCCCCACATTTGTGCAAACTCTCGTCACCCGCTAACTCAAATACACCGTTTATCTACCCACCTCCAACGCCCGCGCATATAAGAGGGGAACATATAACAAGCGAGTTAGCGACTCGACCACGCCAGGGTTCCTTCCATCTGAAGAGTAACCTGCTGTCGATTGAGTCACCCATTGCAAGTATATGCGCTGTAAGTTATGTAACGGAAGAAGAAGAAGATGAAAAAGTCAAGGAAGAGGAAGTAAAGCACTCCATGACCGTGCCTACTCGCAACGAGTGTTTCGTCAATGCCGAAAGCTAATTTTAAGAAAACAAAAGCTTTCGAGATTATTTCACCCAAATCTGCCTTTGACTATAAACGGATCACACGGTCGTAAATGAAGTAACACACTGCATGCGAGAAGATTGCATAGCGCAAATTGAGCCTTTCACAATCACAACGGCATATCTAATTTTGAACACTCACTCCTTAAATTTTACTGATGACTTTTTTCATCCAAATATCAGTGTAGATATTGGGTGAGGATGACTTGTGACAAACCTGCATCATTGAAGTTTTGAACTCCCGTGAGTCTTGTAACCACCTTTCACATTCTGTGAGTTAGTAATTATTGTTCTTCCTTAATTTGTTTGCAACAATATTTTGTTCAGAGATATTGATCGTCATTAGTAAAGTTGAACAATATCTAAACGGATTACCATACTGGTTGCACCCTCCCCCCCCCCAAAAAAAAAACAAATCGAGGCATTTTGTTATTTTGTGGGTTTGTGCTAGGTTACCTGTAGTCTACAGCATACTATAAGTTAGACAAAGTCGCGGTATGGGAAACTATAGCATTTTTAATATGACGGTTTTTGGTTTACAAGTCATTTTCCATTCACATGTGAAGCGCTAACTCGGTCAGTGTTGATGATGAATTAATACATAGTGAGTTTTTACACAACTTTTCAGGGACAATTCTTCACATTAAAGGGGTAGCAGTGATGCCAAACAAACCATTATACCATATCAACGAGTACCATTACACACATTCATTTTTTTTTATCTACCCTGATTCACTTACGCTGCAGAGTTGTTTTCAAAGGTTTTAACTCCTCATCATCATCTTTTAGTGGATCAGTTTTCATATTGACACAGTTTCCGTCTTAGAAATGTACACATACACTTCTACATTCAAGTGCATACCTCCTGAAGGAACACCTTAGGTTATATCATCTTTCTGAACAGTTGCAATGAATTATTGGAATCAGTGCATTTGGAGCAAGGCTTTTGCCCGTCATTACTGGAAAAAGTATGCTCCCATCCAACTTTACCCCCAATCAGATGTCACCACTTCATCACTAAATCCCATCCACTTCATAATCTGATAGTAAGTCCGCAAAGAAACACATTTACAAGCATAAGGCGTTGTTGGGAGTCTTTCTGACGTGACTATAGTCTTGACTCTCGTAACTTTCTTATATTGTATATAATAAGCCGTCAGGAAGTTGTTTTCTTTATCCGAATCGAACAAAGCTACCATTGCCTTACAACCATTGGTTTCCAGCACATCCTGGATTTGCTTAGGTAGAGAAAATGCTTTTTAACAGTCTGTCATTGTATTTTCGCTTATGATGATTCGTTCGTCCCCCAACATAGTTTCTTATTCCGAATACTCTCAACACTAAATCGCATCCATTAAATGCATGCAGGAACAACACCTCATTACAAACTGCTTCGCCATGCACCTACTTGAGATCATTGATACTGTAGATGTAGGATCTCACCTTGTCAGAGCAAAAAATAAGGTGCAATACATTTAGACACATATGCAAAGAAGAGCAAGAGAAGGTTCGTGCCTTGTCCAATAAGAATTATTGATTCAAATGAAGGCATATTGTTGATTGCTTTGAACTCTTAACATGGACATCTCCTTCCGCTTGAATAACGTCACAGCCTTTCTGTTGCCTTTGTCATATGAGCGTCTCGATCAGTTCTTGCTTGTTTGCCATGTTTGAAAAGAAGTCCTCCTTTTTCTCAGCAAATGGTGTTACTTGAGGCATACTCTTTTGCAATCAAACTGTAGATACTCCCCTCCTTTTGTTTCAAACGGTGAAGAAGACACCCCCTTTCTAGTGCATTATGCTATGTGACTGGAACGGTTTGTATCACAGCAATGCCCAATTTTGTTTCAACATAATTTTGTAGAGCTTCTGTCAGCTGTGGGTTTCTTGCTTGACGTAAGATGCACTTTCCTTAAACAAAGGCATCGGATAGAGACACAGTTAATAGAACACGAGATCACCACCTTAGACCATCTATCTGTGAAACCACGATAACACTCTGGTATGTACTGAGTCAATGCTATGATCTGCAGAAACTATGATATTCTTGCTTGATGCTAAAGTATTTTATTTCAAACTGCTTTGTGAGAGTAGGATAACAGTAGGTGTCTATCTATCTTCTGTACAATGTTCATTCTGATGTCCAAAAAGTCATGCACATTGACATCCTCGTTAGCAGTACTTCCTGTAATAATATTGCATAACGATTCGTCGCCTGAACCGGCTTAAAGCTGGCTAATTGCTCTGCAACTTTCCCCAAAGCTGTCTGATCTCTGCTCACCCGAGACGAAGACAACTCCTTATGTTGTTCACTTGTTATGTAACCTCGTCCGGTAAGTTATTGCATGGCAAAGTGGTAAGTGGATAACATAGTGGACAACATGCCTCCAAACTGCTCATTTGGTGTTTGGATATCCAAAGACCCCGTGTGAGCTCACAATGGTTTTGAGTTAGTGTGCTTTGAGTGTTTGCTCGATGACAATATCGGAGCCAACACTAGCTCGGTCTTGGCTACTGCGTCTGATTACGTGCACTCCAAACAGAAACTTTTGATGCACTGCAGGGTCGCATCTTTCAAGGCATACATATTCTAGAGATATAGGCGAGCCGACTTCAGATAATTTGGATAACCATTTGCTGCGAATATTGGGATGAACCCAAAGACGACACAAAGACGCAGTGCCCAAGACTCCATTCGATCAGCTGCCACAACGATGCTATGCATTTCTAGCATGTGATGATAGTTTATCCATAGATTGCTGGTTTTTGAAGGGTCCTTACAATTTGATCCCTTATTAGAGTTAGACTGTTTTAAATCCTACCGATGGAATCTAATTCAAACAATTACTGCAAGTCACATCTACCAGTCTCCGTTCAAGTTTCTCTACTTGGTCCTGAAAATCAGGTTCATCCTATAATATGTTGACAATATGGTGACGTGTTAGACACTGATGGATCAGCAGATGGGCACGAAATACTTATTGCCCTGCCTTTGTGCTCATCATGTGTACGACGTCATTTTCACCATATACTGTCTCCATGATCTCCTTGAGTCTACTGCCATCCAGCAACGTCATTTATATTCGCACTCTTTATGCATCAGGGGCATAACACCGAGTAGTCTAGTCGAATTGAAAGACAGTTTTGATGATCTTCGATGAGTTTCGTTTCTTGGCTTGATTTTCATCTGTCGGATAGTGAATTGTAGTATTCCCGAAGAATGCCACACGTGTTTTCCCCTGAATGTCGCAATGTTTCGTATAATATAACGGCCTTAGCTCACAAATGAAGAGTTTCCATATTGACCTATCATCTTCTCCTTGAGGTACTTATTTCTATATGCCGTTGGTTTACTACCTCGTAAGTATTCTCTTATTTAAGCGACAAGGTCCTATATCGTTATCTGTTCTTCATTGTTTTCCTCTAAAAATACACACACCCTTTTCGAATGTTTCAACCTGATCGCTGTCGTTTGGTTTTCTACGTTTTCGTCGTTTTGTTAATTTAACTGACGTGAACTGTATTACGTGATTTGTATTGTATGGAAGTTGACGTTACATCACTGATGATACACACAGTCTGCAGAACGAATATCACCAAGAAACTATTCGTTCCACCTTGAACAGTAGTGGTCAACTCTTGTTTTGCAATTAACCAGGATAGTTTGAGAAATTTACTCAGTCTTCACATATCAAATCTGCCCTTTACTTTTTTGTTATTAATCTTTTTCGTAGTATCAGTTCCACAGAAAAAGCTATGTGTGTTTCTATCATATCGCCCCAGAGAAAGACGAGCGCCTCTATTACTGACCGAGCAGAATCATACTATTTTAGGCTGAAGCAATTTTCTTTTTTGTTTATGTGAACACTACTTCCGGCTTCAGCAATGATTTTCTCACCTCTTTCGATACTTCCACGGTTGCCACCTGCAGCATCCTTTTCTCGAAGCAGCATTGTCTCATCAAACTCAATATACTGTTTGCAAAAAGGACAAGTTTCTCTACTGGCCGCTGAACTCATGTTGGACCCGAAACATATAGAATAATATATGTATATTATTATATGGTGGAAGTGAATTGTCTGAGAGGGCGGTTTGTGATGGGGGAAAACGTGGTCTCTGAGTTTTTCAGTTATTTTTCCATGAATATTATAGCCTATAAAACAATGCCATTTATATACGGAACTTAGAAGCGCGAGTAATTGAAGAAAGTATGAATTCACCACGGGTACCCATATAAAAATAATCACCCATATGCTTGTTTGTTAATTTGGGTGAGTGTAATAAGTTGTTTAGTGGTACGGCTTCTAATGTGAGTGTAATGAGATGTTTAGGGTCGGGTACTCGGATATATGGTATAAGGATTTGTTTGGCATTACTGATAATTATTTTATCATGTAGAAGATTGGCCCTGAAAATATTTACTCATCCAATATTTATTGATTTATCATAAAAACTGACCGAGTAAGTGCGTTCTATGTAAATAGAAAATGGCTTGTAGACCAAAACAAGTCTATTCGAAATGTTAAACTTCCCCATATCCGGATCAAGTCCAATATTTTGTATGTTGTAGACTAGACTCTACCCAACATAAAACAACCAGAATTAAAACTGATGCAAGTATTTTGAGGTAGAGGTACTTTGGCATTATATTTCTCTGTCTAATTCATTTATCTTAAACTGATAATTTTTTTTTCTTTGTTGTTTGTTTTATATATTTTTACCTCTTCCTGTGTTATTTTCTAAACGAATGTGGTTTGAGTCATGACTTGGTGTGTGGGTCTTCTTTTGCCTTCTCGTTGTGCTTCCTCGTTTTCTACAGAAAGTCTTGAATTTGAGAAACCGCTTATCCCATTATATGGTATTGATAATATTGGAATCTAACGGCCTACGAGCAACTTCCGGAAAGTTTTAACTTTTTTTAATATATTTATCATTGTCACGCTATCGCAGCCGTTGTTCCGACGAAGGCTGTGTGTGAGAAGATTAGGGGCACTGCCCCGGCGAAAGATGTGCTATATATATATATATATATATATATACATATATATTCTAAAGATACATAATGCTATGAAACAAGGCGTGTTTACTGCGTAAAGTACTTCTTCACGCAAAAACGCACGTATTAAATATTTGTATTATATAAGATAATTCGATAAGATAAATGATCTATACAAGTGTTTTCGCCTTAATGAGATATTTGTTCAGTATTGTTCTATTCGCTATCAAAGTCATGTGGCACATCTGAATGCTATTATAAAAGTTTAATACACCACTATCATAGGTGCTGTATTTTATCAGGCTGAAGAGCAACGCATATGTATTTACAAAATAATTTTATTTTAAATTGTTTCGTTTTCATAATAACACCGTGTGTTATTAATACATTATTCGCTGCATGTATGTATAATGTGGTAATACTATTAAACGTGAATTCATATAATTCAGATGATTTCGAATGGGAGCTATTAATAAACAAATACATTATCTACTTACGGTTATATAATTCCATGATTCAAAGAGTATCTTTCAACAAAAGAACATTGACACAGGTGTCTGTAAAAGCTGGAAACAAAGTATTGTAAGCCAGGGTGCTATAAACTATCCCCAGTAAGCAGATCGAGCAGGGATGCAAAAACGTCCGGTGAACGTTAAAAGAAATCATTATGTGAAATCCGATCATCAAAACAAGAGTAGATTGGTGTGTGTGTGTGTCGTAAAGTAACATATGAAGTTAGATATATTTAAATAGATTATAACAGATCCGTATTAATCCAAGTGAAGAAATATACATATTGACAATCAGTCGGGATTACAAAAAGAAACGCATCTCTACTTTCGGAAGACTTTGCCGTTTGAAAATCTGATGAAAAATAGATAAACTCGACAAATAACAATGGCAATTTGCAAGGCAAAAAAATACAGCTTCCCATCTGTTAATAATGATCTATGATCACACACCTCATAGTTTTCGAATGATATTTTTACATTGGCCCGAATTTGTCGTCTCCTTCTTTGTTTCTGGTAAATAGGAGTCATTTATATGCACGATCGATGTTTTTCTACATGCGTCTAATGAAACATAGTATACAGGCTGTCCATGAAATATATTTACAATGTAATACAAGAGAGTTGAGGTAGCTTGTCTTGTTTTAATCAATGTTTATTAAATTTTTTTAAAACTCATTGAATACACAGCTTGATGTGCAGTGTACGTACAGGATACACCTCAAGATAGTACTGCATTTTATTTATGTTCGCTGTAAAATAGCCTCATAAATAGTTTAATGGAATTAGTAATAATTTACTTAAAAAAAGAATGCCACGTATATTTGTATTAAACACAATATCCTTTACAGAACTGCAGAGAAAAAAGTAAAAGTGCGCGATATCTGATTACTGTGTCATTTAGGAAGTGAAGGACGTGATTAGGGATTTATTGCATACTTAGTTCTGTTGTTTCGCTTAGATAGAACATTTGATGTAGTCCCCCTTACCAAGTGTCATAGTGTGCCTTCTCTTTATAGACTGGTCTTTTAGTTGTTGTCTTTCCAGTAATAACGTTTAGGAAATACGAAAGTTTATTGTTAAGAAGAAAACACTGCAATAAACACACATGAAAACGAAGTAAATATCTGGTAATTATATCTAATTAACTGTTTTCGTAATATATCTTAAATATTGCAAATAAACTTTATAACATATATATATATATATATATATATATATATATATATATATATATATATATATATATAGTAATATATATAGTACATGTATTGTATTAGTTCTGTAGATGTAAATCCGTTGAAACTCCAGGGTTTATAGAAGAAGTGGTCAACAACAGGTAGAACTGCTCGTTGGTATGAATTTGTATTTATACAAACATTATTGGTTACATGTGGGCATACATGTTTCGGTTGCACTCTTCACAGAAAGTCAACCTATTTAGCTTAAGAAGTGGATTCTCTGTGAAGAGTACAACCGAAACATATAAGAACATATGTAATCAATAATGTGTGTATGAATAAAACTGTATACTATTAATATATATGCATAAAATGCCTATATATATATATATATGGAGAGAGAGAGAGATATGAAGAGATAATATATGTATATTTTAAAAAGAAATCTATATCGAAAACAAAATATTTAATTACATAACAAAACCCTCAATTTACGTACGCTATGTCGACGATACTCCAATTCCTGCTGATAACAATTAACAAATACACAAAATTCAAGACTTTCCCCCAAAAAACTATGTTCTTAAATTTACAATAAAACAGAACGTTACTAATAAAATCTCATTCTTTGATTTCTTATTGACGCCTCTAATGAATATTTTAACACTTATAAAAAAACACCCAGCTGCAATTCTACTGTCTTAAATTCTGAGAGCCGGTCTATTCATCGCTACAAAATAGCTATTGATAAAAATATATTAAACATCGGCAAATGATTCTCTTTTTCTAAAAGAATACTATTCATTGAATTTTTAGAAAACTATGCAAAACAAGTACTTATTTACAAGAAATTCACTAATTATACCGTTGATGTAGAGATAAAATTAATGATTCGAAACTTACAAGTACAAATAATGATAATGTTTTTAAAGTTACAACTCGAACTATATCAATGTTAGATTAGAAGAAAGACCCATGACAAATATTATACACATATACATATCCCCAATTGATGATGCCAAAAAAAGCTAATTATTTACTATAAAATAGTTAAAGCTAAAACTCTTGTGGTACAAAAAAACTCTTCCTTAACTAAACCACCACTAGAACAATAACAGTAGTTATAAGTTTAAATTTCTTTTGGTACAATGTAAGTACCATTATAATCAGGAAGCTACATTTGTTTTACAAGCATTACCATATGCCACCGCCTCACCATGGATCCTTTAAACTCTAGCTCAATTTATCAATATCAACTAAAAATAACTGTCCTCTCTCCTATTTAAGAAGAATTCTAGTTAATAAAACTAAACTTATATATTCCGATATCAATAAAAAAAATAATAAATATATTGGAAGCCATCTACATTAAAACACAACAACCTGAAATTAATAACGTGACATCTGAGACCAGTAGTAACATTTTTAAATGCTTAACGTAATGCGATTTTGTGTTGTGATGCCATCCAGCTATGTTTGATTTACAACGTCAACTACTTCATGAAACTATGCGTAAACCTTCTCTGCGAGTTTCCCCGCTTTCTTTTTGAAATGATCTTCTTTTTACAGCTTTTTTGTTCATTTGCTTTTGACACCTGAGTATGATTCGACGAAGGAATTGAAAATGTTCGTGAACCCTGCGAAACCTCTTGTACATTTATATATTTTTAAAATTATAATACGAATAAGACCATCAGAAAAATTGAAAAAAAAAACAGTATAATTAAACAAACGAATTCTGTTATTTTTTAACAATGTTTGCATATATATATATATATATATATATATATATATATATATATATATATATATATATATAGTATATGTATATATATATGTATATATATATGTATATATATATATATATGTATATATATATATATATGTATATATATATATATATAGGTAGAAGGATCAAAAAGAATTAGAAAAGTAAAAGGCAAATCTTTTTTTCAATTCAGTTGCTAAGAGCAAGGTATATTCCGCAAAAAGGCAATCTATTCAAATTATTTTTTCCTGAAGCCAGGCTTTTCACAAATCAAAATCTTATCTTCAGAGAAAAAATATATATGTATATATATATATATATATATATATATATATATATATATATATATATATAACAATACATAAGTAGATATAAGTAGCTGTATAAAAACATACAACATGAAGTGAGCTATACAAATAAGTTGGTTACAATATATGTATATATAGAGAACTAGGGATACATATTTATCATCAATATAATATGGATCGATAACACACACACACACACACACATATATATATATATATATATAAATATATAAACAATATAAATAGTTAACTATTCAACTCGTTTTACATTTTTGATCGAACGTCATGAAAATTATTATTCATGCATTCATCTTTATTTCAAGTAATGGTGCATTTGTTTTGAACATAATTTTAAAATATTTCCCAATTCTTTGGAATTTAAATAACATAAGACAAAGCACACTTATTTCAGAGTTAATTCATTACTCACCCGGATCATTATTAATTACACAAGTTTCTTAATGTAATAGATTGTTTTTCTGTTAGAAAGAAGATGAGGAAAGTGAAATTCATTTAGAAGTAAAACGAATAAACACATCTGTTCTTTTTATTTAAAACTACCTATAATTAAATAACACATAATGTAAAACTGAAATGTTTGTAAGACGTGAAACTGTGAATATTTCTAGAAGGCAGCAACAAGTAAGTTGACATTATGTTCTTTCAGGAATAATTGAATTACGACGAACATTAGTCTAACATATGTGTATGCACAGAGAAAACATTTTATGAATATGAAATGTAGAGTTAATATTACAATTAACTCTTTTGTTTATTTCGTACGTAGTAAACTCTTATGTAATAATGTGCAAAGTTAATTAAAACTTAAGAATGTTCATAATGTATTTCTGAGTCTATTGCATGTAAACTTTTCTATTATGGTATATATTTATCAATATATATATATATATATATATATACCCCCCACACACACACATATATATATACGTATATATATATATATATATATATATATATATATATGTATATATATATGTATATATATATATAGATAGATAGATAGATAGATAAATAGATCCATAGATAGAGATATATTTATACGAGACATTTTCCAACAGTATGTAACCGCCATTACACACACACACACATATATATATATATATATATATATATATATATATATATGTATACATATATACATATATTTATGTACATGTATATATATATATATATACATATATATATATATATATATATATATACATATGTATATATATATATATATATTCCAGACTTTTCGTGGTGGGAACATCAGTACAGGTTTCGCCTACTGAGTAAAATATGAGTTCGTATGACCGGCAGGAGTGTCTTTTCCTGTACTGACGAGTACAGGTTTTGCATGAACCACGTGTGTAAATTTGTCATTGTAAATATTAGTTATAAATACTTATCTAAAGATTTTGCTAGATTAGGTAGTTAAAGTAAGTAGAAAACATACAGCAATTCATAGTGCTATGCAACATTATAGGCCCCGCCTATTGATTTTTTCTACACACCAATATATGAGATAATTTATAATATTATTAATATATATATATATATATATATATATATATATATATATATATATATATATATATCCTATGGCTTCTTTCTGTAATATACATTGTTGTAAGTTTGCCATGAAATCAAAACATTTGGTCTTACTCATTTGCTAATTATATGTAATTATAATACATTTTTTAACTAAACGCATATGATGAAATACCCTTAGTTCACAAGAATCCAGCACCTCGTATAATACCACTCGCTGTACTACAGTCAATTAGAATAATTGGACAGTTGTCACTTACAGTAAGACCATCACATCTAATGCGAATTACTAATGGTGTTATACAGATCACATGGAGTTGGGAAGAATGCAAACAATTGAAGGTGTTATCTAATAATTTCACCGATGATAATTATACGCAATACAAAATTAGCATCATTTCTTATCCTCGAAGATTTCCCAATCGAGCATTTACCAGAAAGCAAATATATTCCCCTCGAGGTAGAGTGTCAACAAGTCTCTTATATTCCCAGTGCTCTCTGCTTCTCTGAACATAATCAGAATTCAGTGTTCTTTCTCGCAGCAGCTGTTTAACGTTTAAGTGTCGCAGATAATCGTGGATAGTTTTTTTCTGGTGATTAATTGATTACAAGACTCCTCATGACGCCCGTTATATCTGTATTTTTTTAAAGTGGACACTTAACTCGTTCATCCTATTTACACAGTAATTCAAGTCTCTCAAAATGTTATCTTAGAATGTTGTTGGTACGAACATGTTTTTTTTCATATTTTTTTAGTCCATTGTTATCATCGAATTACTCTCGAAATGTCTGGTCCCTTCCATACATCTTAGTACGTTGTGTTACATAACCACTTAAAAGGGTGGCTGCAAAAAGGGGGGACCTTAATTATTACCAACGAACTAATCCTGCCTGACGGAGGCAGTTCTCCGAAACCACTTCAACAGTTCGAACCATATCCTCTCCGAGCCGAAAATAATGCGAAAAGTCTATGAGAGGATTAGTAGTGGTTACAATCTATTTCTTAATACTGTTGTAAAACATTTTCTGTAAAACATTTTTAAACAAACATTTTAAACACATTTTTAAGAGAGTCGTTTTAACACATTTTTAAGAGTCACTTTTAAACACAGTTTCATTAGGACGATTTTAATGGTACTTTTAAGTCTTTTAACTGTCGGTTAATTTTCAAACATAGCATTTCCAATTTAACAATTTAAATATAGTCTTTTAAGTCTCTTTTGACAATGTACTAAGAAAATTACCTCACATGTTCGTCGTTGTTGGTCACGGACTCTGCCGGCACACTCACTTCGTAATTGGCTCGTGATCGTCGTGGATGACCTGTTTTATGTGGCAGATTCGGTTTTCAAGCACGAAGACAAGGACATTCGGAGACGATTTTTTCATGATTTTATTCCACACATCATTCCAGTGGAGGGTTCTCATTCGTCGGTGATTCATTTAGATCTTATCTTCATTCATACTGTGGGACGCTGGACGCAGTTAGCTAATTTCTTAGCCCATGTCTAGCGAGGTCACCCGCATCTGTACATTGCAGAGCTCAGTATATCGACGTATGTTCATGACCGCTTCCATGGTTAACTCTTAACCCAACCTTCACACAAATTTACATGGCTTAGACTCTCGATCCTGTCGCTTCGAAGATCGGAAACTAACTGAATCGCAAACTAAATCTTCACACAAAGATGAATCACGTCACCTGATGTACACGTGTTAACGCCATGCGAAAAACATTCGTTCACTCATGTTGTCTAACCTTTTGACCCTAGCATTTCCTCTCGGGCGGCATACAGCACAATTTGTTATGACTTTACAAAATTAGTCACTATGATACATAGTTGTTTGTCCAAAAATCACACATGCCCCTAAATTGTACTTGATCCTATTTCCTTCAGGAAGTCATACTAGTGGATATACCCACTTTAAAATACAGGGCCAGTCATAATCCAACGCGTTGTATCTATATGTGTAGTGGTGTATACCAAGTGCTATTTAATTTAAACACATGCAATCCTACAGTATCACCTTACTTTTTAATGATGTATCCGAATTCTAAGATACTTTCATATAGTCGTATTGTTTTTCACTAGTGTGGCTTTTATTATAGTATATATTTTTTCATTCCACTTTCTTCCTTTATCCTCCCGATTGTCTCCTACTTTATTCTTATATACGTATATATATACTTAGATAGTTATATACTTTTATTTCTCTATATGTGTTCGCTTATGTTTAACTTTCTTTACCTCAAGGGGTGCAACGTTTTCCATTCAGGAATCCATTATTATATCCTATTTTATAATTTACATAGTGATTGTTTGCTCAGTAGTATAACATCATCATTCATTCCTAAGAGCAGTAACCCTTTTCCCTAATAACTTAAAATGTGTATCCTGCATTTAATATCTTTAGTATATTAGGGGTTTTCATCACAGCCATGACAAAGATCAATAGCACTGTCGGTCTAACGACAGAATGCATTTGTATCATTATGTCAGGTGTTAATGCTTTCAAGCTGTAAGTTCTTGTCTTGATTTTCCATCGCTTTTTCAATAAATTTGCGAATACTGATGGTATTTGAAACATATCGAATCATCGGAGTATCTACGTGTTAATGTCAGTATAGCATTGCTGCTTACATTCCATCTATATAATTCCTATGCGTGTCCTTGTATTCAACGTCATTTATCATATCGTAGTCTATATGTAGCATCCCCGTTTGCCTCTCTTTTTGCTTTGGGCATACCGCCTCCTCGTCAGTGTGAGGTTCTGGCTTTAAAATGTGTCATATTATATGAGGCGGCTTGGAGATGTCTACATTAATGTTGGTGTGTATTTCTTCTTCGATGATCTGACAATCATATTTTAGTGTATTCCAGAAATCGGCATTCCTATTCTCGTGTACCATTCTTTACAGATATTGCTCCAAATTCGTGTAGGCTATTTTCTCATTTCTATTGCGACCGATTAGCTTTCATTATTCGCAATTGTTTCGTTTTTTGTTGTATTTCTTGTTTGTATATCTGTGTTGTTTTGGTCGCCCTTTGTTTACACACATTGTGTTCCTTAGTTCCTGTTTCTTACGATCATTTTTCTTCTTTGTCATCAGTATGTATTATTTACCATGATATTCGGATCACTTTGATGTCGTTAATAGTTTATAATCTACTTTTGGGTTGGGGATTCACGTCTCGTTCTCAATCGTGCTTTGCTGATAATTCCTTTTGAAGGCCGTTTGTTTCTATATTTAGTGTCGTAAGTACAGATGTGCCAGCAGTAAAAAAAGATGTTGTGTAGGTTATTTACAATGGGTTAGAAATAAAGAAAAATGGAAAGACTCTTTATGTAGGTACATCGTTATCAAAACAAAGTATATGGATAAATAGACAATGTAAAGGTAGAGCCACTAAACACGATAGAAAACTAAAGAGGGGATACTGACAACATTAAGCTACAAAGCACACCAACACTGTTATCTGGTTACAAAGTACAAGGTGTACACAGGTCCTAGAAAAAATACCACTAATTGACTATCAACTAGAGTAGCAATCATCTAACAGTAACACGTTTTACTTTTTATTCACATAAATAAAACAGTAATTAAAAACCACGTTTAAATCCATACGATAAAGAAGGGTATTTCATTTTATGTGTCTTGCGTAAAATTAACAACGATTAACCAGCGAAACACTTTCAGCTACGAGGGAAGACATCAAATATTTTAACCCTGTAACACATTCGTATTTTTAATAAACATGCACGAGAACAACGGAAGAATATAAAACTATCTAATTGAGTAATACTCTCGTCTCATTACTCGCTATGTGAAATACACATTTTTTCTTACTTTATAAATGATAAGGGAAACTATTCATGAATAGTATGAGGAAGTTTTAGGAGCACTAGGTTTTATATTCGCAATATACTGTAAGGAAAAGTCGTTTTGAGAAGGCGGGTATACGGATATTCGCAGATGTCGTCTGAGAAATAATATAAGAAATTCGTAGCTTTCGGGCTTCGTCGAAGTTAAGTCGAATGCGAATTCCTCATTAATTATGGATAATTAGCAACGCTGAAAAATTAAAACGGGTGGACGATGTAACCTATTCTTCTTATCTCCATCTCTTTCTTTCTATCTCTCTCTGTGTCCTTCTGTCTTTTTCTATATGTATCTCTCTCCCTCTCTCTCCCTCTCTCTCTCGCTCTTTCTCTCTCTCTCTCTCTCTCTCTCTATATATATATATATATATATATATATGTATGATTGTCACGAACAATAAAAATAAATATAACCACGTTGGAAACAGCTGTCGCTAAATATACAATGTCTCTTAAACATTGTGAAGTAAACTAACACACCGTACATATGTATTTGTATGAGATTGGCTTATTCGTTTATGCACTCTAACTTATATTTCATGAATTTTTTAGATATATCCTATTCATAAGCTTACACACGTTTGATTGATTTGGCACATCGCCTTAACAGCTCTCCGATTGACTCTGATGATTTTTATGGAGGCAAACCCATTTTAAGACTGCGAAATCGTTAAAAGCCAATAACGATATCTATATCTGCAAACCAGATAAGGGTTCCGGAGTAGTTGTGATGAATCGTGGGGACTACATTAAGAAAATTGTACACATTATTTATAACCAATCAAAGTTCATTAAGATCGGCTTTGTTGAGACATCCGATAGCACTTATAGAAATGAGATCAAGTTGCAGAAGCGATTATTATACTTCTATATGAATGGGTTACTTTATTACAGAGACCTATGACTGAATTCGATCTTTCTGGTTCGCAACGACGAAGATTATATGGCCTCCCTAAAATACATAAGAAAGAGGTCCCACTCAGACCCATATTTTCTATGGTAGGGTCTGCAGAACATTCCTTGGCTAAATGGCTGCTTGAAATTTTGCAACAGGTACGTGATTTTTACAGTGCCCATTGCATTTCCGATTTTTTTCTGGTTTGTTGACCGTTTGCGTGAAATAAAATTCTAATACAGATAATTGATGTATGCGCTCCTTTGACGTTGTCAATTTATTTACAAATATTCCGTTGGACGAGACTATTGGTCTTTGTGCTAACACATTATATGGTGGCTCTATGTCCCCTCCTTATTCCCCTAAGGACATCTTTGTGGAGTTAATGTTTTTATGCACGAAGTCTGTTCAATTTAGCTATAACAACATTATGTATAGCCAGATTGATGGAGTGTCCATGGGGAGTCCTTTAGCTCCGGCTTTAGCAGACATTTTCGTTGGCTATCATGAGGGCATGTTGTTTAACTTGGTCCCTAAGCCCAGTGTCTATGTCAGATACGTTGACGACACTTTTGTTACATTCTCCTCTCACAGTGAAGCCATAATTATTTTATAAAAAGCTAAATGTATTAAATAACGCTTTAAGTTTCACTATGGAAGTTGAGAAGGACAATTCCCTCCCGTTTTTGGATGTATTTATAGAAAGATCCAGGATAGGTTTCCTAACTAGCGTTTATCGCAAACCCACATTACCGGGTCCCTACTTAAATTGGTGATCTTTTGCACCAAAATCGAGGAAGTTAGGATGTGTTTACACCTTAGTGCACCGACCCCTCATGATTTGTTCCCCCAACAGACTTCAGCCGGAATTAGATAACATTAGGGAAAGTCTCATCAGCAACGGTTATCCGGAGGATTTAATCTCGGATTGCATCTAGAAAAAAGTTGCAGCTTTATAATCTCCTAGAACATTAGTCCCAGCAAGATGTCCAGTTTATCTTAAACTGCCTTGGATAGGTGACATTAGTCAGGAGTTAGGCAAGAAAATCACTAAAAGTGTAACTGGTTGCTTTTTTTTCTGTTGATTTACGTTTGGTTTTTGACAAAAGATCTGCTGTTCGGCCTTTTTCTAAAGATAGTCTGCCTTATTTAAAAAATAGTAATATTATTTATTAATTTAAATGCCAGTGTCATGCTCAGTAAATTGGGCGGACTAAATTGCATTTGGAGACCAGAATAAACCAGCATATCCCCTCCAAAATAAGACAGGGTAGATCTGGTTATTGTGCCATACCTCTACCTCGGCTTTGGAATCGTCTATCGGCCAGCATTTAGCTGACAATGCATGCTGCGCCAAAAAGTATAACATAGAGTGGTTCACTATCTTACATCGGGTGGATTCTACTTTTTATTTGAACATTTAAGAATCCGTCGCGATCGCTTTAAAGAAGCCTTCTCTTTGCAAGCAGAAGGATTTCGTAAAGACGTTGACATTATTTGAAGAAAGCTAGTTGGCTTTTGTTATGCCTCTTAATCTGCCTTTTAGTAGTTTTTATTCGTTGAATTGAATAAAATCTTTTAAACGTATATTTTCACTGGCAGTACACTCCCCATACCTGCCTTTTTTCGTTTGTCTCACTATTAATTTATTTCATCCTGTTTTATTCCAACGATTACTCCTTATGAGATGTTGGTCGAAAATGGTCTCGAGACCACAGTTACGGAGATTTAAAAAATTCCGCTTATAGTTTAATCTATTTATAGATATAGTACCTCAAAACATACATATATGTATATATATATATATGTATATATATATATATATATATATATATATATATATATATATATATACAATAAGGCATACATATGTATAAATTTATGTATATGTATGAATATATACATTTTTATATATTTATGTGTGTATATATGAATTTATGTATACATATGTATATATTTATGTATATATATACATGTGTATATATATACAAATATTTACTTATATATTTATATATATATATATATATGTATATATATACAAATGTATCAATATATATATATATATATATATGTATGTGTATATATATGTATATATCTGTATTCATGTATAACTATATTTATGTGTATATATATGAATACATATATATAAGTTTATATATATAATTATACATATATATATAATTATATATATATATCTATATAGATATACATTACTATATTACAATATATATGTATCGTCATACATGTATGTATATTTAGATATTTTATATGTATATATGTGTATATGTGTGTATATAGTTTATATGTGTCTATATATATAGTAATATATATTTATATATATATATATGTATATATATGTATATATATACTTATTTATTTATATATATATATGACTATGCATATATATGTATATATATGTATGTATATATATGTATATATATGTATATATGTGTATACATTTCTATATATATAGTATACATATATATAATAATATATTAATATATATGTATATATATTTATATTTATATATAAATAAATATATTAATACGTATATATATATGTATATATATATATATTTATCAACATACATATTTATATATTTATTTATGTACATATATACAAATTTACGAATATATATATTTATGTATTTATATATATATATATTTATGTGTATATATATATGTGTATATTTATGTATGCATATATATATATATACATATGTATATTTATGTATTCATTTGTATATTTATGCGCATATGTGTATATATATTGATTGGTATATACATATATACATATAGGTATGTATATATATACAGAACACATATATATGCATTTATGTATATATATATATATATATATATATATATATATATATATATATATATTGATATACATATATATGTGTATGTATAAGTATATATATATACTTATATATACACATTTATATATTTATGTATAAATATATACATATATATATACATATTTATCTCTCTCTCTATATATATATCTTTACATATACACACATACTTATCTCTCTCTCTCTATATATATATATATATATGTGTGTGTATATATACGTGTATATAGAAATGTGTTAATATATTTATGTATATATATATATATGCATATATACATATGTATGTATACATATGTATGTATATATATACAAATGAATTTATATATATATAGATATGTATATATATATATATTTATGTATATATATATATATATTAATGTATATATATGGTATGTATATAGATGTATATATATGTATATATGTGTATATGTATATTTATACACATCTATGTATATATACAAATATGTATATATATGTATATATTTTAATGTATAGTTATACATATTTATGTATATATATATATATATGTATATATATATATATACATATATGTATATACACATATATGTATATATATATATTTATATATTTAGTTGTTTATGTATATATCTTTGGTTATGTATATATACATTTATGTATACATATATTTGTTTATATATGTATACATATATATATATATATATATACTTATGCATTTATATTTACGCATATATATATATATTTATATTCATACATATATATATATATATTTATTTATTCATGCATATGTATATATATGTATTCATGCATATATATATATATATATTCATGTATATATATATGTATATATGTACATGTATATATATATGTATATATATATGTATATAAAGATGTATATGTATTTATATATGTGTATGTATGTGTAAATGTATATATATACATATGTGTGTATATACAGGGTGGGCAAAAATAAGGGCCATATTTTTAAAAATTCATAACTTTTTTATTTATTGATTAAAAAATTTTTTTTTTTTAGAATAAGTAAAGGACCCCTTCCGAAGCAAGCATGAGCCGTATTAGCCCTAAGGAACGTACCCTCATTTAGAAAACATTATTTTTGCTTAAAAAACTCAAAACAGTTTAAAAAACAATACTTTAGTTTTTGTAAGTTTTAAGAAGTGTTTTTCGGCTAAAATTTGTTTTGTTTATTTCAAAAACTCTCGGAAGGGTCAGTCTACACACACATAAAGTTTGGTGAGTTTAACTTTTATTTTGTGGAAGTTATTCAAATTCAAGTTATTCAAATTTAAAGATAGGACACTTATTTTGGCCCACCCTATATATATATATATGTATATGTATATATATATATATATATATATATATATATATGTTGTGTGTATATATATATATATGTCTATATATATATAGATATATATATATATATATGTTGTGTGTATATATAAATATATATGTTTATATATATATATATATATACATATATATATATATATATATATATGTGTAAATATACATGTATATGTATAGCAAGTTTTTGAAAAGCTGTGGACCATGCAAATTCCGGGTAAGATGCAAGTTATAAGGAACAAACACAATGAATCACATACGAACTATTACTTACTATTTATTTTTCTTAAAATCTTACATAATATCTGTTTGTGTGATGTCCGGTTGATTAAAATCACTATTTAATATTTCGGGAAAAGAGACTTCCCTTTGTCAAAAATATTTAAACCAGAAGAAACATTTCTCCGACTGTTTAGAGAATTCTTTTTTTTATTGTTATGTTGTTTGTTTCGTAGGATTCTCTGCACAGTCGGGGAATTTTTTCTTCTGGTTTAATTATTGTTTACAAAGGGAAGTCTCTTTTCCCGAGATATTTAATAGTCATTTTTAATAACCCGGACATCACACAAACAGCTAAAAAAAACAAAATCAAACACTCTTTCTATTATGTAAGATTTTAGGAAAAATAAATAGTAAGTCATGAGTCGTATTCGATTTATTGTTTTTGTTTCTTACAAGTTGCATCTTACCCTGAATTTGCATTGCCCACAGCCTTTCAAAAACCTACTACTACTATACTCAGCAATGCTTCAAGCAAACTACCATTCTCTATTATGTATATGTATATATATATTTACGTATATGTATATTTATATATATATATTTACGTATATATATGTATATATATATATATACATATATAAATATATATGTATATACATGTATATATATATATATATATATATATATATATATATATATTTGATACACAAATAATTAGTACAACAGTCGTACCGTCGGTTTCAAGCACTACAGGGCTTAGCCATCTGTTTCTTTTAAGCTTCTGAAGTTAGGTGTCACTGTCGCTTGGGCGAGTTATTTGTTTCGCCTGTTAAGTATGTGTGTATAAATTTAGTTTAAAGAAATGTCAATAATGTTTGAATTAAATGTAGGGGGTGAAAAGTAACATTGTGGATTTCTAACGGATTTGATTTTTACTATGGTTTCTAATCATCACGTGTGTTATAACATAGACCCTTATACCAATGTCGTATCTGAGCGTTGATAATTTCTGACTCTCTCTCTCTCTCTCTCTCTCTCTCTCTCTCTATATATATATATATATATATATATATATATATATATATATATATATATATTGATATATAGGTATATATATATTGATATATATATATACATATGGATACATATATATATATATATATATATATATATATTGATATATATATATGGAGACTTATAAATATATATATTGATATATATATATATATATAATGATATATATATATATATAATGATATATATATATATATATAGATATACATACATACATATATATATGTATATATATATTTATACATATATATACATGTATATATATATATATATGTATATATCTATTTAAATATAATAATAATGGTAATAATCCAATTAAGAAATATCCACAGGGTGGTAATCCAGCGAATTTTAATCGGGTTTAAAAAAAGTGCTCAACATCAAAATAGAGCTTTATAAATGATAATTTTATTTACACAGACATGTACAAAATCTGCGACACTGGCATGTCGATGTTACCGACTAACAGTTACTATAAACTTAGATCTCATCAGGTAGAGTTAGAATCCGATCTTAACCTCGGATCATATTTGAATATCTCAAAATATGATCTGAGGTTAAGATCGGACTCTAACTCTTCTTGATGAGATCTCAGTTTATAGTAACTGTTGATCGGTAACATCGACATGCCAGTGTCGCACCTTTGGTACATGTCTGTGTAAATACAATTGTCATTCATATATATATATATATATATATATATATATATATATATATATATATATATATATACATACATATATATATATATATATATTTATACATATATATACACACACACACACATATATATATATATATATATATATATATATATATATATATATATATATATATATATTCCCCCATATCAGGTCGCTGTGAACTTTGCGATGCTGAAAAATATAACATCTTGCGTAAACAAAAAAGGGGAGATATATAAGGACTGTATTCACAGGAGAAAGGCACTTCTGATAAATTGGGCAGAACAAAATACATAGGTCATTACCGCAGAGTACCCAGAATACAGACTTTTAGGATTTTGGATTTCACGATGATGGATTCGGCTTCCGAATTTCGGATTGAACTGTATGGTATCCCAACTGTTGCCCTAAACGTTATTTCTATTATTGCATGTTTTAATTATGGATTGTTTTTTATATTTATGTATATAACTGTTTTTAAATTTTAAATTCTAATTTAAAATTTCTAATGTGGAGTACCCCATATCCCCATTTTTCCTTCTCTTGCCTTTTATCTTTAATTTTTATTTTTTCACAATTTTGTTATCCTTTCTTTTATCTAACAGGTGTATTTATTTCATCTTTATATTTATTTTTCTTCATTTTTCATTTTTCTTTTTTCTTTGTTATTCTTTATTTGTCTTTATTTTTCTTCTTTATTTTATTTCATTATTTTTCTTCATTATTTTTCTTCATTATTTTTCTATATTTATTTTTCTTCATTATTCTTTTTCATCTTTCTTTATTCCTCCTCCCTTTTATTATTAGTAACTTAATTTTTTATGATTAGTACCCTTACGACCTCATAAATTTATTAATGGTGTGACTACAATTTATTTAATTATAAGTGTTATTTTTAATTATTTATTATTTAATATTTTTAGTAATATATTGTCACTTTAACATATTATTTCAATATAATTTTTAACTTAATAAAATTTATTTTTATTTTTAACGTTATCTCCATTTACTTTCAATAACATATATAGCGTCTCTATTAGTCAAATTTGAATACTTTCCATAACGGGCTACATAATTCCACGCACGTGACAATTTAAACCTGCTAGGTTCCCATCTGTCCAACAGTTAACGTTATTCCCATTTAATGTATTGCTTTTTCGATGTACAGCGTCGCTGTTGTTTTGATCTAAAACTTTTCTATAACTGACCACGTATATTCCACACACGTGACAATTTTAAATCTGAACGTGTTCCATCTTTCCAACGGGCAATATTTTGAAATTCCTGGCGGTTGTTCTCACTTATTAAGATATACGACTCCGCTGATGAAGGTCCATTTTTCTCGGATCTGAAACCTTGGTCCGGATGTTGTTGTAACACTTTATTTAATATTAATAAATATAATGCTCTTATTAATTATCTAGTTAATTTTACTTTTGCATTAATACTTGAGCACTCTGCTGGGAAACTCTCCCAATTAAGAAATACGGTATATATATATATATATATATATATATATATATATATATATATATATATATATATATATATATATATATATATATATATATATGTAAAAGGTACAACGCATATACATATATTTATGAAGATAACATTCGTTTTAATATAGCGTACACATATGTTCTTATTAATAATAGTTACACCTTTTTTTGCAACGCCATGGATATAAGTAAAATTACCTTCCTGTTAATGATAATTATAGAAGGCACGTTCTCACAACAAAATATTATGTGGGTCAGTGAAATTAACGTCTCTCGCCGGTTTGACAATCTTCACTAACAAAGTGGTCAATTTGGAAAAATAGATGTGAACTCAACTAATTCGAATTATCAGTTTTAACACGTTAAATATATATATATATATATATATATATATATATATATATATATATATATATAGAGAGAGAGAGAGAGAGAGAGAGAGAGAGATAGAGAGAGAGAAAGACAAAAAGGAGAGAGAGAAAGAAAGAGAGAGAAGCAGAGAGAGACAGAGAGGGAAAGTGAGAGAGAGCGGGAAAGAGAGAGAAAGAGAAAGAGAAAAGGGGTGTTCTGTAGAATTAAGAAATTAATAACTTACACCAACAATCCAGTTATGTCACGTTATAATTTATTTTCTTTCGCGAGGACGAGCGTCGTCAGACGTGGTTATTAGGCTGGTGGTTTCTGAATACAAAACACGTATTTGATTCAGAAATCTTCAGTCGCATGACCACGGCTGATGACTCTCGTCCTCGCAACAAGAAAATAAATTATGACGTGGAATGACTGAATTGCTGGTTTGAGTTTTTTCTTTTTAAATTTATATATATATATATATATATATATATATATATATATATATATATATATATGCATGTGAACAATTTTAATTTTCTCTTTGAATACACGCAATTGATTACGTTTATATGTGCGACAGGTAGACTATCTAAACACTCCAAAGAGTTGGAGAACAGTGGCAAGCCATCAAAACTCGATCCCGATAGACACTAATTGTGTCGTCCCCTTTTTACTTCCTCTTGAACCCCGATAAGCATAATGGTAATCAAGCGGACACTGAACTTTTGCAATCTTGCATGTTCTGAGTACCTTATCGTACACATTGCAGAAGTTTTCGAAATTGATTGAACACAACGTAATAGCGATGAGCGAGTATGTCGAGAGCACGTGTTATCTATTGAACTCGTTTGACAGAACCAGGACATGCTAATATGGATATGTTTGTTTTGCTTATGTACAGACAAACAAACAGCTGGATATGGCGTAGTGTTCAGAAACGCAGACAACGAAATAATTACCGACTCATTACCCCAGAGTGTTATCAATGCATCTATGATTTATTTTTTGCATCGGACTGATTACGGAAGAGAGACACCACTGATACTCGAGAATTACATCGCGCCGATGATTGTGATAATTTTCTCTGCGGAGACATTGCAGATCGTTCTCATGAAATACAAGCGTGATTAAAGTCACTGTTTGACGACACCCAGCCGTGTGATCAGTGTTTACAGGTATCCTAGTTCTTTTTTTAGTACATATTTTCAATCTCTTTCTTAAATAACGGCCGTATGTAAACTATTAAAGAAAGGCAGCAACTAACACCCTTTTAATTATCGACCTGTAAGTTTCACTTCCATAACCTGCAAGTGAATGGTAACTATTCTCAAGTAAGCGATCATACATTACCTTTTAGCATCCAGTGTTTTTACTGCATCACAACATGTATCATTACCTAGAGGATCATGTTTAAATAATCTGCTGCCAGTGGACGAGTTGGTAACTTGATTAATTGACGACAGCGACTCTGTACGCATGTTGTTCTTAGAATTCTCCAAATATGTTGACTCTGTTAATCCATTTTTAAAAACACAGTGTATTCATACCAAATTCGTCTGTCCATAATAAAATGAATTGCGTTATCCCTTAACTTACATATTATTTGTGTCCAGAGGAATAATTGCTTCCACGGAAGCGAGTGTATGCATTGGACGGTATCAGTGGTATCTCCTTTGTAAATTATCAGCAAAATAAATTGACTAAAAATGGTCTACGCTTACGATGTGAAGCTGCTATCAGCCTAAATAAACTATTATAACAATTAAATACGATCTCAACAGAATATGGTAATTGTCTTATAGATGGTGTTTACCAATGAACTCTGCAACATGCAGACATCTTCATATCGTCTCTAAGCCTACTGCTTCCAGAACATAAGATTTCCACGTAACAACGTCGGAAATGATAAGGCTATGGTCCCCTCCATGGGAAGATTTTTAACCAACAAGTGACTGTATCGAAATAGCAAGTAAAGGCAGGCGATGTATTTACCTGAAACAGTGATTCTTTCTAAGTCTAACAGCATGCGCTTCTAATCCTCTATGCATACACCTGGTAAAACACATCCTTGATTATGTTAGCCAAGCAATATTTTCTTTGAAATGATACTGTATGCATACAGTATGCTCAATGTTTTGCAACCAGAACGGTGACACGATTCTCCACTCTTAACTACAAAGAAAGTGCTAAAAGACTAAAGATGTCGTCATGTGAGCAGAAAAGGGTGCTAGGACTAATTCTGGTCTACATCATCATCAACTGGAAAGTGAATTTAACCATAACGACGTTTATCATTCTAGCACTCGGTCGTCGTCTCCGCGTCACCCGCAAGAGGATTCAGAATTATCGTCTTTACCACGACGTAAAAAAAGACACTATTCTCTGCTCGTCTTACTGCTCCTTGAAACATATTGCTAAGGGAGGTCGTGATGATTCCAATCATATCCAAGTTTAACATCAGCTTAGAAAAAACGGTATATGGATCTAATACCATTTGATACTTTAATTTGTTTTTTTATCGAGTGATTGATTATGTAATAAATCGACGTATTATTATAAATTTTAGAATATACATTCTAACGATACTGAAGTAATACGAACACTATATTTGTGTAAATGTTGCCATATAGGGGTTGCTATATATGCAGTTTTTTATATTAATTTCATATTTTCATGGCCAGATCATTATGTTAATTATATTAATGTGCGTTATAAAAGCTTAAACTATACGACTAATCATCATGACATATAGCATATGCATTCTAGGTAACAGTTTAATTAATGTGGTAGCACTATTGACTTGTATCCATAGAATTTAGGTAGTACTAATGAAACTGTACACTATCCACTAAATAACAAGAAAGTTATAAAATACTGCTTAATTTATCATTTATATATGTCTTAAGACGTGTATTCCACTAGTATATGTATGTATATATATATATATATATATATATATATATATATATATATATATATATATATGTGTATATGTATATATATATGAATGTATGTATATGTATATATATATATATATATATATATATATATATATATATATATATATATATATATATGGCAAGTAAGCTATATAGAAGCCGCAGAAAATCATATTATATTTAGCCTAATAATCCCCTTATTATACATAGGTGTTTATCTGCAGCTTACATGTTGTGCATATGTTTTCATATAACAAATACTCAGCTTTGCTCATGTATTAAGCAGATTTGTAGTAAACACTGAAAAGATATACACACTATATTCTATTACATCATAATAGTGTATGTGTATGAACATCGCGCATGTATATATATATATATAAGTATAGGCATATGCATGTATATATGTATACATATATATATATATATGTATATATATATATATATGTATATATATATATATATATATATATATATATGTATATATATATATATATATACATATGTATATATATATATATATATATATATATATATGTATATATATATATATATGTGTGTGTGTGTGTGTGTGTGTGTGTGTGTGTGTGTGTCTGTGTGGGTCTCGTTGCGATGGATTTATGATCATCTCGTGGCTGTGACAATGGCAGTCAGAATAACGAAACTGCTTACACTATGAATTAATAATAAACAAGTCGCGCACTTCGGATAAAATAATTCATTCTTTCTATGAATATATGTAACGTTACATAGACCTACAAGTCAGAATGTATGATATATATGGTTTTATTTTTGCGATATGTATAGGTGAGATCCAGTGCTGGTAACTTTTGCAGTACTTCCAGAATAATTACGCGATTAGAAGCGTATGATTACAACATCTTTAACAGTACTTCTGGTATGGAATTGCTTTTGGTGTCAAGTAATGTTACCTTCTATGACACTTTTAGACATGCACTCATTTTTCATGAAATAATGCTGATATATTGATCGACGATCTTTTATAGATATTTAGTCGAATCTTCACGCATCTTTTGATGAAGTTCTTACAAGAAATACTCTATAGTATTGTCCGGAATCATTCCAATTATTAAATTGCTTGTGCGATAAAAGATGTCGATTTAAAATGTTATCTTTTTTTTTCATTAATATTACTTTCACTGTAATGTTTATACATTTGCATCGATTTTACATGAAATAATGCAAGTATATTGATGTTAGTAAAAATATTTACTTCACTCCATAGCATCTGCGATTTTGATGATTTCAATGTTAAAACATGTTCGTTTTCTTCCATTAAATGTTACTTGTAACTTAACATGATATAACAACTTATTTAAATATACTTCAGAAACTAAATTGTTTCCAAAAATAAAGAGTATAAGACTACTTTTCTTTGAAAACATGTTTTTGCAGTACATTTTAATAATGTTATTTTTTAATGAATCTCAATCTCTCAACATCGTAATATATATGTAAATGTTTATAATAGGAGTTTTTATTGCAATCAATGTGTAAATAACACTCATTATATATATATATATATATATACACATATATATATACACATATATATATATACACATATATATATACACATATATATATACATATACATATACATAGATACATATATATATACATATACATATACATATACATATACATATATATATATACATATACATATATATATACATATACATATATATATATATATACATATACATATATATACATATACATATATATATATATACTTATACATATATATATATACATATATATATATATATATATACATATATATATATATATACATATATATATATACATATACATATATATATATATATATATATATATATATATATATATATATATATATATATATATATATATATATATATGGAAAAGATAGTAAATTAATCAAGAGTTATATTAAACCGTATGGGTATACGGGGTGAATCCCAATACAGTGGACAGAGTATTTATAATGAAGCAATGAAGTGGGTAACATTTGTATACTTTACAAGTCTCATATCTTATCAAGTGTCTAAACGGTGAATACAACTATAAACTCTTTGCATTTTCAAGATTTTCACTTCTAATAATTAATTCACATCAATTTGTTATTGGTCATACCTTTTTACGATAAGAGCGTTATCTTTGAAAAGCCATCGTTTAAAGGTATTTTGCTATTTCTATTCCTTGTGTTAACACCTGATAAGTTAAGAAGCTTGTAAACTATACACATTTTATACACCGTATTTCATTATTCATATATATATATATATATATATATATACATATATATATATATATATATATATATATATATATATATATATATATATATATATATATATATATGTTTATTCATGTATTCTTCCATACCTCTCTGAATTTTGATAGTTATTTCACACTGCATATTTATCTCATATTCTCTATATATATCATGTGGTATATACCTCTCGTAATATCTATCCGCTTTTTATATATCTCTAAATATTCATCTCTCTCTTCATTGTTCGCTTCTTTAATACATCTCTTACGCATTTGTTGATTATTCTAACTGGGTGTATGTATCTTTTTCACACTTTCATATGTTTCTTATGTTCATGTAACTCGCTCACTCTCTATATCTCATGTTTCCATGCCAAATCGATTTAATATTGTCTATCTATTTATATCTTTTACAATAATTATGTCTCTCTTACTCTTAATATGTCACCTTATTAAAAAATATCCCTTTAATTTTTGCAATTTTGCAAATATTATCTCTATTATATATATTTAATGATAGTAATTTGATTATGTCGTAAAAGACAAATATGTGTCAGGCTTTAAATATAGCAAAACTATACAAGATATTGAAAAGGAATCAAAACTGTTATTTAGGAGAATTAAGAACTGTACAAGGGAGTTTACATGGTAACACTAAAAACACAATATAGGCTGAAATAACATAACACTATTATTATCTAATTTTGACGTTTATAAACCTAAGGGAATTGATTAAATATTAAAATACCAATCATCGAATTAAAACGTTCTCAATATTATTATTAAATTGTACACGAAATAAATTTTTAAAATGTCACATTATCACAATATAGATGAACACATTACAGCTGAATAAAGAATGAGAATTTTCGCATGTTGTTGATGTATATCTGACAGGATGAAATGTTTTCTTTTCGTAAGTCTAGACTTCTATAGTTAGAACTAATTTGCATATGTGGGAATCAACTTGCATAACGAAAAGACAAATCGAATGAAAGGGGTCGATCTTCATAGAAGAGCAGAGACACACGTAGACGTAGACATCTGATTTGAAAATAGGATTGCTTTGAAACATGTTTTCTTACAGTGTGTTTACAAGCTATTACTTCCTAACTTATACAGCTGTTTGGACTAAAAGTTAATTAGGACTGGATCACTCGTTGTATGTATTTATGAAGTGGAATGTTTGTGTGACTTATTCGATGGCGTCATCACACTTCGGTAAACTGGGGGGAACGTTTTCAGTTTGAAATACACTTACTAACGGGAATGACTCCGATGGTGAGCGTATTAAATAAGTACTATTCATTGTCTTGCCGATGATATATTTTCGGTGAGTGTGAAGTTCGGGAAACATACGTTACGCCTAGGGTATACCGTATTTATGCATTTTTCAGATTTGCGGAATGGTAGCAGTCCTATTTGGAGAAATAATAGAGCATGTGACGGTATTCGTGTTTGTACGACGGCTTCTTGACCCTGTGATAGGGTTGTAGCCCGTCTTCCTCCGAGTTCTTCGATACAGTTGGTATACTGAAGTCAGACGAACATTATAGCTTTGTGCATACACTCGAGCCGTTCGTGTCTAAAGCGACAAAAAAAACAATTGTTCGGAATTGTGATGGATATAAGGAAATATGCTTAGCTACCGTGAAGTAGAAAAAGTGCTCAATGTGCATTAACTATAACACGGAATAAACATGGACATCGCGCACTACAACGGTTTCCATTTTTTTACATTGATTGCTTGTGGCCTAATACGGTTTAAATATGGCGACCCTTAAAAGACAACACATTGACATGTGATTCGGCAATTAAAATCAGTGTCCATTGAACGTGATTTAACAGCCTAGACCCTGACTTAAAATAACACACCCGTTTGTAATCAACGATTACGACAGTTCCAGAATGAATTGAAGTGTCAACTTCAGACTACGCTCCGCAAATAGGCCGTCAGTAAAGAGTATAATAGAAAAGTGACATAATATACTATAGCATATACTGCACCAGACAGCTACTCTATATGGAGTCTATGTATTGGTACAATGTTTCTCGCAATGATGATGTGTTTACCTCGTCAGTGCCGGTCCATTAGATGCACCCACACCAGCTCAGACTGAAAAGAGTCAATAGTGGTCCCCATCCGGATCACTAATGGATCTGCACATATCAGAAAAATGGAGACACAGTTGGCGTGAAAACTTAACAAAGACGTTGCAGGTCGAATTTACGACCAGGCGGTATCACCATAGGCTAAAGTCCACAGTCGGCGTTGGTCACTAGCACATCACGGAACGCGGGAGACGTACGTTCACGTATTTGTTCAGCGCTTTTAGTGTACAACAACGGTGACACATCATAAGAGAGTGCTGAACTGAGAGAACCAACATCCGATGAGTGGTGTAGTTGTTTCGCGTCTAATAGTGAAGGAGAGCGTGAACCTTGTCTGGTTTAGCTACTTAATACAAGTGCAATTTCAGATCCTTATACATCTACAACGTTGTTCAGAGAGAAGGGAATAACTCTCCAACTATAGAGGAGTACTAAGGTAATATGACCAGCCACCCCCTATCACTTGTATAATCAGGCGGTCAGGAGGTGTCCGACAATGATAAAAACATCAACCCGCTAAAAGAGTACTACGTAAAAGCCTGTATACATTTAGTTAATAATGATATATCAATTTATCTAACACGTTATGTCAGATGTTTTTAAAAATAAAATACGACATTCATGTTAATCGTTTAAATAGACTCGATTAAGCACACGGTTTCCCCATAGAATGAAAGTGCTCCATATTTATTAGTGAACGACAACAAAATGTCTAGCATAGACCATGATTTGAAAGGTTAATAAAAGTGCAAAACTTGCAACGATACATAATTCCATTATTTATAGAACTCACACGCCATTTTTTATTCACATATATTATAGTAGATATTATCGCACATTCTCAAGATTTAAGCGCCTGAGGTAAATGGTAATTACCATCATTTGCATTGCTCGTAAAATATAATACTATAACAATGCTACATTGAGTGACAGGAACTTGTTTCAAATGATATAAATTCAATAATATAAAATTACGTATTTGCGAATTTAGTTTCCATGGTATACTTGTAATTCGTCAACATACAAATGCATTTAGCACCATTAGATTTATCATAAAATGTTACTTGGGAACGGTTTTATTAATCTGTTAATGACGTTTATTTTCAATTTATTCGATGAACAAATACAGTGAGAAACATAACATGTATAAAATTATCGCAAGTGTTCCCTAATATAATATCAATGTCCATATGTATGATCTTCTATTTTTAAAAGTCTTGTTAGAATCTGGTAATTAATTGTAAAATACAGTGTTGATATTTATAAGGTTTTTTAAATTTATTTTATTCAGCAAACCTTTTCAGAGTTATATATAAATATATGTTGTAAGAACAGATTTTTTTTAATAATTGTATATAACTAACAGTATATACTAACAACATTATTAAGCGCTAAGTATTAAGGAGATTGTTTGTCATGGTGATCCATTACTTACCTTATGACATGATTCTAGAATATAAGTATTTTGTTTGATTATGTTAAATAAAATAGTCGGGCAAAATTAACCTCCCTATATAGTTTGTCACTTTCAGAAATAAAACAAAATTACTGTAAGAACATGTAAAGGTATAAGATTTGGATCTGAGAATATTAAAGTTTATATGTATTTTATAACTGTTGAAAAGTCAATATCAAAATATGGAATCCGAAACTGGTTTTACGACTCGTATATATATTATGTTAATCTTATTTTCTCGGTGAAAAAGTTAATACGTTCTGTAACATACAAATGAACTCTAATATTGTATCCACCGAAAGTCTTTATCATGCGTAACGTGGTAAATAGGTTATATAGTGTGATATCAGAGAGGAACCATTTCTAATTCTACTATATTTCAAATATGTCTAACGTTACATTTATTTGTATGAACCTGTTATCTAGATGAATATGTGTAAATATGAATTATTATCTCAAAATCATAAAAATATATGCATATTCGTATATGCAACACCTGTTATGCTAACCAACTAGAAGTAATACATGATACATATTATACTGTTCAGTGTGTGTAGTGTTATTGTTGTTTTCAAGTAATAAGGCAATACATTCTGTTCAGATTATTTCAGAGAATATAGAAAATAAATAATTCTTATTCCGAAAAGCTATTAGGAAACAAACTCCTTTTTGGTAAATTCTATAATACAGCAACTGGGATCAACTGGGTAAATAATTACTAGTGTGTATTATTCGAAAACAATTTACTGGAAACATAAATCAAAATATAAACCCTGAAACGAATATCTACTATTGCTATTAAACGATGAGGAACAGCGATTATTAAAGAATGGGCGCGTCAGATAAATCTAGAGTGTGTGTAATAATACCACAAATCCTTAAAAAGGGGGATAGTGTTATTTAATGGAAATCACTCCAGTGAGGGCATGTAGACACTTGATGTAAGGAGCTTATAAGGACCAAATATGATTATCGCAAAGACAAAAAATGCCTATTTGGCTTTCTCTTTAAATGACCAATTTTTTAAGTATCAAGAACATAATCAGCAGGAATTAAGTTCCACAAGCCCGCGGTTTTTAGAAAATAGCTACTAGAATAGGAGACTGTATTGCAATGAGGTGTCTACAAAGTGAATTCATGGAGATCACTAGAGTAACGAGTCAAACTAGCTGGAACACAAGAAGCAGGGAATATATGTCACAATTCTGAAGAACGCATACCATGATAGTACTTATGGAAATGCTGAGACTAGCAACATCACGTATGTAACAGAAAGGTTGTAGAGAAGAAGAAAGCGTGGGTCCAATCAAATTACAGTGAACATCTGTATAGGTAATGCTGAGAACAAATACAAACATAACGATATGAAGCCATGTGCAGTCTACTGCTTCGCCACTGCTAATAAACACAGTTTAACAGCACGTCTGTATACGCACGCGATATACAATATTCGTTTATATCAGCTTCTGATAGATTGATTATAAATACATTATGTGGATCAGTTCTATGACACTATTTTTGATCATTAAATACAATAACATATCATTGAAACATTGTAAAAATGTATTTCTGTTCTACTCTGTGTAAGCTGCTTATGTTATTTTCCTTGAATCTTTGTCGAATATATATCGAACATTTTCTTAAATTGTGTTTTATTCGCCATTCATAGTATTGCTTCTGTTTTTGTTTTCGTAATAATAATAACAATGATTTGCAAATATACTTAAACAACAAACATGATGAATACCTTGAAGGAATAACACACTCAGGTTTGCTTCGTCAAAAGAAAGCACCTTATATATGTCATATTTATGAAAACTAATATATATTATTCGATTTAGTTTTCTAACAAATTTATGAAATACTAGCAAAATACGAGCAAAACCTGCCCGCCCTCCGGCTAGCAATTAACCAATTGGAGGGGAGCGTATTGTTAAAAAAATGTGTTTAACTTAAAGAATTCAATAATTTAAACAACACACTTTGGTAAATGTGTAGACTAACACACACCGCTGTAAAATATGATTCTATCTTTAAAGAAAATTACGTAAGAGCACCCTGAAAAACTTAGTAAACTAGAAGAAAACAATATATTCAAATTTTTAGTTGGGGGGTCACTTCCTATATAGATTTTACGTAATACGATCTTCCGTTTGTACTTATATGGAAAGTAACTATATTTATGTTACCACTAACACATCGTCCGACTAGTAAAGTCTTAAAATAACACGTGATCGACTTACAAAGTAGACCCTACCTTAAAATGCTCCCCAAAATTGGTATCCTATAACAAAATTTAAACGGTAAAAGGGCACGGAAATGAATGGTTATTTAATGCCACCTCCAAAACCTTAAAACAATGTTATTGCCGTTGGTAATTTTCTTTCTTTTCGACAGTTCTTTTCAAAGTCTTCACACTAATAAGTGTAGAATATAATTTTATGAGGTGGTAGCTAACAGTGTAATTCTACATTCATACCCACACTTTTCATATGTATACTTCCGCCTTTGAATATAGTTTGTGATTAGCTCATGTTAAATAGCTTATACATTTAATTTTCACGGGAAAAGTAAAAACAAATAAAATCAATTGTTAAGAATTAAAAGACGGCCAGGAATGTATAGTAAAATAATATAAGATAAACACAAATGGTATGTTTATTTACAGTTTAACACTCTTCGCTGCCCCTCACCAAAAAAAGTAGAATCTCTTTTTTTACGTATTAACATCCATACAAACGAAATAACGAATACTATTTTAGAGTAGATTGCAATATTAATTTAACGTAAAATGAACAAACAGATAATAAAGAAATACACAAATAATTATTTAAGTTTTAATAGACAACAAGAATGTATTCTCTCTCTTTAAATATTTTTGTGACTAAAATATGAATTAATCTGATAATTTATTCAAAAATTAAAAAGAGTGAGAGGGAGAGAGGGAGAGAGAACGAATATGGTTTTTCTTTCGTGTAAACGTTTACTCGGCTATTCGTTCTTTAAGCAATATTTTATTGATGTATTTTATTACCTCAATTAGCTGTTTTGGTTTATAAAACGAGTATTACTTGCGTGTTACAACGGTAGAAAATCAATTGTTATTGATAAAAAAGAAATTACTATTCTACTCGGCAACACCGTGTAGCGCTGCTTGGTCATTATTTGTTGTAAACACGATTTTTAGATTATTTGGAGACATATTTATTTATCTTTTAAATGTGAACAAGAGAATAGAAAGTAAATAAATCAGTTTGCTTTATCACTTAAAATTTAGAAAAATAAAGTCGGCCCCTCAAGAAACATTGGAACTGAAATGCTAAATATTTTTCCAGGAAAATAAAACAAATATTATGATATAAAAGTATATGTTATGTTTGAATCAATACGATCATTGAATTAAAAAATCAACAAATAATAACCCATTAATAGAATAAACGTTTTCAAAACTTACATCAAAATAGGTAAACCTTGGGTTTCTTATATAGAATATACATACACGATATTTGAAATAGATGGTGGGTCTATTAAAAAAGTCGAATGAACTTCAAACAGAGTGTTTTGAGATTACTGTTGGCATGTGAAATCGGCTCAATATTCGCATTCATCTAGAAGATGGAGATAACTTTCCACGTAGCGAAACATATTGTGATTGTTAAAGCAGATGACTAATATAATTCCAGCATAAATGGACCGTTTCATAAAATTTCCATCAGATTAAAATGTCTACAAAAAACACATGCACATAGTCCTCGTGTATGGCGATTTAATAGTTGCTTTATTTATATATTTATATATATATATATATATATATATATATATATAAATATATATAACATTGAAAATGTAAGCCATTAACAATGCAAGATTTTTTTTTTCATTAAGCTTATATTTCGGAATAAATTCATCTTCAGAGGTGACCAGTTATTGAGTCATTTTTTTTAAATCAAAAACAAGAATAACCAAACTTATTTCTTTGTTACTTCATAAAACGTCTCTCGGCACTTGTGGTGTTGGCGGCCATGATTCAAATTCCGGTGTAGGTAAAGTAATATTTGTTGGTCGTCCATTTTAAGCATTGTTGGATGTGTTAATAAAATTTAAAATATATATGTATATATATATATATATATACATATTCTGGTAGAATACATGGCTTAGGACGGGTAAAATTCATTCCCTAATAGGACTATTTCGCAACAATTTAACTTCCCGTTATGTTGACAAAAATCTATACATAATGATACGAAACATTTTGTCTTCAATCCTTCATCTATTTTAATAATTTCCATTCCATAATTTGGATTCTAGAAAATATCAAAAATGTAAGCTTTAGTAATATGAAGAAGAAATGGAATTGAGCGTATATTTTCTTTTATTAGTTCATCATGGCTATAGGGAAAAGTCTATGTAACTCCGGAATATTTGAAATTTCAAATGAGAAGCAATGTCCATATCATACCCCCTAACTACCTTTATCATCTGTAATAGACATTTTCATTTGGGACATACGTGTTGATTGGTGTCTAATATCTGGTGTTAAATTAACTTTTACGAATTCGAGAGCCATCCCTATATCGTAAAGGAGATAGGCCTTTTGTGCTGGAACCATAGTGAATTTAATATGAACTAAGGGCATTGTACATGTCGTTTTTATCAACATAATGTTGTATTTCCTCATATGTCTTCCTGCACCAGTTGTTTTTTTAAGTCTCTTATAGCTGTTTGTACTTCGGCTATTAATTCTTTATGTTTCCTTGTGTTGGCTTCCGATTTAGATGTGACGCGAGCCCTTTTTTTGCTCGATTATATTATTTTATTTCTAATTTATTTTCGTCAAATTGTCTTAATCTTTCAATTCTGAAAACCAAATGACTCCCTCACAGGCGTCCACAATGACAGACGTCAGAATTTGGCAATGTTCTTCAGAAGTCGCGGGATGTTAGCTAAAAACCGTTATTCTTTCGGCTCTTCAAGGATTTAAGTCCAGTAGGGTACGGCCATTCTGTGATGTTATTTTTAATTTTACTTCACTGTTTCGACCGAAATTAAGGTGAACACCCCCTTCAAGAGGTTTTCCAGACAGGGTAAGATGAAGCAAACTAGTACATGGCTTTTCTAGACCCCATGTATCCGGGTGAGCAGAGTGAATCATAGAAAGAGCTGTTCAGTTACTAAGTCCACTGCCGAATCAGTCACTTGCTTCGGAGCAAAGAGCAAAGCGATTGAAGTGACCGCTCATTGGGCTGTCCGCTGCCTCCCAGTATGACTCAGCTATTCTAAACTCATCCAGTGATTTGTTTCAATTTGTCTGGCTGAGAAACCCCCGCCTTCCTACTTTTGACTTGAATAAGTATATTTACACGCAGCCGCTTGATACTTCTATCTAAACCATCATCAATGTTGTTGTAGTTGACTCCATCGATTTCGGGAGATCATGGGGGATGCCCGTCGTGGTCTTGGTCAGAATCGTACCCAGGGCTGCAACATGCTGTGCAGTCTTTTTTTTCTTTTTTTCTCATCTTTCTGTTTTTTTTAACAGTGAACATGTGATGGGGCGACTCTTGTCTTTTGTGCCCTGCGTAGGCGCTTCTCCCTCCATCGGGTGTTTCTTCTCTCCTCAGCTGCACTGATGATGTGCCGGGGTACGGTTCGCCAACCTTGGCGGTTTAAGGCAGTGGTCTCGAGCTGAGAGGGGTTGAGTCCCCAAGCTTTAAGATCCCGCTTGTAGACGTCCTTGTAGCGGAGTGCGGGGCGTCCAGTACGCCTTGTGCCAGTGGCAAGCTCTCCAAATAGCATGTCTTTGGGGATGCGGCCGTCGTTCATGCGAAGCACGTGGCCCAACCAGCAGAGGTGTCTAGCTCACAGCATAGCATACATGCTGGGCAATCCTGCCTTGGCCAGGACGTCGATGTTGGTGACTTGATATTGCCAGGTGATGCCGAGGAGTCTGCGGAGGCAACAAAAGTGGAAGGCGTTCAGTCTGCCTTCCTGATGAGAGTAGAGTGTCCATGCCTCACTACCATAGAGGAGAGTGCTCAGCAAAACTGCCCGGTATAGTTGCATATTTGTGTTGGTAGTCAGCATACCATTTTCCTAAACTCGTTTAGTAAGGTGGGCCATTGCTGTTGCTGCTTTGCCGATCCTTGTGTTAAGCTCAGCGTCAAGGGAAAGGCTGCCTACGATTTTCGAGCCGAGGTAGGTAAACCATGAGGGTGTGTTCACCAATGGAGATGCTTGGAGCATCACTAACGTTCTGGCACATTACATCTGTTTTCTATAGACTGATGGGAAGTCGAAACTCGTTGCATGTAGCTGAAAAGCAGTCAACAAGACGCTGCATGGCCTCCTCTAAGTGTGCAGCAAGGGCAGCATCATCTGCAAAAAGGAGATCTCTGATGAGAACATGTAAAATGCCCATATGGAATGCGTCTCTAATAGCCTCTGACAATGAAAGTCCAACTCTTAGCCTGCGCGTGGCTGAACTACTTTTACTAATAAGAGAAAAGGGCGAAGGCGGGTCTCTGGCGCCTTAAAACCAATTGCGTTGGGCAGATGGGGCTCGTTAACCTGGGATGGTAGACCATGTAGGGGACGGAAAACCCTGATTTCAAACCTCCACTTCCTTGTGGATCACCGGTACACGGGTGAGGCTAAGGGAGTAAACCCCGACAGAAAATCCGGAGTGGAGCCCCGAAGGCGGCTGGTCCCTGCACTGCAAGCCCTTCCGGCAACTCCTGCAGCCAAGCTGACGTCAACTGTATCGGCTCGCCTTTCCATGGTATCCCGCCAGCAAGGTTGGAGAGGGGGGTCCTGACGACTGGGCATTCCCAGGTCCTCCATCATCAATGTATTAGACGTGATATGTTATGCATCTGATAAATGTCACCTTTCTATAAAGAACTTTGAATCGAATTTCATAATAAACAAACATGTAATAGGAGATCATACTAAAAAGTACTTGTGTACCGATTCAAATTATTGCCTATCCTTTTTAATAGACTTTTATCACAAAGTAGTTGTCATCTAGTATGCCCCAGTTTGTTTGTAAATTACATAATGGGTTAAAAGAGGTAAAATCCAGAAAAAAACTGAGCTTATTTGTTATGAGATTGCGACTCAAATGCTTTATTAAACAATAAAGTTTATACTAAATCTTATTTCAATTGATATTATTAGAAATCAAGTTTTGTTGTAAATCCGTATATTATAAAATACTTTGTGTACAAATAAAGATGGCAATCTGTGTCATCTGTTCATAGTTAATCTAATAATGTATTGATACAATATCCATAATTTCAGGAAGTGTTAGGTTAGTTTTACGTTGCACTTTTAAAAGCCATATCGTGCCAGTAAGGTAAAAACGTCACAATTAACAGAACACTTATGGATTTGAAATTACCGACAGTTAGCACCCAGCAAAAGAAGTGCTTTCTTCAACAATGTAATCATACAAAAATATTTATTAATCATAACCTACATGAGATGAAAAGAATCAGTAAAACTATTTCAGCAAATGTTTTGATAAAATAACAAAAAAAGGATCAACTGAACCAATCGATCGCCACAAGAGATATTATCAGGTCATTTCGTGGTATTTCCATTCGTCCAGATCGACGTTGTTGAAGTTTACCTGATTACAAAAAAGAGCTTAGAGTTAGTAAATAAGATATTAACATCGTCAACATTAAAGATAAAGAATATTTTACATAAATAATAAAAAAACGGGCCTAAAATACACACGTTTCCCTGATTTAAAGTCGCATGTGTGTAACGGGAGAGCACAGAAGTATCGACATTTGTGTGGTTTTAGATATTATGTTTGTGACCTAGAAGTATACTGTGATAATATACGGATAATACTCGAGCTATAAATACTACAGCATTCCAAGCAACATGTGATTGGCAATCAGCATATTTTGCGTCCTCAGTACGAATCAGATTAAACATACATTTGAAACAATACGAAGGGTACATAAGAACGAACATCTATACGATAAGACACACACACGGAATTTGAACATCCCAGTATCCTACTGTGTGCATGGTTGGGTCAGTAAGATTAACTTCTACGTAAAAATGGTCTAGCAAAAGACGTAATAGCCGTAAGAAAAAAACTGTTGTAGCTAAACATTATTATTGTAGCTAACAGACACAGAAGTCGCGATCAAAAGCAATAAAAGCAATTCTGGTGTGCATCCCTTTAAAACAACATGTGTAAATAGAATCGGTAAATTCTTAATGGAATTCATTCAAACATATTTACCATAATAGCACTTCGTTTAATGTTAGTAACATCAATTTACGAAATATATATACACATCATAATGAGGAAACATCTCTAAAATAAGTGGAAAAACATGATATGCTTAACTCCGGATCATTACAACTAAAATAAATAATAACTAAACAAAACATGTTATATGATGCTTAAATTAGTAGTATTACAAATTGTTACATACTACAAATATACACAACAAGTACATTTAACTATTTAACAAAACAATACACCTAATATATAGCTGCCAGTAGATTAGAACCGCTGCATATCTATCGAGGTATTTCTCGAAAATACACAAATCGTAAAATTGATACGTTTGATAGAAACAACTACCTGCAAGTCATGAAAAAAGTGATATTGGTATTAGGCGGTACACGTAATCTACTAAATATCAAATCTGAACGATAGATCGTATGTAAAAATAGGTACACATAAATGAAACATATAAGTATAAACCATTGAACGAAGGCTATACTAAGGAAACATCATCAATATTAAATGCAGAACTATTACTTAAATAAATAAGATTAAAATTTACGAGTAAGTATACACAAAACAATACAGTTTGAAACCACCTAATGTGTTTTATGTAAAAGGTACTCGCGTCAGTTTAATCAAAGGCAACTATTTACAAAGGGATAAAACCCTAATAAGATAAAACCTTATTTTTTTCTATGTGGTATGATATATATATATATATATATATATATATATATATATATATATATGTATATATGTATACTTATGTGTCCATGATATATATATATATATATATATATATATATATATATATATATATATATATATATATATATAAATAAAGAGAAAGAGAGATAAATGGTAAGGTATGAAAATATGTATGGCAATTAAACTTCACAACTTTCATCCGTGTAGGTAATCATCAGGCTACGGGGATAAAAAAAATGACCCGTTTGTGCAGCTCAATTGGAACAAGTATATTTTTAATAGAGTTACTACCTATCTCTACTAACGTATCGACCACTCTTTAACTGAATACTGAAAAACATACATAATATATCATATCCCCTTATAATATATGTTTATAACTGAAATAATATATATATATATATATATATATATATATATATATATATGTGTGCTTTTTAGGCGGTTACTAATAATCAATTACGAAACTATTAATATAAATATGAATTCACTTGAATATCTCAACAGGCAGATCTTACTATAACTGTATTAGCTCATTATTTTACAATTATTTCTAAACTCAACTAGTCTATGTTTTATGTCCTACGTAAAAGTATATTTAACGTGATCTCTTCCAATATATACAATTCAATTAAGTAAGTGTTTTTTTTTATATTAGGAATCTCTTTTGTCTCTGAAGATTTGTGAATAAATAATTATTTCAGTAAATAGTTTGTTTCTGGCATTAATAATTTAAGTCACTTTCCAAATGAATACTCGTGTCCCCTAATATATAATGATATATATATATATATATATATATATATATATATATATATATATATATATATAGAGAGAGAGAGAGAGAGAGAGAGAGAGAGAGATGTTTGAACAATAATACGAACGAAACCGGTCAAATCTGTTTTTTCTTGTTTTTCCTGCATTCTAACTTGTTTTCCGTTTGTCTTTTTCAAACATTTTGTCTACCACGGCATTTCATTTTCATGATATATCGTGTACCTTACCCATGTATATATATATATATATATATATATATATATATATATATATATATATATATATTTAGAGAGAGAGAGAGAGAGAGAGAGATACATATATATATATATTCATATATCTACATATATATTCATATATATATACACATATATACATATATATATATATATATATACATATATATATACATATGTATACACACACATATATATATATATATATATATATTTACATATATACATATATATACATATGTACGTACATATATGCATACATACATGTATGTATATATATATATACATATATACATATATATATATATTCATATATATATACATATATATATACATATATATACACATATATACGCATATATATATTCATATATATATATATGTGTGTGTGTGTATATACATATATATATATACATATATATATAAACATATATATAAACATGTATATGTATTTAAGTGTGTTTTCACTATTATTTTGATCTAATAGACTATATCCGTTGAATTAGGAAGTAAGTATTTTCTTCCGTCAATATTAAGAACAATTTCCTTACATTTTTATGTAGGATATTTGTCAAGCTAATGATAGAATCCGGATTAATTAAATTTGCCAGGTGCTCAAAGTAATTCCGTTCATCAATTATGAACATCCTATTATTCTTATTTACTTTGATGTTTTTGTGCATTGCTTTATTTTTACATACGTCTAATTATTTTATCAACAATGATGAGTTGTTCGGTGTGTCACACTCATTGTGTACAGAGCAATTATCGTTTATATCGGGTTAACGTTAAACATACTATAGTTAGATGCGTCTTAGATACACGAATAATATGTCTGTTGTTGTTATATTAATAGACCAAGAGTATGGAATGCAATGTTTATCAATAAACGCGCAGATGAAATTGATGCATCTTAGGAATATCATTTTTTTTTTGTTGAGCGATCTTTTTAAAATCTTCGTGTCACTATTTCCTCTCTTGATATTAGATTTCTGATGAGAAATTGTATTCTTTGTTTCATCGACAATCAAACTTTTTGACGTAATTCAATATAATACTATGAGGCGTGTTTTAATTATAGTACGTCGTGTATAGTTAGTTCAGTTTATTTTTCAAATTAGCTTTTTCTTCATATTGACCTTGAGTAAATCTTGCAACCTTCTATAAAGAAATGAGACAACATTCAACTTTGTAAGGCTACCGTCGCAAACGTTCCAGTCTACGAGACAGACTCTAGGACAGCAAATGTGGCTGGATCCAAGGAACTTAATCATACATCAACATGATACGCGCGATCTACGGCATATCCTGACGAAACCATGTAGCAAATAGAAATATGTATTGTTGCCTTCCACACATATTTACAGTGATTTATTGCTGAATTTTATCAACACGATTTACCTACAGTAAAGCTGCTTCTGTGGTCATCAATGTTCAAGCGATGGGATGGAACATTCCATATTAACACGAGATACTTCAAGACAGGGGCGTTTGTCTATTGGGAGTTAGACCTCAGGTTGCCATGAATTGGCCAGCATAATAGTGTTGCTCGTCCTGAAGGGTTCACAATTAATTCAGGGATAACTCAAGAAGAAGAATAACTATTGACGAAATTCTCAACAACATTACAGAAGAAAGACGTTTTGAAGTTGCAATACATTTAAAGATAGAATAGTATTCAATCGGGAATAAGAAGCTACAATTGTAACATGATCAATGCTATTTTAAATTCAAATAAACAATCGGACGACGAAAAACAGTAAACTAGTAGGGTAATGTATACACCGACCAGATCCCACACCATGATTCATCGATACAGTGTTGGCTTTTTTTAACAAAATTTATATTATTAATTATTATTATTATTTTTAGTGTGTTCAAAAATGTTGCATCACTGAGTTCAGGTAAGATGGTTTTAAGCAATAACATGTGAGATTGCAAAGCCAGATAAATGTTTAAAATCAAAAATATCAAACTAAATTTGGTCGTCTGTTTGCTTAGTATATCTCTTTCTTTATTGTTTTAGGTACTTATGCAGATTAGGACACACGCTAACATCGAATTTGCGTAGATTTTTTTTCCGGATGTTTAAGTGGACGGACGGAAAATGCCAAAGCGCTGCTCTAACAGTATGCAAGAATATAAGCTGACGGCAAGTTAACATTTTTATTGATTGAATCGAGATTTTGCCTGAGGTTTTACCCTGGATAAGTACCTGTAACCTAAACGCTAACACCGTTTTTACACTTGCTCAGTGATATTATTCTCTAAAAATAAAAACCACCCCGCCGCGTTGTACATCCAGGCTTTTTTTAAAATTTTTTAACGCAGTCAACTGACTTTCAATCGTCATTTTCCGGCCGTCTACTTTAACATCCAGAAACTAGAGGGTGACTTAAGCGAAAGTAATTTATATTGTATAAAGAAAGAACAGGGTGTCCATCAAAACCAATTGAAATAGAGTAAAAATGAAAGATACTAAGTTAATAATAAATGTTTCACATGTGTATTAAATGCAAACTGCTGCTAATTGAAACCACTAAATGGTCGTTTTTAAACTCATAGAATGTGTAGTAAAAATATTTTGAAATCATAATATATGTATATATATATATATATATATATTGTTTTATTGTTTTATTTTACTTCAGTCGAAGTTCTCAAACATAAAAAGGTCACCTCCTGTGCCTAACACTTATATATATATATAAGATACATATATGTATATATTTTAATATTCTATTTAGGGTCTAAAGATTTAGTATGTAAAGAGGTTAAAAAATAAGTGTCCTCTCCCTAATTCTCAAATAAACTATTTCATAGTATATATTGACTGTGGTCTATTGGTCTTACCGAACTTCGGGACAATACTTCATCAAGTCTAGTAGAGTATACAGCTAAGTGTTGTTACTGGAGGTAACATTACTAAGAGCAGATGGACGATTCCTCGTACGAGCCAATGTATAGTTGTATCGAAGGGGACCTTATTTGAGCTTCGAATGCAATGTTATTTAGAATATTTTGTCAGGGTTTACTTGTAGGGTGAAGTATCGTCATGCATGGTTGCCCTGGCAAACTCTTGTCACAAAGACCAAAGTCACTTGATGATTGTGTCTTGTCGGTAATTCAAAGTCTCCTATATATATATATATATATATATATATATATATATATATATATATATATATATATATATATATATATATATATATATACATATATATATGTCTATTTTTGAGAATTTACATCATTTCACAAATCGTGTACCGAATAAATTATATACACAAAATTATTATATTGTTTACAACTGTTTAAAGTACATCTTTATTTAAATTCATATAAGTATGCAAATATTCATCAAACATCTTATCTACGCAAGTACCAAGAAAAAAATTAAAACAATGTCAAAAAACCCATAAACTACCGAAAAATAAAAGAAGCTATATAAAAAACGTAGATTCACTGTCTAATGTCTCAAAAAATTATGAAATAATTCCTTAATCAGAGTGAATGACCTTAAATAAACCTTGCTTGAAAATAGCTGTAAACAACAATAATACATCGGTCGACAAGTTTGTATATACTAGTTATTTAGTAAATCAATAATAAAATATTTAAATCGTGAGAAATGTATATTTATATATAAATAATAAGAACTATTTCTCTGAATATTGAGCTACCAGGGTTTGTAAGTAAATGGTTGATATTCGTGCTCAACTTAAAGAGACTGTTTTATGTAATCTTAATTAATATCTATATTAATCCTTATATATGTGTGTATATAAATATATTTTATTTTCTAAAAAATGTATATTTATACACACGCACACACACTTATATATGCACATACACAAACACACACACACATACACATACATATATATATATATATATATATATATTTCATATATATACATCCTTTAAACGGTTTGGTAGAAGTCACAGATTATACTAAACGGTGCGTGACAGAAACCCCGCTGATAACTGTTTTGTCTTAGGTAATTCTAGGTAAGTGAATTATATGAACATGATCAAAATCAAACAAAATTGAGGAAGACTAATACATTAAGTGCTGCTTTTTCTCTTAAAACTGATACTTACTATCGTTTATTTTTCAGTGATACCCGTACAATGAAAATTAAGCGAACCACATTCAATGTATATTCCATTCATTATTAATCTTGCAAAATAATTCTTATTTGAAATATATGAAACGTCGTTTGTCTTTGAGTATCACAAAATAAAATAAGATTCGATGAACATTAAACGTTTATAAATATATGCACCAATTATTTATAGCTCATGTTGCGCGTATATTTTCAGATACGAATATATAATTTAGCATCTGATGCACCCTTAAGTCCGTTTAATTGACGACAATAATAACATAATATACATTTTTTTAATTAAATACTAATGACATTTGTCATAATACGCCCAGAGCAATTCGTACAAAAGGAAACATTTTTTGTATGAAGCAACAAGGTAAATACAATTAGTTTAATGTTTAATGTTTCTGATGAATATGTCCTGTATAGTGTCAAATAGTTAATTCTGTATATATATATATATATATATATATATATATATATATATATATATATATATATATATATATATATTTCTTATTTGTTGACGCAAAGAATTACAAAATATATTTAAGAAATTTCTGAATAAACATTATGTTTAGCCGCTTCTTACGAACTTTTAATGTATAATGACGCATGTGTTGTGGGGTTAGTATAGGAGTAATAGATTACAGTCAAAGAGATTACGAGATGTTGACATTTGACAAGTGTTTGCCCATTCTCATATCCCGAACCTCCCCTTGAATCTTCACACATTAAAGGTGCAGAAAATAGAGAGTGTCACCGACCTCTTTTTTTTAATATGTATTAAGCACAATAATATGTTGTACTACTCGGTGTAAATGAAAGAGGGGAAGTAAAAAAAGAATTTATTATTTAATGAAATACATTTTGAGTTATCATTTATTTGCTGTGGCGGGGTAGTAAGTGGATTCTGGTCCTGTGTTGGCACTGTGTCAGTGACGGACATTAAGGCTAAGAAAACTCTTTTTACAATTCATATTAAGTATTAACCAGAAATAAGTAGACTTATATGCAGAATAATTAAATAGATGATAATTATTCATGTGGTAAATAGTTAAATATAATATTATATATAAAAAGGAATGGACAACTATGAAAAACAAATGGAAAAACTGTTGATCAGTTAAAGTATTTCCCACGGTACTCTTATTATCTCTTTAGTAGGGGAATGTTATTGGTTTGTGTGTGTGTTTATTGGAGTAATATAAATTCAGATATCTTAAATGTGTACCTTTTAGTTGGGATGTGAATGTTTAGTCTCGAAATTAATTGTATTTAATATTGTCGTCTATGATGCGGTGTTTAAATAATTGGAGCCTATGAGGAGGCATTAATATAAAATATGATGTGGTTTGGAAGAGTATCATGTAGCATCTTCATCTGTCATAATATTGTTTTGTGATTGTTAAAACGTAGGCGGAACTTCGGCCTGTTTCACCAACGTAGTTGCCTTGTGTGTGCCTTGATGGTTTGAGTTGGATGTTGGAGCCTGAAGATGTGAATTTGTCGAATATTTGCATCTATGTTTTGTATGTTTTGTTTACTTGAGATCGTCCGGCGTACTTTGGTGGATGTTAATAAAACAATGTAAGTTGTGAGGCTTCAGTTGGGCAGTAATAGGCTGTTTGTTCATTGTGGGGGGCATGCTTTTTGTGTTATAACATATTTTTAAAGGTGTTCGAGTTGTAATTGAAATCAAATACCATTGATATTTGTGAGGATTATTGATGGTTTTTTATTCTACGTAGAAAAGTGTTGTCTACTAAGAATTGATATTTTATAGATTGAGTGTTTACTTTTTGTAGGGGTATTATTCTACGGAGTTAGCTAAACTGCCTTCTTATGGGTCATACTATATAGACTCTGAGCAGATACTTTTGGTGCGCAGGGATTTACTGTAAATGATGAATCATTTCATGATGATGAAGTATAACTCAAAGAATTTAGAAAACCATATTCGTTGATGTGTTTTGTGTAGTCTGATGTTGTCATTAGTGGGTTGGTGATTTGTAGAAATGCCTGAAAAATGGGGTAAATTGTCGTCTAAAAAGTTTGATGAATAAAAGCTTCAATGAACGGTCATCCGTAAACCGATGGTGTCCCCGTCATATTTCTTGGGTGGTTAGACATTGATAATAAATACAGTTTGTAAATGAAAGCTTTAAGTAAAACCGAAAGCCTAAACACATATACAAATATATATATATATATGTATATATATATATATATATATATATACGCATATATATATATATACATGTATACATGTATATACATATATATATATACGTATATATACGTATATATACACACACATATATATACATGTATAAATATACACACATATATATATATGCATATATATACACATATACATATATACATATATATATATATACATATACATACATATACATATATATATATATATATATACATATACATACATATATATATATATATATATATACATATATATATATACATATATACATATACACACATGCACACATATATATATATTATCAGTAAAGTCATCAACGTTTCGTCTTCATCCAGATACGACTTCCTCAGGATGGTTTAAGATAAATAAAAACAAGTTATAAACACAAGTACATCACTTGGAAATTGTCTGTATGTAGAGCATGTAAAAACATGTTCATCTTCTGGGCGAAACATGCTCGACTGAAAAAATAAATATATTTAATACGAATGAAGTGTGGAAAAAATAAGCCCTTGATTATTTTATATATTTTCAAACGGCACACAACTACCTGAAATGAACCAATTGGAGCAGTTTTAGCTATTTATTCATTTTTTTATTATTTTATTAATTTATTTTTATTTTAGTTTTTATCATATATATAAAAAAAAAATAATAATTATAATAATAATAATAATAATAAAAATGTTAATAATAATAATAATAATAATAATAATAATAATAATAATAATAATAATAATAATAATAATAATAATAATAATAATAATAATAATAATAATAATAATAATGGCACACGGCTGTTATGATTACGAACAGTCATTTGCGTTGGGGATCGAAAAGAGGTGGGTAATACTGGAAATCTGGGTCGGCTTGTTTTAACTCAGACTCCAGGAAACACGACTGGTTGTTGTCGCTGAGCAATCACGGATGGGAACTTGTGTGATCACCCATAGTGAGGACACATAATAATAATTGGTTTCAATTGTACATATATTGTAGTCTGTATATTGCACGCTGACTATGAAAACAATTCATTCTTCAATTTCTTGTAGTAAATCTTTCATGTTGTTCATCCACTAGGCATTGTTAAAAACACAACACGAACGCCACGTGGGTGAAAAATATGGCAGATATCGATAGTAAATTGAAGAAAGGACATACACAGACATTGATAAAGTAACGATTAAGACAAACCTAAGGAAATTGACAAACTCAAAAGCACCAGGCTGCGAGTGAATACATGGATTTTTTTTAAATACCCGACCTTACACGGAAGTCTAGCGCAGGCATTGAGTGACAGTATACACAAAACAGACGTACTAAAAGGGATGACCAAAGGAAAGACAACGCTAATACAAAAAGATGCGAACAATTGTTTGATCCTAAGCAACTACAAACGTATAATGTGTTTACCAACAATGTAGAAATTCTAACGGCATAATATAGAGAACCAATCTACCAATCCCTGAAAAATCGCATGCCGGAAAAGGAGTAGTGGGATGCTTAATCTGCTATACATCGAGCAAAATATCCAGAAAAGAGGTAAACAGCAGAAAAAGAGCATATATATGGCTGACTACAAGAAAGCTTACGAGAGAATCCGTCAGACAAAAATAATCATGGCTTTACGCGCTCCACTACTTTTGTAGCTGCTCCCATTTCAGCTCCAGCGCCCAAAATCGGAGCTGGCTCCTCCCACGCTCCCCATTTTCCAAAAGCAGCCGCTCCAGTAATTTACACATTTATCCTTAGTAGCCGGATTTTTCAAAAATACTCATTCAGTGAATCATTTATCACACTCAATAACTCAACTTTCTCCATAACAACAACCACACTCTGGGAAATAATCTTCACATGATACGTTCTCTTGAGAAAGGCGTCATTATTCATTTTTCTACTATTGACTTTTACCTGCTGTACTGTACGACCGGAATACGGGTCGCTTCCCTTCTGCTTCTGCAGCAATTTGATTGGCTGTTCCAGAGATTTGTCATACATTCAAGAATTGACCAAATAAAAAAAATAGATGACTGTTCGTTCCAGGTTAGAGTAAGTATTTAGTAATGTTCGCATACATGTTTGACTTTCTATCTGAATAGAACTTCTGTAATAACATACGCTTTCTTTCTCGGGTCCCACCTCGTACATGTGGTTATGTACGCTGATGCTTTAATATCTATGTTAGCATTTATTTACGCACTTTCTCAGCTCTCTCTATTTTACTATTCAAGAATACAGTTAACACACACAAGAAATGACCATGTATACTTCGAACATGCCGGTTAAATATTTCTTTCTATGCAATTTTGTTACTACTTTTTCTTAACGGTCACATCAGGCGACGCCTTTACATGTACATTTTTTTCCATAATTGATACTAGACTATGTTTTTTAAATAACATCATGATTTCATATTGACCCTCCCTGGCAACGCTTGTTTTACACACGCACGTACACACACATACATACACCTCTATATAGATATATATATATATATATATATATATATATATATATACATATATATATATATACACATATATATATATGGATCAATTCAATCTAAATGATTGTTTCTTTTATATATATATATATATATATATATATATATATAATAATGGTAATAATCCAGGTGAAAAATATCCACAGGGTGGTAATCCAGAGAATTTTAACCGGGTTTATAAAAAGTGCTCAATATCAAAATAGAGCTTTATATATGATAATTTTATTTACACAGACATGTACAAAATCTGCGACACTGGCATGTCGATGTTATCGATCAACAGTTACTATAAACTGAGATCTCATCAGGCAGAGTTAGAGTCCGATCTTAACCTCAGATCATATTTGGAGAGAACCCAAATATGATCTGAGGTTAAGATCGGATTCTAACTCTGCCTGATGAGATCTTAGTTTATAGTAACTGTTGATCGATAACATCGACATGCCAGTGTCGCAGATGTTGTACATGTCTGTGTAAATAAAATTATCATATATATATATATATATATATATATATATATATATATATATATATATAGTGTGTGTGTCAGGTTGCATATGAAAATAAATCAAATA